>OX376375.1:67178408-67320908 GCA_947369275.1 Nemotelus nigrinus | reverse complement strand
AATTTCAACGTGAAGCAGATTTGATATATTATTGGCTTTGATACTGGCAAAAGGTTGCCAACACGACTCGGTTGTGCTATTTTTGTGTCAATAAATGCTTATAGTTAATATTTATACCGGAAACACTTACAATGAAAATAAATAACTAAAGGTTCAATTCCCAAAGTTCTGCAAATTTTGTCGGATCGCAGCCCCAAACACCAACTTCAGTTACAGTGCTGCAGGCACTGAGCATTTTCTTCATTGATGTTATATGAGATGTTGCTTTCAAAATTTTGTGAAATAAGCAACTAATAACGAATATAATTAACCCGTGTTTTGCTCTCATAAACGTTGAAATTCATGCCAGTGGTAATATCTGAAACCTTCCACCATATGAGTTATAATGCATTCTTGAGACCAAAGTAAAACGTGGCGTTTGAAACAGTTTGGCCGTAATTAAAGCTCGTGTGGTAGAATATGCACTCAAAACCTGCACGATTCTTCTACTGTTCTTCGAACATTAGTGTTTCTAGTGGTTCAGGTGCAAATTGGAATTGGATGATTTGAGCTCACAGCTGATTCATTTTCATGCTTATCAAGTTTTCTTACACTTGTATATTTTGTTCAATTTGAGTAACTACTGCTGTAATTGGTATTTTTTATAATTTTTTTATTATTATTTCTATAAATTTCATATTAAATTTAATTGAATAATTTTCCATCAAATTGTGATGGGATTCTTAATTAACTACGTAGCTCAAAACTTTTCTAACCACACACAAAGATCCACCAGCTCTGTCAGCTACAATTTCGACACTCAATCTTTTTTACTCAATTTTCGGAAGTTTCTATATGTCGAAACAGGAAATAATTTTCCCTATGTAGCCGTCACCGTTTTCTCGAAACCGTCGCCTTCACATCGCATCCTGTTAAAGTCATAACGATGAGCAGCAGCGGTAGCATCTATCACGCCAAGCACAAATCCTGATGTATTGCACTCATTCTGTTGCATCGTGTGTCTGTCGCCCGCATGAAAATACATGTAGTCGCGGCTGGCTCAAGGACATAGAGCAAGAGCACAAGAGCTTAGAGGTTCATTATCTTAGAGAACGATAGTGTCGCTTACGAATGACTTTGAATACTAAATGGCTTGCTTACGAAGGAAGATATCCTCTATTCGAGACCGGGGCTAAAGTGCAGCGTCGCGTCATTGTTGCTGTCATCCTTGATGCCGTCGTTATCGTCGTCGTTGTTGGGTGTTTGAATAGGATGTGTGGTTTTCAATTTTGCAGCCGACTTGGAACCGAGATGGTTGAGATGATGTTGTTGGTTGGAGTGATAAAGTGGATGTGATGTGTATGAATATTGTAGTTTGATATGGTTCCTGGTGAAGGAATCTGTGATCATTGCAGGTTATGAGATATTTTGCTGCAACAGGAAAGGTAATCTTGAAAAAAGCAATTGGCATATGTTGGATTGAAAGATATTTCTATGCCGTTTGACGCAATCAGAGTTCACTCTCTTTGTACTTAAGGAATTGGAGGTGTTTTATAAGTACAATCAAAAACCTGCTTTGAATTTGTGATTTTATTCATTTGAATCAATGTGTTAATACGAAGACGAACATTCAATTAATATATAGTTGCAATGATATATCCTCTGAATTTCAAACGCACATTCAGTCAACTCATCTAATAAGTAAAGTTCCCCAAATTATCCTTATGCTTAAAACAGTCATCCGAACTAACGTTCATTTATTTTTAGTTTTTTTTGGAAAGCACATTTTTAAGTGGATCTGATTAGGGCAACAATCAGTTGGATTCTTTAAGAGCTATTTTCAAGTTCATATCCATACTGTGCCCTAAATTCAAGAACAAGCTAGCTAGACAAAATCTAGTTAAATTTTGATCATGAATGTAAATGAATTAGTTTTGACACAGATTCAAGACCTTAAAACTAAAAAAAAATGTTTGCATGTTTTTTTACATCAGAAATAACTATAAATAACGATTCATGCACTTATAATAATTTGTATAATATTTGTTATTTTTAACACTTTTTTGATACTGCTAAATTGATTTAGTGATCTTAATATATGACTGTTGGCAATGGACAACATAATTTTTTAAATATTATTTATACAAGAAAAATAAGAAAGTAATAATATTTTATTATTTTCTTTCTTGACTCAGATCCCATTCAAACATCCGAAATTCACAGAGGACTTGACAACAGAAACCATACAAATTCCAAACTTTCTGTTCTTGGCATTAAAATGCATCTCCCTATGTTCCTTCATGTCAGATATCACGGTCGTTGCTGGCTCTAATGCAAACACATTGTTGCATAATGCACAATGGTACTAAAGCATGGTGTCGCACACAGTGTCATATTAAAATTCATGTTGTTTTCGATTTGAATTATTCATTGCTTTCGCTCGGATTTTCGATTTCGACGAATCGTCTATTCTCTCGACATTTTGT
The DNA here is from genome assembly GCA_947369275.1 of Nemotelus nigrinus. Taxonomy (NCBI): domain Eukaryota; kingdom Metazoa; phylum Arthropoda; class Insecta; order Diptera; family Stratiomyidae; genus Nemotelus; species Nemotelus nigrinus. The sequence goes on along the minus strand of OX376375.1, from coordinate 67,318,443 downwards.
ATTTTCTTTGTAATAGTAAGAAGAAAACTGAGATTTTCTTGTTCATGTCATAAAAAACCAATAAATTTTGTTTAAGTCTAACGTACATTTTATATTCATATAAGGATAGATAAATGTGTGATGTTGTAGTGTATGCATTTTTGTCTACTCAAGTGTTAAAAAATAATGCGATTATCTATATCTGCAAGTCTGGTAATATAATTTTACTTAAATAGTTTACATTTTTGAAAAAGACAATATCGGTTCGCTCTATAATTCTAAAGCAGAATATTTTCATCGAGAAACTACTAAACAAAAATAAATCTTTTTAAACATCTATAATATTTCATTAAAATCTTTATTTGTAAGCTATAATACCCTTGCTAGATTAAAAAAAACTCTTGTGGATCGGTTTCTTGAACACAAAATTTCGAAGAAAAGTAGCGGAAATATATAAAACCAAATTTTGTGCTTACGACAGGATTAATTGGGTGGGTATTAAGGATATGTTCGCATAATTTTTCTCGGTTTTTATATCAATTGAAAGTCAAGTATATTGTTTGAAGTGGCTGCCGATAGACAGAGAGTTGCCATAAAAGACACAGCTAGGCACAGGAGAGGCCCGTTGTGGTGCCACAATAATTTGTGACTCTCTCTTAATCACTGAAATCAGGAAACTATCTGCTTCCTTTGACGAACCGCCCCATCCAGTTTAAATAGATCAAGGGCAGTTCGGTCAGATTTGAGAGAAAGGGTGCGCCAAGCGTCGCCACTTTTCTTCTTATGTGCCAAATAGATATTGGCCGAGCCCAGGCGAGATCTGGCGAGCCCGAGTGTGTGGACTGTCCAGACAAGCGACTTTGACAGCACTCGCTGGCGCTCGTGCGACTTCCGATCGGAATGGGTTTTGGGCACGAGCCAAAGCGATTTGTGACGAGCTGTTAAATGCCGTCCACATGTTGGCGGCCTCGTCTTACTTCGGCTCGCTGGGCCTCGGCCAATATCTATTTGCTACATTACCAATGCCGGGCACTGGCACATAAGAAGGAGGGCGGATTCTTCCTCGTCCTCAGAGCCACGACTCCAACAGAAATCGTTGAAACCTGTATTCAATTGTTGCGCATGCCGTCCAATAAGGTTTGGCCCATAAGAACACCGACACTGCAACGCAGAGCGCTTTGAGCTAAGTTTAAAAACTGCCTGGTGCAATACGCATCTATACATTCCAATGACTGTGTTGTTATCGCACAGGATGATTCATCTGCCCAGGTCTTCCGAGCGTCCTCTCGATATTTTTGCCTGATGCACGATTTGACCGATGACATCCGTATACCTATTGAGAGGGAACATGAGACCTCCGCTAGCAAAGCACCAGCAAGTTCATCGGCTTCACAGTTGCCCTGAAAACTCTTATGACCAGGAACCCAAATCAATTGAACAGCCGAACGTCTCGATATCTCCCTAAAAAATAGATGCTAGGCATTCAGCGGCAATCATGGACACTGTACACGCATCAGCAAGGGACTTAATAGCCACTTGGGTATCTGTGAAAATACCAATATTGACCCCAAATATTTGATTACACAGAAGCTAATCAATAGCCTAGTAAAAGCACTATAGTAGTCTAGTAGACGGAACGACAGCTTGAGATTCAGCTTATCTGAGCACACACTAGTCCCGACTCTATTGTTTAGCTTTGAGCCATCAGTGTACACATGGATAAGTCCACTTTCAAGGGCGACACCATCGCGCCATCAAACATTAAATGAATCTTCAATAATATTGTTTGGGAAACAAATTGTTTGGACTTGGTTTTAACTGGTTGCAAAGCCTTTACACGTATTTAATTTACAAACATATATTATTTTGAATTAACTTTTTATGAGAAGTGAGCAATTAAGATTGTTGACTGTCTAGTAGCGCTCAATAATTCAATTCAATTTTTAACTTATCACTTCAAATTAGCACATTCAATAATTACATCTAATCGCCATCCTTTTTCAGCCCCTACCAAAAAGCAAATATTATCGACCAACTCAATTTGCCTTGTTTCATAAAGAAAAAAACTCGAATGAAATTTATTCCGCCTCGACATCTATTAAGTTCAGAAATAAATTAACGCACAAAATATTATGAGCGTTATTGAAGAATAAACGTAGCAGATGGAATTAATTTCACAGTTCGTTTACATCCAATTTCAGGCCGGACCAATATGTTCGCGAAACGAAATTTCGAAACGATCATAGAGAGAAAGAAGAAGCTATGGTCGCGCAGTGTCATACTATCAAGATGATGATTTTTCTAAAACGACATTGGCAAATATTATCAGATCCAAACAAAAAAGGGAGAAAAGCTACTGCGAGTGATGGTAGCTGGATGGTAGTCGAAACTAGAGGGGGATGAAAATGTTGGAATTAATAATGAATTGAACTTTAATTAGGGTCAGTTCGTCTGTAAATTATGTATAAATTAGGCAAATGGTAATGAATAGGGTAGAAAATGATTGACGTTGTATTTCAGGAACATTAATTTGAATAATGTGTTTGATGTATATTTGTGATTAAAATTCAGTCACGTGGTATTAAATATGTTCTAGAAATATTTTTCGCTTCGGAAAAATTTAAGACTTAGCTTTAATATTCAAAGAACCTATCAATCTTTTTTTGAAACCTTATTGACTGATGGAAGTTCAATTTAGATATTATTATTTTTTAACATATAACTTCAATTTCAATTTTTAAAAGATTTGTTCAAGGTAATCAATGAAATCATTTGCCCAAAAGTCAGTTTCTAGTTTAGCAATCAATACATTTGCCCAAAAGTCAGTTTCTAGCAATACAATTCATAATTTTAAAGTGATATGTTTTTTCCTCTCTGGATACGTACCAGACAAATTTTTAACAATGAAATCTAATTTAATTTCATTTAAAAAAAACGCACAGCCCTCTCTTAAAAACCATTTCAAATTAATTCAATTCGGAGCAAAGAGCGGTATTTTAATCGTCGTCACTATTTGTTGCCCTTAATAATCGTCCTTGAAACTACAAAAAGTTCTACTTTATATGGAAAAAATATTATATTTCAAAAAATATATAAAAGATTTCTGTAAATTCTGATCGTCTTTGAAAAAACCAACCAGATATTCAATAGCACCATTTTTTATTAATACCAATTTTGTAACTGATTATTTTTTGCTTGCTTTGGACTCAAATTGCCCTTTTTGTTTTCTATTGAAAAATCTTGTTTTGTTTAAATCTCGAAAATACTAAAAATTATGAATTTTCCTCAAATATTTTTTTTGTAATATTTTACGAGCAAGCTGGATATTTCAGAGATTAAACCCACATTGGGCGCCGGAATTTTGCTATAAAAAGTTGCATAAATAGAAGCATTTATCACTACCAGTAGGCCACGCTTTGCCTTGAACATAAAAACCAGCCACCTGAAAATATCCTAAGGTGGTTTTATTTACTATTTTATTATAAAATATTAGTATATCAAAACCATAAATGTAATGAAAAGTTATAGTTATTATTTTATTGTGAACCCATGCAATAAATTTCTGAAAAAATTCAATGGCTTTAATTTTACTTCAAAATACGGTATAATTTTTGTACGTTTGCTCCCAAGATTCTGTAGCCAACACTTAAATTTGTCGCACGAATCCATTCAAAATATAACAAAAGGAATATTAGCATCAATTAGAATCATTCCAATATTCCCAAGCTTCTATCTTAACGGGACGCTTAATTAACGGAACAGATTCTGATTATTATGTGAACAATCTCATTTTCATTTCTCTGTTTCTCTATTGAATCAGTCTTTTATCTACTATCACGCCACGAAAAATCCACGATTTGAGAACATCATCTCACCGAGCATAAGACAAGACCACCAAGCTTATTTACCAATACTTAACGTATCTGAACCATATTTGCCGCGGATTATAAGCTGGCAAAAAAATCTTTATTTTCTTTTCATTCCTCGTATACTGAGTTGTTTTGTCTACTTTTTTACTGTTTCATTATTCTCGGACTTTTGTTGTAGTTTAATTGAATTAGATTCGTTCGAAGATGCGTCCGATGCAAACGACACAGATTGCAATGGTGTACGGGTGAACGACATAATGAGCGCAATACATTAAGATTATTTTCTTAAGGGTTAGAAGATTACGATTTAATAAGCTCCAACTGTTCAACGATTGATAAGAATAAAAATGTGTGATGTAGTGAAAAAACTGATAGCAGAGGAGCAAATCGCTATGTTTGTTGACAAAAGAGTGAACTGTCGTATTTTTGTATGATAGGTTTTGAAGAATTAATTTTTCAGCAGATTTGAAAGTCTAATTGACAGTCCTGATCGTTTAAGTTTTTAGAGACATACACTAATGTGCCATTTGAATGAAGAACGTTGAGAGGATTGAAATAAATTTTCATTTTACTTAGCTTTCATATTTAAAGCATTTGGAAACGCCTTTATTGTACAGTGTTGGCCTACTTCAACAAATCATTTAATTTAATTCTTCGTTCTTGAACGAACAAAAAACGAAAATATACTTAATTAAGGATGTTTATTCATAGTTTCAGTCCCCTGAAAATATCCTACCAAACAAACTAGAACGTGTTAACAATAAAATATGAAATTTGACAATAATATTTAATATTTGCTTGCTTAAGGCAAACTTTATAAAAGTTTACCTGAGTATCATAAGGTGTTTTGGTGCGCCAATTTAGGAACCATAAAAAATTGAAAAATTGTCTTCTTTAGAATATATCCCATGATTTATCCTTTCTCTGGAAAAGCATGGGTTGGTGAGGAGTAAGTCTACTTTGATTGACCTCGTACTCTTCTCAAACATAGTTGCTCTTGCATTGGATCGTCAAGAAAAAGTGAACGTGGAGTACACAGATTTTTCAAAAGCCTCTGATACTGTCAACCATAGAATATAACTGAATAAAGTAGGACAGTTTAGTTGTTTCGGTTCACTAACTTCTAGGTTTTCGTTCTATATCAGTAATCGTGTGTGCAGAGTTACTATTAACAACCTTTCGTTTTCTCGACTAACTTTCATTCTTCTTCTGGTGTTCCACTTTTCTTGTTTCCTATCAAGTACTCTCCTTCGGTTACCGGTTCCCCTTGTTAACTATATACTGACTATCTGAAACTGGTTGGAGTCTTCAGTTCAGCTTATTACTTTAATATCTTACAGAATGATCTGTAAGCTCTTTTCATTTGGTGAAACCGCGAAAACTTGTCCTTTAATGCTAGCAAGTGAAAACACATGACTTTTTCTCTCAAATCCTCACCTACTTCATTTTCCAACAAATATCTGTCACCCGTTAATCAATTAAAAGATTTCGATGTGACGTTTCATCCTAAATTGAAATTTAATTTCCATGTTGCGGAAGTCACCGCTAAAGCCGCCCGTGTCTCTGGATTGTTCCTTCGTTCATTCTCTAAATCTGTTGACTTACGTAGACGTGGTCGTCTTTTTTTAATGTTTGTCCGTTGTGTACAAGTAAAAAAGTAAATTAAAGATTTTCGATACTTTTATAGGTACGCAAAAAAAAGTTTTGTTTTCTATCCATCACTTTCACTATAATTTGAATATATTTTCAAGTGAATAGCCAGCAACCAAATTCTCTTCATTTCAACAATTCATTGAAACTAATTTCATATCATACTAAATAAATAATAATTTAAAACTAAATACCTTTTATACATCCACCAGAAAAACCACCAGCCAGACACACGCTGCAAACCTGAACACTGCCAACATTTACTTTGTCACCCTTTGTCAACTCTACCACCACCAAAACTCCAAACTCTTTCCTCCCAAATCCGAATAAATGGCTTTTTTGGGAGCCACTAAAACGACCAGGTATTTAGCTTTGAAGGCAAGAATTCCAGGTCATAGGATTTGCGAAAAGCAGAGTATAATTATAATGGTCGCCGTGCAAACCGTCGGATACCCGCTCGACTACCGTGGTCTTACCTACGACGACGACGACGCATTTGTTGAAATTTATCGTGGAATTTGCAGTTTGCAAAGTAGTGGAAGGCTACGTCGTTGACTACATGGACAATCGGGGATAGAAATTTAAATTTCTCTATTTGCATTGAATAGAGGACAGAACATACGTTTTGGTTTTTCTGTTGGAACGTTGTCGTTGACACGAGCTGGCTGGGCCGGTGACCGGAGTACAGGTCGAATTCACTTGGATCGCTTTCAACATTGCTTTTTCTTTCGGCCATAAGCTTAACTGAATTCTGAATAAAAACTATGTAGTTGGTATGGTTGCCATTTCAAAACCAGTCAGTCGTTCATGAGAAATAGATTTTGTCCAACTATGATTTAGGTCATAAGGGATAAAGGAATTCAACTTCTTGTGACTTTACTGGGGAATGCTCATACGTATACATATGTGAGTCGGAACCATTGTTTGAAAGATTATGCAATGCTTTTAGTGAAACTATTTAAATGTGAATTACATGCATATCAAAAATTATCTGAGGTATTAAAGTAAGAGTTTAAAGTCTTCCACTTAAACATACCTTATAATTTTACAAGAGCAGGTCAAACCCATTCTCTTAAATTTCATCGTCAAACTAATCTTCGAGAGAGAATACTATCAGGACTTCATCATTTCGTAGCAGTGAAGAAAATTACAGGAACCATTCAAGTAATCTTATGATCCATGTCCGCCTCCCATCGACCTGCTATTGTTGTCATTCACTCAACTCAGGCAGTATGGCCCCTAAAACCTGAAAGCATCAAATGTTACTTCATATCCCGTAAAGTTTCTTCATTATATCCAACATTACGCACTTCGTCTAATGTCCGACATCTGTCTGCTCTCCCACCGTAGATTCTAACGAATTTGTCGAATCATCGTCATTTTTAGTTGCAGGTTTTCCTTTTCTTTTCCTTTTCTCTTGTATAATGAAATTCATTGGTCTTGCAAAGGATTTAGTCATTGCGAAATTGAAAGACTTCTCGAGTAGAATGGGTAACGGAAAAGTCGGAAGAAAGAACGATGTATGATATGGCTGAAATATGCAATGTTCTGTGGAAAGTTGAAATATAAATATATCAAGTTATTAAATTAATAAATAATAGGAAAAAATATATAGGTACGCGTTAATAAGAAGAATATATCTGTTTTCCGATGATTCTACTGATAAAATAAAATTAAAATGGCTTACTTGGTTGACGGCCGTCCACTCACTGCCTCTTGTGAGACAATTGCTTCCGAAAGTAATCCAGCTAGAATTGCTTCCGATATGAATCCAGCTAGAGTCGTTATACTACTCCTATCAACATTTCCCAGCAAAGTGGGAAAACCTCCCAAATGCGTAACTTTTTGGAGAAATTACCCCCATAAAACAAATAAACGAAGGATTTTTTATTTGAATCAAAGAGTTCCATTGTTGGATATCATTTGGATTGTATCGGAAAACATATCAAAGCATTCTTCTACATGAACACATATTATTTTGTACATATCTTCTGATTTGAATTTCAATCATATTTTTTCACTCGCTCAAAATTAATAAAGTCATTTCTAATATAATCACACACTCTCATTAGGCCATTAGCACTTGCAATATCAAATTTATTTCTTATTTTATTATATATTATATTTATAATTGAGAGTGCACTCTTAGCAAATGCGGTGCCAAATTTAAAATCTTCAAAACTGAAACTTGTTGATGCTGAATTTCCCTCAAGAGATCCGTAATTAATATTATTTACCCACAGGCCAAAGCCGACATCCCGCTTTTACCTGTAATAGAGTCGAGGATAAAGATTGGAGCTGAGATGAATTTTGACCCTATTAGAAGCGTTTTCGAAGATTATACCCCATTTCCTCCTAATAATGATGTTAAAGCACAGTCGTGATTTAACATAGTAAAGCAAAAATCTGCGACAATACCTTGCCATAAATTCAAATGCTCTGAACTTCTTCAAAGTTTTAGGCGAAGGAAAATCAAATATTGCTCTGATCTTCTCTGGATTAGCTTAAATGCTTTTCTGAACGATCATAAACTCTTAGAATTCCACTGAATTTCTAGAGCTTATATTAAATCAGAATGTCATTATATTCGGGATATATTCTACAAAATATTCGGAAATTCTACATTCTTAATAAGTTTTATGTTGCCCATCCAAAATCGCTATCGTCTAGTCTTCGGTCCCTCAAAATGTCGTCAAAAGTACGCTGAAGTAAAGGAGGCAAGTTTGCCCACCCAAAGGGAGGCACCTAAGTTTTTATTTCCCGTTATGAATGTAAAATGTTGTTTTTCGCAAGTCAGATGGTCTCAATAGAATATGGTGAAAACCACTTTTGAGGTATATCACTGAAAAGAATTTATTGTCAACCAGATTATCTAAATTCTCATTAATTTCAAACTTGGGTAGTCATCTGCCATTGTAATGGAATTCAACTTTTCTAAAGTCTGCCACGAATGTGCATTTTCGCTCAACCTTTCTTAGATACACTCAAATGAAACTTTGTATTGTGATCTTGAGGGCCTTATTATACCAGTGCATAGCACTTTCTCTATCTCCTACTCTTCAATAGGCTTCAGGGCAGCAAAGAATAGATTTGGTCTTACATATACAGGATTATTATATACAGTGCGGTTTTCTCCTAATAGATTAAATGTGATTCTTTTTTGGAATTCGAAAATAAAGTGGAATGCTTTTTGAGAACAGTTTGAAGATTTAACTTTTGTTTATGGGATAAATATGTGATTCTGACGTCGATCAAATTAACTGATTATCACATATGCTGTGAAGCATTGTTGTTCTGCCTCCACCTTCGATTGGATAAAGTAAAGTTATCACATGACAACAATCATACAGGTCTAGGAATTGAAGCTGGTAGAGATCTTCACCACAAATTTACAATCAATGTGAATACGAATGTGATTAGTTGTGATTAGTTCCACGACTAACTTTAATCCTGATTAATTCAGGTATCTATTCAGAGCTAAGTGAATTCAATGTTCGGTGCGCGGACTCTCATCCAAACTTGGATTCGAACCAGGGACCCCACACACAAAAAAAACTAGTGCACTACGCACTAGGCTACTCAAAATCGTGATATTTGTACTATTAAACTTCTGTGTGAAACATATGTTATTGTTGTATAATTAGTCTCTTCGGAGCGTAAAGTGTTTTTGATTTGTGTTGATAGTTAAAAGTTACTGAGAACAAAGTACGGTGGTTTTGAATTTGACTGTATTTTCGGAAGTTGGTTTTATTCATTTATTTATTTATATTAGACCGCAGGTAAAATATCCGCTTGAAAAATTTCGAATTATAAAATTTAAAAAATTGGAATTAAGATAATAATGTTTTTCAAAGTAGGATCAATTTAGACGAAGAGCTCTCTAAACTGAAGCTCATCATACCTGCCTAGCATACACCAGAGAAAAAGTGCAATTACACATCTATACGAGCACAAGGGACATTGAAGATAACCTGGTGTCTAAAGAGTCCTTCCTCACTACACAAGAACATAGATAAACATCTTCCGGAGAAAAAAGCCATTAAGTAATTTTAACGAGAAAACATTGGGCAAAATACAATCCACGGACGCTTAAGGAAAGGAAATTCAGGAAGCTAAGACGCTTTTTATGGGAACAAGACCTGATTCTAGACTTGATTTAAGTGTTTCACGTATTTGATTACAGCAACAGCCGCAAAATCTTTAGCGATTGTCTCTTTTACAACATGAACCCGAACAGGTATAGCTACAGCCCCAAGAAACTCATCTTGATTGTACACAGCAGCAGCATCTGGAAACTCAATCACAGCCTGACATTCCTATGCGTCACCTAGAGTAACATTTTCTTCAGGTTCGGGTTTCGTTTGTGCCAAGTATTAAAACCAAATCGACTCTGCGAACATCTAATCCATCATAGGAATCTGACTTTAATGCAGATAGTCGTATTAGATTTATTGCGCCTACTCTAAAGCTTTTCTTATTTCGAGTTTCTGCTGGTGACAATCGTGTTCAAAAAGGTTAGAAAGACAAGCACGTCGAACGACATCTTGAATTTTCTGACCTGCGAAGGCTTTTTTAGAAGCAGAACGAGAAAAACACCTTTTGAACATAGATTTAGCAACATTAAAATTAAAACCATTTAACGCATCAATTGATGGCATCTCCACAACACTTTTTTCACATTTGAATGATTAACACTAGCCTAAGAACTAAAAACATCATCCTAACAACTAAAAACATCAACTGAAACCAGGAACTTAAAACATAAACGGAGCTTCTGCCAATCGTTGAGAGTGAGAAGCGTAGTCGTTTCTTTTTGAGTGCGCTTCAAGCGTTATGCATTGCAGACCTCAAGATGAACGACTGGTAGTTGTTGCAAGTTCGTTGGAAGACGGCAAAGTACAATTCGTGGGGGAGGTGGAAAAATGCCTTGAATTGTATGATTTTACGAAGCAAACTCACGTTTTCTTAACAATCCGTCTGCGGACATAGCACGAAGATGACGACAATCGTTTTTTCGTAAGCTTCACTATTGACAAACGCATCGCATGGCTAACGTGTGAAGTGCATTAGCGTCAGAATCCAAGATCGATCAGTCCAGGCGATATTACGCGTTGTTGTGAAGCCCACACAAATAGTGAAGTATTAAAATCACCTCTAACAGTAATGGCACCTCCACTCACTGCACCAGTCCGCAAATAGTCGTATTTGCTCGGCCTCCACACGAAAACTTGATATCTTGAACGCTTTTCACGCGTCTGATCCATTCGAGCGCTAGTCACATATCAAAATGAGTTGGATATGATAATAAAGAATGCAATGCGTCACCTTCCACAGGTAGTCAAGTATACAGTCAATGCTAAACGCAACATAAACATTTTTTAATCAAGCGAATCATGAGAAAAGCATAATGGTAATATGAAGACAATTGAAGAATGCAGACACTAGGTCAGCATTAAATTCATATTTAATGAAACTGATGTGTGGCTCATCCTCCAGTCCGTGTTTTTGTTATAGACAAAACGCTGTCCGTTAAAACGCGAATAAAAGTATCTTAGAAGTCAGAAATTGTGTGTTGTTATTTTAAATTGCATGGAGTTGTTTTTTTTTTGAAGAGTCTGAAAAGACATAACAAGACTCGCTCGACTCTGACTGCTGTTGTTTTAAGTCAAACATTGTTGGCTTATCCTGCGTACATATGTAAAACATGACTACCGATGTTGACAAATACTGTTCATGTGTTAGGTGAGATCATTTTTTACTATCTGAAACTATGGAAATGCCTGTAAGATACCGAATTCATAGATAACAAGTGTTCGTCATTAGTTTATATCAGTCGCAACAAAAGACACCAAAAATATGCCAAGCCCTTTAAAGTTAATCCAATAACTTCTATATTCGTCGAAAAGCATTATATTTCATCCCATCCCGATGCATTTACCAGCCAACCGATTCGACCACCTAGCAAACATCCCTTCCATATCATTCAGATTTATGCTAATTTCAATCCCCATAACCTTTTACGCCTAACAGCATATTTGCTTTATTGTGTTGCTCCACCAATTGTTTCTGAAATTCCTAAACACAGTCCGGAAATCCCTTACCTATTCAGTGTTCGTGCCATGCCGTGTCTTTGTTCACTCCGAGCATGGCTCAGTCACGCCAGCTTTTGCCTACCTGGCCAACAGTTTCACCACCTGCAGTCGTACGTATTTAGAACTAGCAATACATAGACCTATGCTGTGGAATTCGAAACCGATTGATAGTATCTACGACTGCATAGTTACGTACGAGTATCTATTTTCTAGATATTATTATGATGCTATTGTAGGTCCAGGTAAAATCGAAGCTGAGAGAATATTCCTTCTGAATAGTAGAAGCACTGCAAGTCCGGTTGTGTTCTTTTGCAGAAATAAGTGTTTACCCTGGCAGACAAAAGCAAGCAATAGATACATACTTAGCTAGGAGTAGATGCTGGCTTTCAGTTGGATCGCAGGCCAACAACGACAAGACTGACCATTATCTTATAGACGACACATTGGCAAACGTGCTTACTTGCTTGCAAACGTTGGTATACAGGTGGGCTTATTAAATAAGCATTTTCTCGAGAAACTCCGGCTGGCTTTTGAATTTGAATTGAGATATTATTCTAATTTGAAGAGGTTTCATGTGTCCTGTAGGATAAATTCAAAGCAAACCATGTGAAATATTATCTATATGAATGTTATAGTCTTTAGATGTTGCTTTAGCTAAATCCTTAGAGCGATACACACAAACAGCTACGCTGGTCAAACGAGAAATCTGTTGTTCTCTCCTAGTTTTATTACTTATCGTTACGGTCGGTTGATATTATTTTGCAGTAGTAATTAATGGAGTTAAATGTGCTGTGTTAATGTATATTATAGATTCAACACAGAATGCTGTTAGGCTGTAAATCGGCAGCAGAATTGGGTGCTCAATTAAGATGTATATTGTGCTTTATATGTTCTAAAGTATCAACGATTCATTGGAATCGAATATGCTTAAGAATCGAACTAATGTATTGAAGTTGTGATTCCATAATGAATGTCAGTTGATAGTGTTACAAAATTATCAAATAATTTCGATTTGGGAATCGCTTTTGTCAAATGATGCCATACTTTAAATATAGTGACAAATCAAGAATGTTGGGACAACCAGTGTTAATCAAAATAGTGCTTAAGATAATATGACAGTAAATTCTGAAAATTTCACGTTCTAGAAAATTTATTCGAAAATATATAAATCTATGAACCACTTTCCCACACTGGGCGCGAAAATTAACATGAATATTATTTAATATATTCTGAAATTTCTTCGAAGAATTCGAATCAGATCAAAACTGTATTTACATTTCTTGATTGGGTCTTACTTTGCTCAGTGAAATTAAATTTCTTTCTTACAAACCATAAAGTTGTTTTTCCAACTACACCTAAGGACATTATTTACATTTACCAGAATGACAAAATATGTGAAAAATGTTGCGAATCATGTTTATTTTTACATCTTTATCATCTGTATTCGATAAATTTTTACCAGGAATTTGCAATCGATTCAAGCTGTCGCGACCATTATGGACGTGGAATATTTTTTCATATCGAAATTGTTGTGTCTGATGTCCATACATTACGAAAATATTTTTTTTTATTTTATTATGACCTGAATACAAAAGCTCGTTTCGCATGAACAAAATATCAATGAACTCAATATCAACGTGACCAGCTATAGTAGACCATGAAAATGCAGCAGGAAAAAATGTTTTGTCGATAATAGTCGTTCGGTTCCATAAAAACTGTCGGCGTGGAATTAAAAATTACAGAAAATATCACAAATTGCTTAATAACAATGATATTTGGTTCAGGCAGTCTGGAAACGAATTCGTACCGTGTGACAGTTGGTTTTAATTAATTTTTGCTGTGTGTGTGGGCTTGTGGTTAGTTTTATTGGATTCGTGTTAAGCATGCAGGTTACATATCGACCAGAACTATTTATTTGAGCGAGAATGACGGAAGCTAAGGTGAAATTACTCAAAGGTAGATAATTTTTATTATTTGTGGATACGTTTTTATTTGTGAAATTATTCAACTAGTCTGACTACAGTGCAAAAAATTTTTCAGTGACGTGAAAAGCCCCAAAGAGTAGCTATTCCACCCCATTGAACCAGAAGTTCAGGTAGTGAGACACATGACGCTCATAACTCTGAGAGTTTCCAGCCAGGCGCTAGTAAGCAGTCAAGCACACTTCCGGTGTTCCGGCCGAGGCAGTGACACAAAAAACTTCCAACGCAAGCTATCGTCGTAGCGACACCAGCAGTAGCAATATAAACTCCTTTCCTCTCACCCTCCTTTTGCAACGCAGCCATCGCCTGGACCAAAAGTTGACGACCATCACCATCGTTCTGTTTTGTAGCAGAATGCAGCATTGAAAACTTTTCAATTGAATTGACGTGATACGAAATAAGGAAAAACTTTTCTACACTTTTCAATGGGCTATAAAACATCCGGCAACACAATATAAAGCACGTTACGTGTCCAATGCATAAACAAAAGAACTGTCTGTGCCCGAACGAAGAAAAATAAAGTGAATAGATATAAACGAGAAAAAAAAACACACAAAGTCCCAAAACGGTTGAATTGCTGGCGAAAAATAACGAGCCCAGCTCTAGCCAGACGGCGTGGAAAAGTCCGACTAGAGTCCTAGAACAGGTGACAACAAGACGATATTGTTTTGATAAAAGAGTTCAGAAACAAAGCAGTGACGAAACGAGCGGAAAAAACTATTAATGAAAAAAGTTTCACATTAAAATGCATAACATTTGTAATGGGATAAGTGTTTATTGTACTTTGGGTCAAACGCAATAACGGTTGTCTGCGTTGTCTGGGTTGAATAGGAAGCAAAAAGCTTCTGCTTTACCAGTTAGAGTTTTTGAATCTTTTCGTTTATATTTTTATTGTTCTTAGGAACTCTGAAAAAAATTCAATTCGGCAAATCTAATGAATAGTGTCTGCGATTTTGTTTAAGACTAGACTTTAATTTCCCTCGTTGACTGTCTCCGAAATGTTACTGTCGTATTTTTCATCTTATGAGTTTTTAAAAATAAAAACAATGTCCTTTGTGAGGAATAGTCCCGGAAATTTAATTAACTTCGTCCCATGCAAACATGTGCCACCAGATAGCATATTTCCACCTGTATATTAGTTCATTTCATCTTTGCTTCTCGACCAAATTTTTCCTAACGTCGTTTGAAAACTTCAAGTCCCTTTTATGAGAATTTCACAAATTTATTTACTGGATTTTGCATCCAGATTGCCTGGAACCGGCTATTTTTTCGTTTAATCTTCTTCGGTTATAAATCGTTGCAACATCTTATGGCTATGACTATTGAGACCAGGGACCGAAGGTTTGTTTTTCAGCGATGAGTGCACTAAGGCAAATGAAGAAAGCTTGAAAGCAATTTCGTTTTAACATAAATCAGAGAAATTTTCTGTCGTTGGTTTAATATCAGCATCATCATACCATCAGCACCAGAACAGTTGGTTGAATTAGAGGATTTAAGCTTTTTTTTGCGAACTGCCTTCAGCACGTGGAATCGTTATATAGATATTGAGGCTACTGCATCCAAATGTAACACAGCAAAAATTTGAGTGAAGTAAGTAAGTATGTCACGTTTTTAATGAAAATGTAGAAATATTAATCGCTGCTGTTTATCTTTTTCAGTAAAGTTATGTGTAGGTACCTTTAGTATCCATTTTCCGTCGCTTTTCTACTCTTTCCTTCTGACATAAAAAAAAATCCTGGAAAGTTCATGAGACTTTGATGATAAAATCAGCTCTAATTGCAATAGTAAAAATTATAATAATAATAACAATAATAATAATAGAAATGATAATAATAATAATAATGACATAACATTAACAATAATAATAATATAAGGGTAGCTAAATCGATCCCTGAAAAAACACCAAAAATTTCAGGAAGAGTTGAAGCTATGGCTCCGGACACCGGAAAGTTGGTAGCAGTGGCGCAAAGGGAGAGGAGGAAGACTTCTTCAAAAAGGAAATAAATATATCCTTTGAGTAAAACCAAGGACAGGAAAAAATATGCCACTGAAAGAGAAACAAGAAAAAATGGAAAAATGTAGGCAAAAGCAACAACAAAAATCTGAGCGTATGTAATGGTGAAACGAATCTCACGTAAAGCCTATGCAGAGGCTCTAGAAATAATTCACCAAAGAGTACAGTAGAAAGAACCCAACACACAAGTATCGCAAATTAGAAAGACCACAGAAAAAGAGGCGGAAGTGTTACTGGAAATTGCGAATGTTAATGATCACATAAAATTCTAGAACTCGATCCGAATCGCCATCGTAGACTAAAGACTACTTCTAATGACTCTGATCAAAGCAAGGGGTAAGCGTTTATCGTCATGAAATGAGTTGTAAAGTAGAAGCTTAATAAATAAGGCTGCAACATTATAATGAAACTACGAAAAGAAGTCTGCGAAATGCGACTTTCCCCCGTGACGAAAGGACATTTTATAGCTCTTAAGATATTAGAGCCCTATAAAAGCCATCCACAAATTGATCCAGAACATTTGGGGTCAAGAACAAACACCGCAGGAGTGATGCAAATCCATCATATGCACTATCCACAAAAAAGGAGACAAACTTCGGTGCGAAAACTACAGAGGCATATCGCTACTTTGTACATCCTATAAGATACTGACGAAAATATTAAAAGATAAAATAAATGTATACGTAGAAAAGGTCTTTGGGGAGTACCAAGGAGGCTTTAGGTCTGGTAGATCAACTACGGATCAGCTCTTCACAGTCAAACAAGTGCTTGAAAAATGCTGGGAATTTAATATCGACGTCCACCAGATTTTCGTGGATTTTAAACAAGCATATGACAGTATTGACCGAAACATACTGTACAAAATAATGCTATACTTCGGGATCCCGGCAAAACTAGTCCGGTTGACCAAAATGACGATGACGTCGACAGCATCACAAGTCAGAATCAACAACGGTCTGACTGACGCCTTTGACACAAATGTCGGACTAAAGCAAGGCGATGTGTTGGCCCCTCTGCTGTTCAACCTAGTACTTGAATACGTGATAAGGAAGATTCCTGTTGACACAGGGGGTACGCTTCTGTATAAGTCGAACCAGTTAGTGGCCTACGCGGATGACATTAACATCTTGTCCCGTTCCTTCACATCTGCCAAAGAACTCCTGTTGAAACTTGATCAGGAAGCCAAAGAAGTAGGCCTGAAGATCAATCAGACGAAAACATAAATAATGACGCAAACAAGAAAGAAGACCTCCATTAGACAAAATATAATTTTGGACGAATATAATTTAGAGAATGTGGACGAATTTATATACTTAGGCTCGAAATTGACAACGAAAGGCAGTGAAACTGACGAAATTAAACGGAGAATACAGCTCGCTAGTAAAACTTTCTACTCCGTTCTGGCCCTACTGAAGACCAGCTGCATACACAGGAAGACGAAGCTCCAAGTATACAAATCAATCATCAGACCTGTGTTGTGCTACGGATGTGAAACTTGGACCCTTACCCAAGCGTCTGCAAATATGTTGAACGCCTTTGAAAGACGGGTCCTCAGGCGTATAATTGGAGCTAAACAAGAGTGCCGCCAATGGCGGATAAGGTACAACCACGAGTTGTACGAGGTTTTTGACGAGCCAGAGGTTGCTACAATAGTGAAACTGCGGAAACTGCAATGGGCTGGTTACGTGCAACAAATGGACGAGCATCGAGTACCTAAGAAGGTATTCGACGGAAGGGCCGAGGGTCGAAGACCAGTGGGAAAACCCAGAAAACGCTGGTCTGACTCTGTCGACGAAGACTGCGCAAAGCTGCTCGGCTTTCAAAATTGGAGGACGCGGTCATTGGGCCGAGACAACTGGAAGCGTCACTTGCGAGAAACCAAGGCCCGAGAGGGGCTGTAGTGCTACGACGACGAAGATATTAGAGATCCGTTTGAACGAATCCTGTTGAAGAAAGTTAATAAAAAACCAACTGCTTTGAATTTGCTTCACCAATCCATAGCGTGAAATTTCTTTGAACTCAATAACTACATCAACAGTAACATACACATTTTATAGGTTACCATCCGCAAATATTACAAAATGAATGAAACTGAAACCTTTGCTCCTTGTTTTAATTTGAAGGGGTTTACCATGTGAAAATTTCATGGAAGCTTTCTTAAGTACAAAACTTATGAAAATCACCGGTGTTTGGCCACTCCATCCCGATTTAACAACTAAACGTATACCAGATCTGGTGAATTTAATTTAGATTCAATGTAAGGCATAAAGTTTCTTTTATCTACAAAAAGATGGTGGCCTACAATTTTTTAGGGCTGGCTCGTAAATTTCGATTTACGTGCCATCTATAGTTTCAGAGTTCTCTACATATTCACGAAAAATCATACTTATTTTTTGTCTTGCGAATTTCGTCATACTCAGATCACTTTAGCAGAGACTATAAAAGCTTGAAATTGAACAAACAATTCTTTCCACACTTTTAGCTATTCATTCTCAACCTATGCTTATAGGATTTCAAAGCGTTTTCATAGCCAATCTAAGAAATTTATGAGTTTTAATTCAACATACTTCTTCTTGCGAAAGAAGTAACCTTGAGATCCACTAATATGCCCACTGAGCCTTTTAATTAATCGGCAAGCACAAAAGTGCTCAGGAGCTGATTCTAAATTATCAAGTGGTGCATTCAAGCCATTCTCGGTGGGTTAAACTCGACTGTTCGGGTTAAACTCAAAAAACTAAAAAAACACAATCGGTAAAATTGTCTAGCAACTATGGAAGGAAAATAGGCGAGATTTCCCAAAGTTTGTCAGCTAGACATATATCTGAAGCAAGGAAAAAAAATTATTGTTGAATATTTTGAGAATTTGTACGAGTATCAAGTGCTGGTAGTGTAGACAAGAAAGAGCGTTTACATTTTTCAATATTGTTTGAGTCGAAATAAAATTCGCTGTACCTTACCAAAAAGTTTAAATTTGAAATATCTTTAAAATATCATGTCCTTTCTATTGTATTAAATCAGATAAAGATCACAAGTATTGTTTTCAGTTGTATCTTATTCATTTCATTCGGATATTTTTTAATTTCATTAACGGCAGCAAACATTTTTTAAGCTCATGTGCTCTCTTTTATACTTTTATGCATATTTAATTTAAAGGAAATTGCTTTAAAAATAGTATAAAATTCACAAATTCAACCTGATACTTCATAAAACTATGTTAAAACCCTTTAACAAGAGAGAGGGAGAGAGAGAGCAAACTATCGCGCCCAGCGTGGGCTATGTCTTTGAATAAATTCAGAAAAAATCAAATCTTTTCAATTGATCAGAAATATTCTATCTAACAATTTTCCAATCAATTTCCTCAGATTTAACATAAGTGCATAGAATAAATGTATTCACTCTTCACAGTCTTCGATTTCCATCAAATTTAACACAATATTCATTCACAACAAAAGACCCACTTTAATATCCATCCTTGAAGAACCTTTAACCACTCTGTTCAATATCAATGCTTTTAGTTCTTAAACTCCTGAATGACTCAAATATAACATCATTCTTGTCATCATATCTTGTCGTGTCACTTAGAAAACCGAAAGCAGCTACTAGCTCTTGTATTATAGCTATTGTTAAACACAAGTGTGTTAGTTCTACGATGGAAATCGAGGTGTCGAAAGGGTTCTTCTTTCTATCTCTTTATTCACAATAGCGATAGCGAAAAGTGGAAAAGGCAAACGAGTGACACTCGAAATGATTCTATTTAGAGGATGGGATGTGAGAATACGTTATGCGTGAGAGAACATTGTGTTTCATATTGAAAGCATTAATTTGTTGGTTGGTAGATATGAATTTTGATCAGATAGATTAAGTGGAAAGTTTTTGTATGAAAATAAGTAGCTATGAATATTTTTGAATGTTAAATAGATTTTGTTAAAGTTTTGGTTTCTGTTTAATGTATGCTAGGGTGCGAAATTCGATGTGGGATGTCTGAAACATTATTTGGGTTTATCCATTTTTAATGACAGATGAATTAATTCGTAAAGTTTTCAAGTCCAATCATGTCAATATTTTATGATTTTCTTTTTTGAATGTAATGCTTTGAAGTTAAATTACATTGACTTGAAATGTCACGATTTTGTGTACCTTGAAAAATACATATTTGAATTTAAAGGCCATTTTTTCTTTAGAAGCTAGATATATTAAAATTTCATTAAAATTATGGATATTTTGAGAGTAATTTGTTCTTTTTTTAGTGTTTTATGTGATAATTTAATATGGAGTAATTTAAATTTAAATTTAAAATTTAAAAGATAATAAACCCACGGTCCGGTGCGGCAAGAAAGTGACTGGTGAATTTGCTTCAACAACAAGTTGTATAATTTTTATGACAAATCGGAAGATTCTACTGAAATAAAACTGAAAAAAACTCTAGCGCACCTGAACCGCTAGAAACACTAATGTTCGAAGAACAGTAGAAGAATTGTGCAGGTTTTGAGTGCATATTCCACCACATGAGCTGCTTATTACGGCCAAACTGTTTCAAATGCCACGTTTTACTTTGGTCTCAAAAATGCATTATAGCTCATATGGTAGAAGGTTTCAGATATTACCACTGGCATGAATTTCAACGTTTATGAGAGAAAAACACTTGTTAATTATATTCGTTATCAGTTGCTTATTTCACCAAACTTTGAAGCAGCATCTCATATAACATCAATGAAGAAAATGCTCAGTGCCTGCAGCACTGTAACTGAAGTTGGTGTTTGGGGCTGCGATCCGAAAAATTTGCAGAGCTTAGGGAATTGAAACATCGGTTATTTATTTTCATTGTAAATGTTTCCGGTATGAATACTAACTGTAAGCATTTATTGATACAAAAGTAGCACAACCGACTCGTGCTGGCAACCTTTCGCCAGTATCAAAGCCAAGAATATATCACATCTGCTTCACGTTGTTATATAACATTTGAAGTTATAGGAGTATAAAGAAATTTAGGGTTACCTGCAGCGAGTTTTTTCAAATAATCGAAAGCTTAATATTTGCTGTTTATTGTCACTACAATATCATTACCAATTGAAAATTCTACGATAAAACTGCTTAATAAAAATATTGCAAACAAACACAAAACCAAGAATAGTTGGCAACCCTATCGAGGCTTTTCAACCAAATTTGGCCTGAATAATGCTTATAATAGGTTCCATTAATTGTATGAAATTCGTATTGATTTCATGACTGCATTGGAAGTTATAAGGCAAAAAGTTTTATTTTCCTGAGAGAATTTTCAAAACCAAAGACACAAAAATTACCATAGCTGGCAGCACCAATCGAATTTTTCAACCAAATTTCTTTGTAATTTTTCAAGATGGCACCACTGGCACAGAGTTGCCCACAATTCAAAATCGCTTCTATCAGACCTGGTGCTACTTAAGTCCAATGCATTCTGTAAATTTCAATGGTATCTGATTATTGGTTCGTGAATTTCCGTGAACAGAAGTTTTTGATGCTAATAATATAGGTTAACTGGGAAAGGGTTACCGTTCTTGTCCGACATGAAATTTCCAAAGTTTTACTTTGAACGTGTAGATAAAGCATAAGATTTGTATACAGATTGGTTTTATTGAAAGAAACGGACACTTTTTAGGATATTCGATGATTTGAATGTTTTCACTTCCAAATTTTTATTTTTTCAAATTTAAGACACCAAAATGATCATAGCTGGCAGTTTCAACCGAATTTTTCAACCAAATTTCTATCACACGTATAAGGTCCAGCTACTGTGTGAATTTCGTCAAAATCGAACGATTCAATCAGAATTTATAGGGCTAAAAGCAGTTATCTTTTTTAGTGATTTTTCAAGATGGCACCACTGGCACAGAATCGCCCGCATTTCAAAATCACTTCTATCAGACCTGGTCCTATTTAAGATAAATACAGTCTGCAAATTTCAATTAATTCTGCTCATTGGATCGTGAGTTTCCGTGAACAGAAGTTTTTGATGCTAAAAATATAGGTAAATTGGGCAAGGGTTACCAGGCGTGCCCGTTATACCATATCAAATTTTTTTTTTGGTCCATGTAAAAAAAGCACGAAGTTTACATATGAGTGGCTTGTTTTTGAAGAAACGGCATTTTTTCAAGAGAGACGATAATTTGGAGGTTTTCACTTTCAGTGCCTGCCCTAGCTTCAGGGTTGCCAGCACGCTCATCAAAAGCTACACAAATTTACAACTAAATAATATCAATATGTCCTGAAAATTTTGTAATCATTGAATAGCTTTGTCAAAAGTTATCGCAATTTAAAAATTTTCAATTTTTCCCGTTCTCTTTTTAGGCACCCAGCGCACACATGGGGTTAAAAAATTCCAAAACATTATCCGATTCACATGTAAAACACGTTCGAAATTTATTTCGTCAACTTTTGTTTTGCAAAACTTATTTGTGTACAGAATAATAGGTATATTAAAAATATCACTAAAATGGCCACCGGCACCAAAGGGTTAAAGATTTTTAAAATTTTCTGAGACCTGGCACTATTCTGCATATACACCAATGTGTCCTAAAAATTTCAGTTCAATCGGATGGCGCGTTCCTGAGATTTTTTCACTGAAATTTTTTGATGATATATATATATATATATATATATATATATATATATATATATATATATATATATATATATATATATATATATATATATATATATATATATAGAAATATGAATTTTTGGCCAAAGTGATTTTAATACTAATGTTCTTCTTCGAACATTAGTAAAAACTGCAATGAGCAGGCCACGGCAAACAAATGCTCAACAATCAAATCTCCAATTGGGCCCTGAAAGGACGAGCGAGCGGAACCAGTCCAGACTAGTCGAAAAAACACGCCAGACCTAGGAGGGCACGCTAAATTCGCTAGAGCACTGAATCGGCGAACTCTTTCGCTGAACCGAAACTACTAGAAGCGATGTACTAAGGACGCAAAAGCTCGGTACGGTATGTAGTTTCATGATGATGATGATGATGATGATGAGATATGCAGTTGTTGAATCAAAGTTAAATTCACAATAAATGGTGGACTTGAAATGAAGCAAGTCTAATGGTCTTTTGGAGGCAGTAGCTAGATAATTTGGTGACTTTTTGTACAGAGAAAGCGTTTCGCTTATTTAATGACCTTCTTTGGTAAAACATTTACACTTATTCTCACTTTTTTTCTTAAAAGTGCTAGGGTTTTCTTGTGATTAATTTTAGGATACACTTTAAGCCTACAATATTCACTCAGTTTAATGACTAATCCAACAGCCACGGTGTTCATGCCTCTATTTTCCCATCCACTCATTGTTTAAGTTTTCAGAATGATATTTATCTTTAAATTGTCACTTTTTGCACTTTTCATTAACACACGAGAAAATCAGATTGATACATGTATGTTTATCGACTGCCACCACATACCAGATGTATCAATTTTACTTCAACAACCAAGCTACCAAAAAAAAACAGAAAAGAGGTGTGGAATCGACGAGGAAAATGTAAATATATGATGAAACCATGATACTTGGTAATCCTCTTCAAAATCACTTAAACACTATCGACCGGAACAAATGAGATTGGGGAATATTAGTTAATAGCATGTGTATAATATTTATTCCCAAATACCGAAACGAGTTTGAACTAATAGCGCGTGTATGACAGTCCGACTAGCGTGGCCTAGTTGCAAGTTGAAAAGAGAAATGGACGTTGTGGTTTTGGAAAATTCTATGAAAATTGATATTGAATGGTAGATGATGTGTACTGAGAAGATTATTTCTAATAACAATGAAAGTTTATTAATTGTCCATTGTAACATTTTTTTTTGTTTTTGATGGTATTCAAAGACTTCATTTTATTTATTTTTTCTTAATCGTTTTTGGTGTTTCAAATTTTGCAAAGGAAATTTTGAGCAAAGGAAATTTTGAGCAAAGGAAATTTTGAAGTAGTTAGATATAAAACTTAGTTTAAGTGGAAATTTTCAGATTTCATGTTGCACTAATGCACTTATTAGTTTTGTTGTACATTCGTTTTTTTTTGCAAAATCTATCTCAACAACAAGCTGGTAAAATATTGGTAGGCTGATCCGGGTCGACTAACCCAAAAAAACATTCACATGAAGATTTTAAAAGATTATTTCATTGGATTTGAAGAAGCAATCTCTCTCTTTTTTTTTTTTCTTTATTTTTCTCTGTTACGATACTTTAAGAGATAAAACAACACAACCCCTTTGTCCGCAGCTCTAACAAAGGGGGGTAGTTTCGGGTGCCCGTACTCAGAGGAGAAGGGAGAGTCCAGTATTAGGCGCCACTCGCTCCACAAAATATCCCAAAAAACTACCTCGCGACCACCGCCTCGAAGCGAGAAGCTGGCGATGGTTGGCAAATTTCAATATTTCACCGCAAAAGGAAAATGAACGAACGTAGATTATTATTTTCGTTTTTTTTTTCAAATATATTCTTATTCACTATCTCTACACAATCACACTAAGTGTGTTAAGTAAAATTCCTCACTTAGTTTCTTCTTTCTAAATATAAATTCATATTGCTCTGCTTAAAAGATAATTAAATAAATGAAACTTAAAACTTACAGTGTGCACACTGATCGACGATCCACCTTCCGATCCTTGATGAATTCTTCCCCGGTGATTTTGCTGCTTCCGTCCCGAAATTATCGATTCCCACGACGTTCGATCTTCCTTCGTTTTCAACTTGACACTCTGTCTGAATATCTTCGCAATTGCCCACTAGCGATGTCTCCTTCGACGTCATCAATCCGAAAAAAAGAAAAGAAATCCAATTTAATTCTCCTACAGCTTCCGCGGTGCTATTCGAACGTCCGTTCACTCACCAAGCCAATTCCAAAAAGAACCTCCTCTGCATTGTTCGCTTCACTGAAAATTTTTCATCTTATCGGGACTTTCCCGATTCCGTTGGATCCACTCCAACTGGTTTGGTTCCACTCGTTAAGGCATTTCACTCAATTCCCTACTTTGGGACAGATTACTTTCCCCTCGGCCGCAATCATCCGGCTGCCGTCAGTTGACATTTTGCTCTGTCAATTTGGTTGGAGCTGAAAATGTCAGACGGAGGACAACATCGAGTAATGTTTCTGGTTTTGTGGTGCTATTTTGTGGAGCTGGCGGCACGGTCATTTGGCGGGGACATTTACGCCCTGAGGGCAGTCGACGGTCACGCTCGAGGTGGATATTCAGGTCCAAGGTGTGTAGCTATCTGTCCAGTGTTATCAATCCGAATTCCATCGGGTGGCAAATTGCCCGCGGCCCGTGGCCTCATCCGTTCGCGCAAGTGTCGACAACGACGTATCGATATGCTAATATCGCACCCTCATTACCCCTTTGAGGGCTCCCGCGTTCCTCCGACTTCCATATATGACTCGCGATGATCTCCTATGTGACCCCGTACCATATCAGTCATTCGAGTGCTCGCTTGACAGCTGAATGTGGGTCAAACGTTGACCTAGGGCAGTTATTGACTATAGGAATATCTTGAACAATGCGCTGCCCTGAAGTGCGTGGACGTGCGTCGGAATCTGAACATTCCGATCCTCCCTCCTCGGTCATCCTTAGCATTGGCGATAATTTCGGTGTTTTCGGTCAGGTATTTTCAGATCGTTTTTGTTTTTCTTTCCTATCATTGCTGAACATTGCGCGTCAAGAATGTTGTAGTTTGTAAGCGATAGCGTTGGATCGTCGTTTGGCTCAGTATGTCGCCGTGTATTGGTGTAATGCCTATTTCAGCGATCTTAAGTCTATTTGCTTACAGGCTAAGACAACGTTTCCATTACTTATGCCTAACTCATATATGCAATTCCTTATGCCTAACTTATATATGCAATTTCTTATGCCTAACTCACGTAAGCTACGCGACAATATCCATCTTTCTCCCTATTGGAGAAAGGTGGAGATCTTTTTTTTTTGTTTTTTTTACTATTATTGCTCCCGGAACTCAAATTGCCGTGACATCTCAACTACTAACGTGATTAGTGACATACAAAATAATATTTTTGTGACATACAAAAAATTTTTTAGGATTATTGACATACAAAAAGTCTGTGATGAACCTACTCTTAAACAATGAACAATTCTTCCGACTTCAACAGGTTTTCTGATCAAGTGAACAAGGAGTACGACGGGTGACAATTCAAATTTCAGCTCAGTTGATCCAAAGCTCACTTAGCTTACAAATGGGATCATTAACTTTTTATAGCCAACAAACAATCAATAATCATTATGGTGTAACACTTCCAAAGTTATATGTATTTATTACTTAGCTTTTTGTATTTTTCTATTAAAAAAAGCATTCCCAACCATTGAATAAAAACTATTATTTCAACATTATTTTTAATCTTCTGTCCAAGGGGCTATTTAAATCAAACACCATAAATCATACTATTATTTTGTGTTTAAATATCTACGACAAGTTACTTTTCATCCTTTGTTCCCTCAAACATTCGACCACACTTAATTTAACTTCGAATCCTACACACTTTATCATTTTTCAAATATAACCTCTTCTTTCCCTTCCCTCTAATTTAATCCCTTGATACTATCATTTTTCACATCATTACTCAAAATCACATTTGAAAAAATCTATATTCACTTCGGAAAATCTGGTTTGGGATCAATACCCTCGATTTAACTATTGTCCAAAAATATATCCAGTCTTTCAATTCACTAAAGATTTTCGACAAACTTATTTTCTCTTGCTCTTCAAACTAAAACCTTCAAATTCAAACTTGTCCGAAAGAAATACCAAAAATAGAAGAGGAAAAAAGGAAATCAATTCACACAAAAGAAAATTTACTCAGCTAGTATACTTGTATAATGCTAGTAGTTCGAATAATAGACGAAAACGACGCAACGCTAAGAATGAAAGGTCTCAAGATGCTGCTGAAACGACCCACCCAATCTAACAAATGATATATTCGAGAATTCGAAAGGGAGCAAAGCCATCAATCAAACATTTAGGAATAATTCTCATGGACTTAAGTTGAAGTGATATGAAATGTTGGTATATATACAGTTGTTGAAGAAAAGTATCTGAAAGTCATAAATTTACGATAGATTATAGTTGGGTTTGTCAAAACATCAAACTAATTTGAAAATATTATTTATTATTTCTGAAGATTTTTGTGCTGCGTGAATAAACATGAAAAAGTTTGGCATTGAGCTTGGTAGATTTCTGTTAGTACCAAATCGGACTTAAGGCGGTATTCCGGTTTTTCACGCGATAATCATTCATTATTTCAATATGAATTTTAATACATAAAAATAAATACTCAATGGATATGGTTTTATTTTGCGTTTATTGCAGGATTTAAACTTTAGAAAAAACTTGGATTTAAAAAAAAAAGTTGAAAATTGTTGTTGCTATGAGGGCTTGAAGTTGACCTTTGAAAATCAATCTTGGCAGGATTGCGTCCGTTTGAATTATCTGAAATTAGCAAATGTGGTGTCATTTTACTCAGGAAAATACCCGTTACAAGATGAACTACGCTTATCAATATCCAATTATTCGTTAAAAAATGGCAGCTGATAACAAATTTTTTTTCTAATTTTTCCCTTTTTTTTTTAGTTTTTTTATTAAAAATTATAGTTAATTGTTTTGTATCATCACAATCGTAGTTCAGCTTTTTTCTTAAATCATAGCAAATAATTTGATATATCACTCATTAAATTCTGTAAGACCGTTTTCGAGAAATCTTGTCAAGAAGTTGAGAAAAGATGGTTTTGAGAAAATCGCGTTTAAAGTTTTATCTCAAACACTCTCGCCTCAAGCGTGCCGAGGATTTTCCAGAGATGATAGTGGTGGAAATGCGAATAACTTCAAAACAAAAACAGATACTGCGATAAAATTTTAAAGCAAGATTATATGATCAAAGTGGAATAAGAAAATGCAAAAAAAAAAATTTCGATTTTTTCAAAACGAAAAACCGGAATACCCCCTTAAGTGAAATTGATTTGATTTGGTTGAAGGAGATTATTTGGTAACGTTATATGTTGGATTTTAATGCAATAAAATGGACGAAGATTTGAGTGCAATCATGCAATCGTCACATCAAATGGAGATTTACTTTTCGATTGTTTTGAATTCCAGTGATAGCTTAAAAAAAGTCAAACAGAGGTAGTACATTATAGGAGGAAAATTTAGAGAAATAATTACATTTTTGAAGAAAAACATTTAAATTAAACATTGAACTTGAAGTACATATATAAGTGAAACAAAATGCACAGCAAATCTCATTTGAAATTGAATTAAAAGATTTATGTATTGGAAAAAAATCAAATAGCATTGAGTAATATGCCTTAGAATTTGAAAAAAGTCGGTTTTACGAAAAAATTTTGAAAATGACTTTTAAAAAAAATCTTAGCTATAAAACAGTCACAAATTCTTTAATATATCTATTTTTCGAGGGCCAAATAAATCAGAAAATATGTTTTATAGTTTGTGTATATTACGTTCGGACATTATTTTGCACATCCTGCTTGTCTTTAGTGTATTTTATGTTGAAAAAGTTCTAGTCGGCAAACAATTTTAGACAGTATATGTTCTATTTCGTTACAAGCATCGAGAAATGTCATCGTGCCCTCAAAATTCTTCCTACAACTGACAAACTGTAATTTCTTTAGTGGGCGAGCTCAAATTATTTATTGGACTCCAAATTAGTAAGTAAATGTCTTTCCAAACCAATTTATGTGTCGGACCTAATTTTGAAAATAGCTATGCTTATGAGTACAAAAGTAATTAAGTGATCACTCTTTCTAAATACAATTTTTCGAATTTTTGTACTTTGTGTTTTGAATTTTTGTGAAAAATGTTGATGTGATAATCCGATTTTTTTTTTTGGAATGAATTATTCTCTTGAAAAACATAATCAGAAATAATAACAAATGTTTTCATAAAATAAAATAAAATAAAATAAAACAGAAAATAAGAATTGCATAAAATTGTAAAAGCACATACTGCAATGATATCATTGATCGTGATTATTGTGTCATGGCTACTGCTGCATGTAATTTTAAAGTTAGGGCTAACGCGCCCGGGTGACTTTTTTTTCACTACACTTTTAGTCACTGTCACCATCTTGTCGTCACGAGCTCTTCCAGTGCGCATACGGTGAGTGACAGTCTCTCTACAATTTGTAGTTTTATATCAACATTCGTCGATATAGATTTTAAGGAGACAGCCGTTATCTGTGCACGTCAAATTTGATCTAAGAAAAACCAACGAAAGAAACTATACTGGGTGCATTCAAATTTCGTTTATGCTTGAGTTACAATCAATGCAACCAACATTTGCTGCCAAGTTTTGTTGGTGGAACGAGTTACAATCAATGCAACACAACATTGACTGTCATCTGTCACTGACTATATTAAAGAAATTGCTGTTCGATAATTTGGATCCTTTAAAGTCTCGGAAAGAGATATCAGTGAATATTTTATCCTCTAAAAGCTGCGAAGTATAATGCAAAGCGAAAATGAGACCAAAAAATACAAATTCTGATTGTCATTTACATATGACAGTTCCGATTTCCCGAACGCTCATAGGAACAGGTGGAATTGTGTATTTTCAAAAATGTTGTTGCCATGACAAGTTTGAGATATGAGCAAACTCTGCTGCCAAGCAAAGTTGTGTTGCATCATTGTAACTGCTCTCATACGTTCTCATGGGTTCAAACTCATTTTGACGTGCAAAAAATGTTGGTTGCATTGATTGTAACTCTAGCTTTAAGGTTTAATGACCTAAAATCTCATCATAAATTTGTTTTTGATTTTTCCGTATGAGTGCTGAGATTTTTTATGATTAGTGCAAAATTTAAGATCTGTTATAGAATATAAAAATACAGAAAAGCGATTACAAATTTCACCTGAAGAGAGACTCGCTATAACTTTAAGATAAGCTTAAATAAAAAACTATTATGAACAAGTTTTATATTAATTTATTTTGTTTAGAAGTTCATTATTTTTGTTGCGAAAATATCTCATAAATATTTTCTTATTCATTGGAAAATATTACCATAAAATTTTACAAATCTGATTGCAGATTTTTGGATTCCTGAGGTGATTGGAGGTTAGTGTATGATATATATTTTTCAGACTTGGTGATGGTACCGGTGCAGAAGAAGTGGATGGCATATGTGGAGTGTTAGTTTGATTGGTGTTAAAACGAGGAAGAGAAGTGAAAGAAACTGGTTTCGGAGTTAAAATTATATGTTATTTTTATCATTGATTTGCCGTTGTTGTTTGAGGCTTATTAAAATTTTATATTTTCTATATCTTCGGTATCGTTTGCGATGGTGACAGCATTTCCACTTGTTTGTCAATTTTGTATGCCTAGCCAAAGAAATAGCAGCTGGTCATATTCATATATTTTCGACATTTTGTGGATGTTTTTCCTGATTCTGTCTTCTTTTGTTCACGTAGTTCTCTTGAGAAATAAGCTCGAAGATTTTTCCAGCTTTTTTGTACTAATTTTCCTGAAATAAGTAGAATGTTTATGACGGTGTATTTTATTGATATAACATAATTTGATTATTTTTAAGAGCTATCAGGCTAGCGGAATAAGTTTCAATGTTTTATCTAATGTATATTTGATGGGTGTGACCAACCTGAGAGAAACAGTGAAAGAAGCCTGATTACAAATCTTGAATATTTTACAACCGTTAGACATCTAGCTTAAGGGGAGGTTCTCATTCAAAATTTTCAAAAATTCGATTTTTTTTTCTTTAAATTTTTTGAAAGGTATTAGTGTCTACTATATTGCGGTAAACCGATTTTCCGATCCGCGCATCAGAAAAGTTTCTACAGGCCATCCCGCCATGGGGCGCTCTCGGCTCGGAACGCGCGCCTAAGGTAGAAACCTATTTACGTTACTTACTATTGGTTAATTCGAATGGGCGCTTGCGTATTCTTGCTCCGGTTTATACATGTCTCTCTCTCTGACATCTTTTTTTCTTTCTCTAAAGCCGTCAGGCTGTACGAGAGCAGAGTAGCCGTCTATTATATGTAGCGTGGAATGAGGAAATGTGGTTTTTAGAGGAAAATTTGTAAAGCACACTTTTACTGTCTTTTTTTTATGCCTTTTTTGTCTTACTCACAGAACTCTAGGAAAGGTCCTCTGGAAATGCAGCGCAGGTATCAAAGTTTCAAAATTTCGAACGCCTACGGGACTTGAGGACGTTGGACAATAGAATTACCCGTAACATGACAAATTTTTGACTGTGAGACATTTTTCTCTTTTTTGTTTTCTCGATTCATTCTCATCCACTTTATTTTTAAAAATAACAGAGGCGTTTGAAATTTCGAAAACTTGATACCTGCGATGCATTTAAAGAGACCTTCTGGGACCTTTCCTATTGTGCTATGAATAAGACAAAGAAGGCATCAAAAAGTGAAAGCGAATATACGTGTGCCTTACAAATTTTCCTCTCAAACCTCATTTTCTCATTCCACGCCACATATATGTCGATGCTGTGTCTGCTTGTAGCGTATCTCAATTGTTAGTATTTTGGTGTTTTCCATTCAAACCTGTCACGTGCGCGTATTTTGTTTCTCGTAAACATGCCGAATTTGTCGAAAAAGGGCACTCGCGGCAGTAAAAGGCGCAGTAGTCGTTCCTCATCGAAGAAATTCAAAGGGAATCAGTTTACCGCCGA
Organism: Nemotelus nigrinus; assembly: GCA_947369275.1. NCBI lineage: Eukaryota > Metazoa > Arthropoda > Insecta > Diptera > Stratiomyidae > Nemotelus > Nemotelus nigrinus. The sequence continues at coordinate 67,287,166 of OX376375.1, read as the reverse complement.
AACCGACACCGAAAACGTGAGCACGTCCGCGAAAAAGTTGAAAACCGCGAGTTACGATGACATTAAACTGGACCAAGGTATCAGTTATGTGATTTGCAACTTCATCACTATCTTCAGCTTTTTAAGTGAATGCTTAGCTTGCAAGTCCTGCGGCGGAGACGTTACATTCAACCGTGTATCTGGAGCAGGATTAGCCTTCAAACTCGTGGTAAAGTGTAAGTGCAGCACGCGGTATGTGGGTTCGAGCCCCACTATCGGCAGTTCGTATGAAGTAAACCGCCGTTTCATGTTCGCGATGCGCATGCTTGGGGTCGGGCTACACAGCTTGAAGTCTTTTTGCGGATTGATGGACATACCGTGCACTTTTAGTAACAAAATCTACTACAGTTTTCTCACTATGCTTCAAACTGCTGCAAAATCAGTTTTTAAAGTAATTCAGAAGAAGGCCGTGGACGAGGAAATGAGGCTGAATGCTGAAAATGGTTTCGAAGCAACGCATTTGACCGTTTCTGGAGACGGTTCTTGGAAAAAGCGAGGGTTTTCGTCTCTTTTCGGGATCTCATCACTGATTGGGAAGTACTCCGGAAAAGTTTTGGACTTCGTCGTCAAATCTTCATTCTGTCAATCTTGCGCTAACTGGGCTTCGAAGAAAGGAACGGCAGAATACAACGAATGGCTGGAGTCTCATGGCGAAAGCTGCGCTGCGAATCATCATGGCAGTGCAGGGAAAATGGAGGTGGACGCTATGAAAGAAATGTTTGCGCGTTCCGAGGAATTGCTGGGCGTCAAATATGCCAATTACATCGGCGATGGCGACTCGAAAACCTTCAAAGCTCTTTTGGACTTGGACCCATACGAAGACGTACCTTTGCTGAAAAAAGAATGCGTAGGGCATGTGCAAAAGAGGATGGGCAGCCGACTGCGAGCGCTGAAGAAAGGAACCAAGGGACTCGGAGGAAAAGGCGCGGGTAAGCTGACAGACAAGCTGATAGCGGATTTGACGACATACTATGGACTGGCGATCAGAAGGCACTCCGACTCTGCTTCGAACATGAAGGATGCTATATGGGCTACATTTTTCCACAAGTGTTCAACTGACAAGGATCCACAACATATGAAGTGTCCAGAAGGTGCGAACAGCTGGTGCAAGTGGCGTGCTGCGGAGGCGAAGGGCGAGCTGGCTTCATTCAAACACGACCATCCTCTTCAAAAGAACGTTCAAGATGCCATCAAACCCGTGTACGAGGCTCTTTCCGCGGATGATTTGCTACAGCGATGCACTGGAGGAAATACCCAGAATTCGAATGAAAGCTTCAACGGGTGTGTGTGGAGACTGGCTCCGAAACATTTGCATTCTGCTTCTCAAACCGTGGAAAGTGTCACTTATATAGCCGCAAACTTGTTCAATGAAGGAGGCTCGTCATTGCTGAAGACTATGAACGCGCTGGGAATTGCTGTTGGGTCTGAAGCAGCCCATTTCGCCAGGACCTGATAATCAACGTCTGCAAGCTGCCGAACGCAGGGTGTCCAGCTACGCGAGGACGGCTTATCTGGAGAAGAAAACTCGAGCGATTTCTCTCCAGGAGCAATTCGAGTTAGAGGAAGGACTGTTATACGGACCTGGCATCGCAGACTAATCGTAAGTTATCAAGCAACCACAGAAAACAGTGAAAGACAAAAGTTTTTGGTCAAAATTGTTAAAGTCACACTTAAGTCCGCCATATTGGAATCGCCATTTTCATTTTTTTTATTTTGATACATATTAACTCAAATTCGTGTTCATAAATCACAAAACCCTCCTTCTTTTCGGTTTTGGATGAAATACCACTTATTTCTTTGGTAGAAGTCCGCCATATTGGATCGGCCATTTTGAATTTGGAAAAAGTAACTTCAGATTCGTAATCAGCGATATCCAAAACCCATAATTCCATGAACTTTTCGAAAAATATTAACATTCTACCACGAATAATTTATCGAAAAAGTTCTCAAAACTTTAAAAGCGTTTATCTCAAAACATGATTTTTCTAAACTGCGTACAATCTCATTTGAAAACGGTTCAACTGAAAGACTTCATGTTTTGTTTTCTCGAAAGAAGACCCTTTTCATTGGAGTAATGACCTATAAAATCTACAAATTCTTTGTATTAACTATTTTTTGTGAAGCTTCAAAGTATAAAAAAAGGGCTAAAAAATCGATTTCAAAGTTTGAGATCGCACCATTATGTCAAATTTGAAGTTTTTTACCCGTTCTTAGGTCATTCCTCCAATAAAAGTATCCTACTTTCGAGCCTTATAATTGGTTTTGGTTTTCAGATCGATCCTGAGGCAGCAGGCTGTACGCAGTTTTGTTATTCCACGCGAACCGCATCTTAGACGGAACGTCACCACGGGCGCCATTTGGTTTTTTTCGTCTTGAAAAACTTTGTAAATAATGACGAAAATATAAGCTTTTTGAATCCTAAAACTGTTTTTTCCTATGTTTTTTTATTGGCCCACAAAAAAATTCCAAATTTTGCTTACTTTTTAGTCATTTGAATGAGAACCTCCCCTTAAAGTTGCTGATCAGTTTTACAGACATCCAAACATTTCGAATATAACTGGCGCTTTAGGTAGAAAACACGTGTGACTTTTATCTATCCTACGTTCCAGTGATAAACGAAACCGGGAAATGTTTTATTTAAGCTGGTCTACTCTTATTATTGATATCATTTCTCCAAAATAAATCGTCCATTTACGTATCTAGCATGTAAACCAACGCTATTAAAAGCTTTTGTACCTAATTATAATACTTTTTTGTTTTTGAGAGTTTTGACTTTAAACATTATCAATCCTCTACCCCAGGAGTGGGCAAACCTAATACTGGTATGATCGACATTAATTTTTTTAATTTATGTGCGATCGACTTCGAAAAATGGGTTAAATAAAAAACAAATAAAAATTTAATTAAGGTTGTTATTGATATTAATATATTCAGTACATTGTATTACTACTTTGTGCAATGTACTTTATTAATAAATATTTTGGATTAATTTTTGATGTATATGCGTGACTCTCCATTTCATCAAAAAGTATTGTAGAATTAGGCTTGTAAGCACTGATGCACAATCGAATAGATGCCATTAAGTGGTCATCAGTCAGAGAACTCTTAAGTTGCGATTCGATGTTTTTCATTTGAGAAAACGTTGCTTCACATAGATAAATGGAAGCAAAAAAAAAATGCAAATATCCTCATTGCCACCAATCTCAATCATGGATATTTTTTATGGCAATAAAATCCAAAAATAATTTTCATTTGTGCGTGCTATTGTTAAAATTTCTAACTCTAGATCCGGTGAATTCAATTGTACAGTATGAGCTAGATTTGATTAAATATCCTCGTTATCGAATCCTCTAAAAGGAAATGAAATAAATTCAAAAGTCGGTTGAGGTTATTGAGATTTGCAAATCGTCTCTCGAATTCTTGATTAAAATTTTCCAGTTCAGGACAAAACATTTCAATATTACATGCACCAGTAGGTTAGGTTAGGTTGTACCAGTTGGCTCAAGGCCACACATATGTAGACCTATTGGTACGTAGTGATACCAGATAAATGGGCCAGGAGAAAAAAAATTCAGTCCAAGCGGCGATCGAAGGCCCCGGACTTTTTCGCGAACTGAAGGATGTCTTCAGCTTTTGCATTTTACATTCACCAGTAAGTTTAATATGTTTTTCTAAATATGGAAAATATTTAAAAATTTTGCCTATTTAGTTGTGAAGCAAAAGGTTTTAATTTTACTTAAAAAACATTTACCGAACTCAACAAGTCAACAATATTTTCCTTTTCCTTGTAATTTTAAACTAAGCGAGCTGTAACGGCCCATAAAATCCATTACCCATACTGGATCTTTCAATTGTTCATGTTTTTCTCCTCATGTGTCCAAAAATGCAAGAATTTCAGGCAAAAGATTTAGAAATCTTTGCAAAAAGTTTTCTCAGCTAAGCCATCTAAAGCTTAGTACTGTTTTCGAATTCACGTTAAATTTTCATGCGAATTCTCACGTGAATTTATTTCGGCGAAAATTTGGCTTGAAAATAAGCAACAGTTGCACTCACTTTTAAGTGTGAAAAATTGTTTGGAAGATGCTTTCGCTTTGAAAATGCAGATAGCGTTGGCACATGTCTCCAATCATTTCACGCCAATTTAGTAGGTCAGTTCATTTTTTAGGCTAGTACTGAGTTAATCGTGAAGCTAAATTTTGACATGTCTCCATTATCTGGTCATTCTTTCGAGCAAAAATTTTGAAAATGCAGAATCAACTTATCAACTATTTTGTTATTGAAAAGACATTAACACAATTAAATTTTCAAATTCAAACACCAAATGTCACTTTTTAGCTCGAAAGAATGAGCTGCACATACTAAATTGGCGTGAAAAGATTTTAATTTAAAATTTTATTTGATCTAAAATTGAGATTGACCTTTGTTGCGCTGTGTGCTACAATTTACTACCTCGGTAGCAGGAAGACGAATGCAAATACAGGCAAGCTGTATAGCGGGAAGCAAAAATATAAAGTATGTACTTTAGAACAGAGAGATTTAAGGATATGAAACAGCCGTATACGTATACGAGATTTAGTGGAGCAGTTTTACTATAATGATATAAATCTATAAATTGCACAAATCGAGAGCATAGCTATCTCGGATTTTCCTTTTGGATTCTCCGCCACCAAGGGTCTGTTAGCTTTTGTCTGAACTGAAACTGCATGGACTGTCCGATTGGATCTATATTAAGCCAAGGCCCATTCCAAAATGTACTGAATAAATCGTCTACTAAATTTTTAGTTTACATTTTAAATTAACCTAGTAAATTATTAAATATGTATGTGATCGACTGTCGAACTGTTTGCGATCGACCGGTCGATCGCGATCGACCGTTTGCCCACCCCTGCTCTACCCCATCAATCGTAACTCATCGTGATTCATTGATATGATGGGCAAATCTTTAATGTAAAAAATAAATAGATTTTTGTTCCTCTACGTAATCATTAAGCTTCAAATCATTTTTGAAGTTAACAGCGCTTGTTGTTATGTGCACTGGCGTTCTGCTTGTGGTCCAGTAAAACAAGATTTGGGATAGAGAGGAAAAATGTTGTAATCCAGAAAAAATTTTAATACGCCTTCCACTCCTTCTGACTGCTTTGTGAAAACATTCTCATAATTTGTAAATGGGTAAACTCAACTTGATGCATCACAGCCGGGAAATTCTACCGCCAACGAGCGAATATGTGGTATCAGGGGTGGAAAATTAAAGAAAAACAGACAAAGTTATACAAAAAAAACTCTAGCGCACCTGAACCGCTAGAAACACTAATGTTCGAAGAACAGTAGAAGAATCGTGCAGGTTTTGAGTGCATATTCCACCACATGAGCTGCTTATTACGGCCAAACTGTTTCAAACGCTACGTTCTACTTTGGTCTCAAGAATGCATTATAACTCATATGGTGGAAGGTTTCAGATATTACCACTGGTATGAATTTCAACGTTAATGAGAGCAAAACACGGGCTAATTATATTCGTTATCAGTTGCTTATTTCACAAAATTTTGAAAGTAGCATCTCATATAACATCAATGAAGAAAATGCTCAGTGCCTGCAGCACTGTAACTGAAGTTGGTGTTTGGGGCTGCGATCCGAAAAATTTGCAGAACTTTGTGAATTGAAACATCGGTTATTTATTTTCATTGTAAATGTTTCCGGTATGAATACTAACTGTAAGCATTTATTGATACAAAAGTAGCACAACCGACTTGTGTTGGCAACCTTTCGCCAGTATCAAAGCCAAAAATATATCACATCTGCTTCACGTTGTTATATAACATTCGAAGTTATAGGAGTATAAAGAAATTTAGGATTACCTGCAGCGAGTTTTTTCAAATAATGGAAAGCTCAATATTTGCTGTTTATTGTCACTACAATATCATTACCAATTGAATATTCTACGATAAAACCGCTTAGTAAAGATATTGCAAACAAACACAAAACCAACAATAGCTGGCAACCCTATCGTGGCTTTTCAACCAAATTTGGCCTGAATAATGTTTATGACAGGTTTCATTAATTGTATGAAATTCGTATTGATTTCATGACTGCACTGGAAGTTACAGGGCAAAAAGTTTTATTTTCCTGAGCGAATTTTCAAATCCAAAGACACAAAAATTACCATAGCTGGCATCACCAATCGAATTTTTCAACCAAATTTCTACCAAACAGAGCTTAATAAAAGGTTCAGCTACTGTGTCAATTTCATGAAAATCTGGTAACTTATTCACATTTCATAGGGCAAAAAGCAGTTTTTTTTCTTTGTAATTTTTCAACATGGCACCACTGGCACAGAGTTGCCTACAATTCAAAATCACTTCTACCAGACCTGGTCCTACTTAAGTAGAATGCACTCTGTAAATTTCAATTGTATCTGATTATTGATTCGTGAGTTCCCGTGAACAGAAGTTTTTGATGCTAAAAATATAGGTTGACTGGGAAAGGGTTACCGTTCTTGTCCGACATGAAATTTCCAAAGTTTTACTTTGAACGTGTAGATAAAGCATAAGATTTGTATACAGATTGGTTTTATTGTAAGAAACGGACAGTTTTTGGAAATTCGATGGTTTAATGTTTTCACTTCCAAATTTTTATTTTTTCAAATTTAAGACACCAAAATTATCATAGCTGGCAGCTCCAACCAAATTTTTCGACCAAATTTCCACCAAACGTGGTATTAAATAAGGTTCAGCTACTGTGTGAATTTCGTCAAAATCGAACGATTCAATCAGAATTTATAGGGCTACAAGCAGTTATCTTTTTTAGTGATTTTTCAAGATGGCACCACTGGCACAGAATCACCCGCATTTCAAAATCACTTCTTTCAGACCTGGTCCTATACAGGACTAATACATTCTGCAAATTTCAATTAATTCTGCTCATTGGATCGTGAGTTTCCGTGAACAGAAGTTTTTGATGCTAAAAATATAGGTAAATTGGGCAAGGGTTACCAGGCGTGCCCGTTATACCATATCAAATTTTTTTTGTTTATGTAAACAAAGCACAAGATTTACATATGAGTGGCTTTTTTTTGAAAAAGCGGCAGTTTTTCAAGAGAGACGATGATTTGAAGGTTTTCACTTTTAGTGCCTGCCCTAGCTACAGGGTTCCCAGGACGCTCATCAAAAGCTACACAGATCTACAACTAAATAATATCAATATGTTTTAAAAATTTCGTAATGATTGAATAACTCTGTCAAAAGTTATTACAATTTAAAAATGTTCAAGTTTTCCCGTTCTGTTTTTAGGCACCCAGCGCACACATGGGGTTAAAAAATTCCAAAACATTATCCGATTCACATGTAAAACACGTTCAAAATTTATTTCGTCAACTTTATTTTTGCAAAACTTATTTGTGTACGGAATAATAGGTATATTAAAAATTTCACTAAAATGGCCGCTGGCGCCAAAGGGTTAAAGATTATTAACTTTTTGTGAGACTTGGCACTATTCTGCATAAACATCAATGTGTCCTGAAAATTTCAGCTCAATCGGATGGCGCGTTCCTGAGATTTTTTCACTGAAATTTTTTGATGATATATATATATATATATATATATATATATATATATATATATATATATATATATATATAGAAATATGAATTTTTGGCCAAAGTGATTTTAATACTAATGTTCTTCTTCGAACATTAGTAAAAATACTCGAGAAGATAAAACAATGAAAAAAAACAAACAAACAAAAACACCCCCAAGAGCACAAATACAACCACAAAAACACAAACACACTAGCCTACTCTGGAGTGCATCAAGTCGAGTTTTACCGAAAATTACAATAATAGGTATTTTTTCGCATTAAAACATATTTGTTAATTTAGTTAGGAATGGATGTCGTGATTTTCACTTTACTGGAATGATGTATGGGTTCCATTAGACGCCTTTTGGATTTAAAAAAAAAAATCCATTACCTCCTCATGCAGTAAAACGAAAATTCCCCTCTTGGTCGGTTGACCTCCAAATATTCAATATGTTTCAGAAACGAAGGACGTAAACGTAAAAATAAGATCTGAAAGACAACAAATTGGAAACCCACCTTTGTTTCTAAGTAGCTAAATAAGAGCTTTAAAATTTATAAAACAAACTAATAAATAAATCTTGTATTTTTCGGCCAAACTTCTCAAAATTTTAAATGTTTCCCATTAGAGACTACCAATTTACTTCTTATTGTTTTAGCTTAGCGTATTGACAGAGAACAAATCTATAAAACCTACACCATTTTAACTAGGATATTAGGGGTGATTTATCCGATATAAACAACTTAGGCTGTAAATATTTTATGTATTTCAATTTTATATGTTCAAATTTTACATGTTATTTGCTACCCCCAGCCCAAAAATAAAATATTCATTTCAGTATCAATTTGCGAACAAAATAATATAATTTTTAATGAAACAGCTTTACATAAGTTGGCTTTTACAAAAAGTTTAGAGACATTAAAAGTATTCAATAGTTTTTATAATTTAAATTACACTCAAGAACTCAAAGTATTTTTGTTTAAATACATGAGTCAAATGATATTTGCGAATAGAGCCATGTATCCATGATTGAAAAATGTCAATGCTTCTTATCATCAACAATGTTTTCAATTACAATACCGAATGTTACAGTTATATAACGATTGAAAGATAAAATTTAATTTTACGTTGAAATTAAATGACCTTTCGTTTAAATTCTTCATTCTTTTGAATAGTATTCGTGTAAGTATAATACTTTTTAAGAAAAATTCAATTTAAAAAGAAAATTTTAAAACTTACATAAATTTAAATTATTTTGCTCGTTACAAGCTGTTTCCCCACACTGGGCGCATAAATTTGTTATATAATTTTTCACAGATAACGTGATCTGAACTTATTTGGGTTTGATTTCCTTATTTATTAAAGTTCAAGTGGTGCATTAAATATCGTTCAATTTGTAGAGTTACTAACTTTCAGACTACAATATGAACTTTCTACGCCATGTAAAAATAGTTTTCGACCTTTCCAGCTCATTTTTGTAACATGATATATGATGCAACTGGATACCTTCTCTGAACTTCAAAAGCATCCTACCTGAAGTACTTTCGTTCTTAAGACAAAAATAAAAGCCTGTCAAGTAAAGGTTCAATATTATCTGAACAATAGTCTTACACACTCTTGAGTTGCACTAAAATGGCTCTTTAGAATTTTTACTCTCTTCTGAGCAATTTCGGCAAGAAAAAATCTTTTGTGGCAGTACAGTAGCCAAACAGAACTAAAATGTAGAGTATACTTAAAACATAATGGACATACTTGAGAATGTCCACGATATTAGAACGTTTCACTTTGTCGGATTTCTTCATAAAACTTTCTTGTTCGACACAGTAGGCACTTGCGTCAATGACACTTGTAACCTCTGCTTGTTTCATGTATAATTCTTCTTATATTTTCACTTGCACAAGACCTACATTTTTCCTTTACTGACTTCAAGCACGGCTAGGATCTCTTTGTTTTCTTTCATTTCCATCGTTTCTATTCGCTTTTTGTTTTGTTTCAAGGGTCACTTCATGTGTTCCACGTATTCGTTGCTTGAGTAGCATAAGAAAGGCACACAAAAGTGCAAAGTTCAATAGAAATAAATGCTAAAAAGATCAGAAATAAAGCTCAAAATAGTTTCATGGAATGATTTGTAGTGGAAAAAGTATTTTTAAATAAAACTAAGATAAGATGAACAAAGAAAGATTGAAAGATACGGAAATTATTGAAAATGGGACTCGTTTATTTTCAGTTATAAAAGTTGCGTTTTGAGGTTGCAATTTGATTTTGTATGCTGTAATAGTTTTTTAAGATGTATATAATAAAAATAAAACAAAAAATCAACCGAGTTTCATTTGCAACAAAATGTAAGAAAGGGGTTTTGTTTGAGAGCTCCAGACACTGTAAAAAGGAGAATGAGAAATTAGCGCAAAAGTTGTTGCTCAAATTGTTCAACTAAAGAGCAGTTAAATCAAAGGGCAATTTCATTTTATCAACAGGTTATATATTATCTTTTAAAAATCACTTAAAAAATACAAAACTTCAATACCAGTTTCGATTTTTGTATATTATATAGTTCAGTATTTGTACACTCATTTACACATCGGTAACGATACAAACAACTCCAAATTAAATATGCATGACTGTCATTGTGAACAAGTGTGAAATTTGAGGTTAAGTCTACTAAAACTTGTATGTACACATAAACCTAGCAATTAACCGCACGCTAAGGAGTTTCGGTGTTGAAAGGATGTCGGCGGTCATTAGCTGAATCACTTGTACGCTGTATATGTATATAAGCATTTACGTGATGTTGTATGCGGTCAGTTATGAAAACGGTTATGCATGAATTCCGACAGTGAATCGGATATATTGTCAAATGCCAAGGTTGTGTATTCGTGCATTAGAAGGAACATATCATGCAGCTGCATTTCATGCATATCACATAATTATGAACAAGAATTCGAAATGTTGTTCTCATGGGCGGGTTATGTGAGGATTTTTCTGTATAATTGAATATTTTCAAAGGGAAATTCGTTGATAAGATTATTATGCTTGTTAGATTACATATATGTTATTTGACGCAAGTAAGTGATTAAAGAAATAAATGTAGTATGGAGTAGTAGAAAATGTATAAAAAAGATTCAAAATAAGAAATTCAAATTTGTGATGCCAGTTTTGATGATAATTCCGTGAAAATAAAGAAAAAAAACCCTAGCGCATCAGAACCGCTAGAAATACTAATGTTCGAAGAACAGTAGAGGATTTGTGCAGATTTTGAGTGTATTGTTATATATTGTTGTTATATTGTTCTTATTGTCTTATATATTATATATTGTATGCATTGTCATATATATTGTCATATATTGTATATTCGCGATGTGAATACTTAATGCAAGCATTTATTGGTACGAAAATAGCAAAAACACCTCGTGCTAGCAGTCCTTTGGTAGCACTGAAGCCAAAAATAAGTCATATCTGCCTCACGTTGAAGTCAACTTGCTCTGTGAATTTCGTATTGATCCGATTACTGCATTGGAAGTTATAGGGATAAAAAGAAATTTAGGGTTACCATTCGCAAGAGCTTTCAAACTTTCTAGATCTTAGTATTTGGTGTGTATTTTCACTACAAGACCACTACGATTTGAAAACTTTATGATAAAATCGCTTACTAAAGCTATGTCAAAAAATACAAAAACAATCATAGCTGGCAACCCTATCATTGTTTTTCAAACTAGATTTCTACTGAATATTGTCTACAATAATTTAAATTTGCCATATGAATTTCGTTATGATACCATGACTGTACTGGAGGCTATAGGGCAAAGAGCTTTATTCAAATAAAATAACATTATATAAACAATTTAGCGCAGTTGCACCAATTTTTGACGATTCTAAAAGCATATAGATATATAACTTAGATGCTTTGCTTTTATATATTCTTTTAGTGCTTTTATATAATCGAAGTCGTTTGTCATAAATTATGCTTACCATAGAAGGGGGATGATGCAGATGAATAAGCTAATAAAGTTGGTTATAGATTCAAGTAACAAACAATAAAATTTTCAAAACTCGGAACATTTAAATATCGGTTGCTTATTTTATGGTAAATGGTTTGCTTATGAATGGAAAATGGAAGCATCTGTTGGTGCGATATTTACGAAACTATCCGGTGCTGGCAATCATGTGCTAGCACCATAGCTGCTTCACGTTGTTTTAAACCCAGCCTATGAATTTCGTTTCGATTGAATGGCTGCGCTGTAAGTTGTAGGAGTGAATTAAATTTTAGGGTTACCATCGTCCAAACTTTTTAAATTTTTGAAACGTAAATATTTGTTGTTAATTGTCATTGCAGGATCATTCCCATTTGGAAATTTTATGACAAAATCGCTCGATAAACCAATGTAAATAAATTACGAAATTCATCATAGCTGGCAACCCTTTCTCGCTTTTTCAACAAAATTCTTACAGAATTACAATTGCAACAAGATATGCTTTTCACATGAATTTGGTTTTGATTTCGTCACTGCATCGGCAGTTATAGGGAAAAAATCTTTATTTTCCTGAGCAAATTTACAATATTTAGAAGACTAAAATTGCCGTAGCTAGCGTCCCTATACTAATTTTTCAACCAAATTTCTACGAAATCTATCTTAGAGTAAGGTTCACCTACTGCGTGAATTTCGTCAAAATCTGGTGGCTGAATCGGAAGCTATAGGCCAAAAACCAGTTTTTTTTCTCAGCGATTTTTCCAAATGGCACCACTGCCACAGTGTTGCTCGTTTTTCAAAATCACTTCTATCAGACTTGGTCCTAGCAAATTCCAACATGTTCTGTAAATTTCATATTGATCGCATTATCCGATCGGCAGTTCTCGTGAACAGAAGTTTTGAGTGCTGAAAATAGAGGTAATTTCATCACGGGTTGCCGTTCTTGTTTACCGCGGAATTTTGAAATATTTTATTTGACTTGGTGGACAAAAGTCAAAATTTATCAATAATTTGAATTTATTTTCAAAAATCAAAAAATTTTCAGGAGACTCGATGATTTGAAGGATTTTTGTTCAGGAGCCTGCTGTAGCTACAGATTTGCTCGCACAGTTTTGAAATTCCATGTGTGTAAAGTTTTAGTATATATCAATATGCTCTAAAAATTTCACGATCATATATTGTTTTTCTTAGAAGTTATGACAAATCGAAATTTGAAAAAAAATCCTTGCCTACTTTTAGGCACTCAGCGCCTACACAAGGCTCAAAATTTCCACTTCCTTATCATAAGCCAACTTAAAACATAATAAGTTTTCATTTCTAGTACTTTTTTTTAACAAAAATGTACACTGCTTGGAAATATAGGAACACCTGAAAATTCACTTAAATGCCCGCCGACGCCGAAAGGTTTAAGATATCTGAATTTTAGCAAGTCATGGACCTACCTGTTATATACATCTATGTTCTCCGAAAATTTCAGCTCAATCGGATCGGCCACTCCAGAGATTATCTCTGTTAACCATTTTGCTGATATATATATATATATATATATGACGAATTTTCGGCGAAGCGATTTTAATACTATTGTTCTTCGAACATTAGTAATAAAGCATAGACAGGCAGTTTAGTTTCAGTGCAGTTATTATTTGGATACTTTAAATCAATTGTTCCTCTTGTAAATTAATTGTTCCTCTGAATTGATCGACCTAGAGAAAAGCTATCAAACTCATCAAAACCAGGTCAACAGCAGCAAAGATAACCGAAAATCTTTCATCTCAAAAAGAATGATGCAAATAAATTCAAAGAAACTAAATTTCCTCCTCTATCCAGAGTCAGAACTAAAACCCGACATTAACTATGACGAAAAAGTTCACACACTGCTGCTTCTAGCCAAAGGATTATTTTTCAGTCAATCTAAACTATTACTTTTTAATTGTTTTCTATCAATCTTCCTGGGTGCTTAGCAGGAAAAATTGAGATTCCTGATTTGTGTTCCAGAGAGAAATTCTCAAATATACTTCCCATTGCGCCACCGACATAGAACCGCCGTTTTCATATGTACAAACGAGGGGAGCAAACCGCGCTATTTACCTCCCAAACCTAGCGGGAATCTAGGAAAATTGTATATTTGGTTGTTATAGCTGGACTGTCAGCTGGTGGCAAGTTCAGGTTAGTTGCTACAGGAGTTTTTCGTAGTAGTTGAATTTCAACCTTCAGCGACGGCACTAAAAAGCTAATAGCCCAACAAGACGATTTCTGTTGGATGCCGCAGGAAACTACGTTTAGTAAAAGGCGATAGGACCTTCGCCAGCGATTAGAAAGTTTTCGTTTAATCGATGCAGTGTGGAGGAGAAACTATACGTTGTCAGATGCCAGTGAATAATTTTTCGCAAAATTGGTTCCAGCATATGTTGGAACCTTTATCATAAAATCCAAAACATCAGGGCTGACCTCCGAGCTGATCGATACGAAAGGAAAAGTATAGGTAACTTGCATTGGAAAGACGTCAAACAATATGTATAGAGAAGAGCTCCAATTTGAAGACAGAGCTGTATCCGGAATGCAACCGTAATGGGATGGCGGCCATATTAACTGAAAATGAGAGATTTAGTTAGCACAACAGCCCACGGAGTGGAATTGTGCCACCATTGAACCTGAGGCACGTACTACTGATTGATAGAAATAGCTAGATAAATTTGGGGAGGAGTAATGCTGTAAACACAAGACAGCAGCATTGCGGCAGCGGCGCCACAGGGGGAGGCGTGAATGCCGAAGTTGAATTTGGTGAACACAATGCAGCGACAATGTGCTGTCAATGCAACCAAGGCACCAACCAAATTCATTTTTTACTAATGTTCGAAGAAGAACATTAGTATTAAAATCACTTTGGCCAAAAATTCATATTTCTATATATATATATATATATATATATATATATATATATATATATATATATATATATATATATATATATATATATATATATATATATATATATATATATATATATATATATATATATATATATATGTATATATATATATATATCATCAAAAAATTTCAGTGAGATACTGGAGATACTCGGGAACGCGCCATCCGATTGAGCTGAAACTTTCAGGATACATTGGTGTATATGCAGAATAGGTCCACGTCTCACTAAATGTCAATTATTGTTAACCCTTTGGCGCCGGCGGCCATTTTAGTGATATTTTTAATATACCTATTATTCCGTACACAAATAATTTTTGCAAAAATAAAGTTGACAAAATAAATTTCGAACGTTATTTACATGTGAATCGGATAATGTTTTAGAATTTTTTAACACCATGTGTGCGCTAGGTGCCTAAAAGGAGAACGGGGAAACTTGAAAATTTTTAAATTGCGATAACTTTTGACAGAGCTATTCAATCATTACGAAAATTTCAGAGCTTATTGGTATTATTTAGTTGTAGATTTGTGTAGCTTTTAATGAGCGTGTTGGCAACCTTGTAGCTAGGGCAGGCACTGAAAGTGAAAACCTCCAAATCATCGTCCCTCTTGAAAAAATGCCGCTTCTTCGAAAAAAAGCCACTCATATGTAAATCTTGTGCTTTGTTAACATAGACAAAAAAAAAATTTGATATGGTATAAGCACGCCTGGTAACCCTTGCCCAATTAACCTATATTTTTAGCATCAAAAACTTCTGTTCACGGAAACTCACGATCCGATGAGCAGAATTGATTGAAATTTACAGAATGTATTAGTCTTAAATAGGACCAGGTCTGATAGAAGTGATTTTGAAATGCAGGCGATTCTGTGCCAGTGGTGCCATCTTGAAAAATCACTAAAAAAGATAACTGCTTTTAGCCCTATAAATTCTGATTGAATCGTTAGATTTTGACGAAGTTCACGTAATAACTGGACATTGCTTTACGCCACGTTTGGTAGAAATTTGGTTGAAAAATTCGGTTGGAGCTGCCAGCTATGATAATTTTGGTGTCTTAAATTTGAAAAAATAAAAATTTGGAAGTGAAAGCATTCAAACCATCGAATATCCTAAAAAATGTCCGTTTCTTAAAATAAAATCAATCTGTATACAAATCTTATGCTTTATCTACATGTTCAAAGTAAAACTTTGGAAATTTCATGTCGGACAAGAACGGTAACCCTTTCCCAGTTAACCTATATTTTTAGCATCAAAAACTTATGTTCACGGGAACTCACGAATCAATAATCAGATACAATTGAAATTTACAGAATGCACTGGACTTAAGTAGGACCAGGTCTGATAGAAGCGATTTTGAATTGTGGGCAACTCTGTGCCAGTGGTGCCATCTTGAAAAATTACAAAGAAAAAAAACTGCTTTTTGCCCTTTGAAATGTGAATTAGTTACCAGATTTTCATGAAATTGACACAGTAACTGAACCTTACTCTAAACTCTGTTTGATAGAAATTTGGTTGAAAAGATCGATTGGTGCGGCTAGCTATGGTAATTTTTGTGTCTTTGGTTCTGAAAATTCGCTCAGGAAAATAAAACTTTTTGCCCTATAACTTCCAGTGCAGTCATGAAATCAATACGAATTTCATACAATTCATGAAACCTATTATAAACATTATTCAGGCCCAATTTGGCTGAAAAGCCACTATAGGGTTGCCAGCTATTGTTGGTTTTGTGTTTAATTGCAATATCGTTAAGAAGCGGTTTTATAGTAGAATTTTTAATTGGTAATGATATTGTAGTGACAATAAACAGCAAATATTAAGTTTTCGATTATTTAAAAAGACTCGCTGCAGGTAAACTTAATTTCTTTATATTCCTATATCTTCGAATGTAATATAACAAAGTGAAGCAGATGTGATATATTCTTGGCTTTGATACTCGTGAAAGGTTGCCAGTACGAGTCGGTTGTGCTACTTTTGTATCAATAAATGTTTACAGTTAGTATTCATACCGGAAACATTTACAATGAAAATAAATAACCAATGTTTCAATTCCCAAAGTTCTGCAAATTTTTCGGATTGCAGCCCCAAACACCAACTTAGGTTACAGTGCTGCAGGCACTGAGCATTTTCTTCATTGATGTTATATGAGATGCTGCTCTAAAAATTTTGTGAAATAAGCAACTAATAACGAATATAATTAGCCCGTGTTTTACTCTCATAAACGTTGAAATTCATGCCAGTGGTAATATCTGAAACCTTCTACCATATGAGTTATAATGCATTCTTGAGACCAAAGTAAAACGTGGCATTTGAAACAGTTTGTCCGTAATAAGCAGCTCATGTGGTAGAATATGCACTCAAAACCTGCACGATTTTTCTACTGTTCTTCGAACATAAGTGTTTCTAGCGGTTCAGGTGCGCTAGAGTTTTTTTTTTCTTTTGTATTGCTAAATCCTGTTGTACGAGGATTAGGTTGGCTTATCACAATACACATCAGCCATCGCTTGTCTATTCCACCAGATCATTCAACCTAATTCAAACAGAGTTAATTCAACCTAGTGGTGAGATTTGGCAAATTCTGCAGCTGCGGCAAATTCGGCCGCAGCCATTGTGCGCGTTACCATACAAAACAGTGCATGAGGAAAACGCTGCATTGTGATTAACCTATAAGTCAGTCTGTCGTCATTAATAGTTTTGCGATTAGGGTTATCAGCTGTCTATTTATCAATCGTCTTTGCGGATGATTGGCTTATTAAGCAAAGAGTAGTTTTTTGGTGGACGAGGGCTGTGCTAACTGGTTGGTTGTAACCGATTTCACTGGTTGGTGGAACATAAAGGAAAGAAGTTTCAAATACGCGATGTGGAGTTTGCTTGTGCTATAAATTCATTGCATAAAATAGTGCAGTTTATGGCAGCCACGCAAAACAGCTGGTTGGTCATTTGTTGATTTTTTTTCCTAAAGCTAAATGTTGAAAGAATGCAAGGAGCTTCATTTTTTTTCAAAAATTTTAAACAGCTAATATTTAGTAAATATTATTCGCTGTTAACTATGGCTAGCTCAATCTTTAAATTTGGGGCCATTGGAGCTTCTTCAGGAAATATTTTTGTGCCGTTTTGTTGATTAGGTGATGTGATACGCTATGGGCCATGAACTGCACTTCAAAACACTTACGACCCTAGTTACTAACAGGTACCCTACTGTCAAGCGAAGATAACGGGTCGAACTAAAAAATTCCGTTTTGATGGTGGCTGAACACATTTTTATAGTAATTATCGTCTCTACATGAAGACAATTTTCGCAGATAAAAACATGGCTGCATGTCACCAGATTTTTATAGGTGAATATGCTACTGTTTTAATAATAGGCAACTATAGTCGGGCATAGACGTCGGATATCCTGCCGAAACTTGATAATGGTTGTAGTTGGATATGCTCGTAGTTTTGAAAGAAAATCTTCAGGTATCATCAGTGTAGTATATCATCCTTGCTGCGGAGCATTTCATATCATCTTTATAGGTTATACGAAGGCTAAGAAAAACTGCAGGTACTACCTGAATGTAGGTTTCATGCTGGTGGTAATTCAATACTGCTTTAAAGAATCGATGCCAGCGTTCAACAATCGTTTTTATATACTTGCATCCTATCAGGATCGTAAGCAAACGGAACAGTAACGATACGCGCTGACTGCTTCGGTCTATTGTTACAATTTTCAAAACGTGCTTGTCAAAACGTGTGACCCAGTGATAATGAAAGTTATTCACCACCATCTTTACTGTCGTCTCTATGATGGGTACAGTTTCCGGCTACCTCGATAAACGATCAATCATCGTCCAGAGATCAAATTAATACGAACGTGATCAGTAGGTTTATTCAGCACTGCGAACTGCTGAGGAAAAGTGGTAGCATGTTGACTCACTATTGATTTCTGGCAGTTCAGAATATTTTAGTGCCTCTTTGGTCATGCAAATCTCTCTCGAAGTAAACGGCTGGTTACAAGAATGCCACAGGTGGTGTATAAAGGTTCACCTTTCAGTTATTCTTGGGTGTTTTAGTTGTCGAGAGCTACAACGCTGTTCCGCAGCACTTTCCACATGAGAATGGACGATTTTACCGCATTGGTGGGACGTTTATAGACCTAAACCTGATTACCACCTATTACACCGTTTAATATGATGAATACTAAGTATATATATATACTTTCAACTATCACATACGGAACTATTTTATGGAGTCAGACATCAAAACATAACATCGAATTGATTGGAAGACTTATTTCGAAAGCAATTAAAATTATATTTAGAATGCCAACTCTAACACCAACATTTATTGTAAACACTCGAACAGGATTACTAAATATATAACAATTAATTAATTTTGAAAGGGGAAAATTAATTCTTAACATCCTGAACAACAATCTGAAGTGGTTTAACACCCCCCGCACTGTGTTAGAAATAACTAACCGAGAAACCAGAACTGCTAGAAATCTATCTCTTGCAATTCCAAGAACGGATAAATTAAGGATGGATCCAGTACAACAGGCTATCGCATACTATAATTCATTACCGAACTCGGTAAAGCTAACAAAAAATATAATAGAATTCAAGACATACTTGAAAACTCACATCAAAAACATAAATCCTTAATGAAAAAGATACCAGAGTTTTTTGTAGACTTTTCTCTGGGCACATGTCAATGAGGACAAAAATGTAACGTAAAATATAATATGTAATCAAAATTAAAAACAATTGTATCTTCCCTTATACCAATTTTCAATTGTCTGGAAAGTACTAAGACGATATGTTTGATAATATATTGATGCACACGGACCGTGCATACTGATTGAGTGATGGAGAGAGTGGAAAGAAGGAGGAAAAACAAAAAAAAAAAAACAGTTTACAACTGAATTTTGTGTCGGAAAACGTTAGGTTTCCAATCGAGTACGATAGAGTAAAGCAACAAAAACCATAAAACGGGAAAAATACCGAAATAATATCAATTTGTTCTATAAGCAATCATTTTCATATCAAAATTGAATACCATCACCTTATGCAACTTCAATGACTTGTCATTTTAAAATGTATTCCACATACTCAACAACTATCATAAAAATTCAATACAAAAAATAGCAATATGACACTAATACCAATCAACATCAAAACTATTAAAATAAACATCGCAAACCAATTGAAATCATCCTAGTTTGGCTTTACGTTCATCGTATTCTGTCCATTTTCCCAGACAACCAGAGTCATTTGCCCGTCTGGCCATATCGAACAGCTGCCAAAATATCCAACACACGCAAAACGCAAAAACAATTGAAATAGAGTTGAATCCTAGGCACAACTGTAACAAATGGTAGTTGTTTGCTGTTATGAAATTACATTGTCGGGTCTATTGATGATATTTTTGCAATTGAATTGATGTTGGCATATTTGTAATTGAATTGGATGTTAGTGGATGGATGTAGTTACTTTAAATATGGACGCAGCCGGTTTAAAAATGAAATTTCAGGGGATTTTTTTATTACGTTAAAATTATCAAACGGTAATATTGGCTATATTATTTATAAAACCCAGAATATTATACATATGCATATGTATGTGTTTCTGCTCTGGGGGGAATGTTAAATGTCTTAATTAAAACTGAAATGATGGACATTGTTTCTATTTTGCTGCTTTCGAGTCTCCTTTTTTTTGCTCGTTCGGGAAATATGCAAATGATTTATCGATCTTATGTTGCCATTTTGTTAAATTACGATTTTTAAAACTCCAATCTCACAAAAAAGTAACTATTCATAAAATTATTCATTTTGTGAATTTTTAAATTTGTGTTCGCGGTAGCCCAAGATCGGATCAGCAGATCTAATTGCAATTTACTGAATGTATTCGTCTTAAATAGGAGCAGATCTGATGAAAATAGTTCAGAAATGTGTCAATGGTGGAAAAAAAACACATTTTAACACAATTTCTGGCGATGTAGACATCAAATTTAAATAAATTATACAGTAGATTTACCTTTATGTAAGCCAATTTTGAAAGAATTTTAGCTGAAAAATTTAGGATTGGGCTGCTTGCAGGTTACAATAATTTTGCTCCCTTGTCTACTAAGGGATAGTACTAATAAATGTTAAAGCCGTGGTCACTCAGCAACGATTATAAGTAAATATAAATAAAACTAAACTACGTTTAAATTTTTAACGGTAGGACTAAAAATCTTTCCGTCATAAACTTTCGATACAGTCCAAGTTCATAAAATGAGCTCATTAGGTTCGAACATGAAATTGTTTTTATTAATTTCGTACGTAGAAGTTTTATCTAGAAATCATCATGCTTCATTTCATCATATTTTTATATTTGATGTTGGAAGCACTTTGCGGTAAAAATACGAAATTATTTAGATAATAAATTTTGAAATTATTTCGACTGGCAGCCTTCAAAATGTTTGCATGCCCATTATTTCCAATTTTGTCATCGGATCAAAATGAAATTCATTGAATTTATTGGTCTCGAAACAACACCTGCCATCATATTTTTCATTATTGAATGAAGCTAACCCTGTATAATGGCAAAGACTTCCCAATATGTTCAGGAGGGATTTTTGCTTTGAAAGAAATGGTAAAATTTTGGAGTGCTTGGGCAACCTTTGTAGCTCACAAGATGTTCACCTCGGCATTTAGCGCCTTTTCATTACTGGTCTGGTTGTCGGGTGTGAAATTTGCGCTTGTGAAGAAAATCGCATTTGACACACATAGTCTTGCATAAACGTTACTAGAAGAGAGGCCAACTTTTTGGCAATCATGGCATTGCGCTTGGATGACTGTTGTGTCACAAACTAGCAAACTAGATGACAGATGGCGTGAACTCGTCTAATATCTTTATCATCATTTTGCGAACCAGTTCTTTTCAAAGTCCACACGTTTTACTGCAACAGAGCTAATATGTCTTTGCTTTAGTATTCGTACTAGCCTCATGAGCGGCTCAGGTTGGGATTTGGCTATTGAAGCCTCTTGGATGAATTGCCGGTTAAATGTGTGGACCTCCACAGCGTGCTCTTGGCTTTCCGGTTAAATTAAAATGTTTGAAAATTCGTCTTCCAAGCTGGAAGTTTCCACAAAGAAAGCGACACTTCTTTGGTACTGGGAAAAGAGTTAAGCTCTGAAAATGAAGTTTGAAGCCTCTCAATCTTTTTATTTTACTAGAATGTTTTCATTAAAAAAAAAATATTCCACTTAGTTTAGTGAGCAAATATTTTCTGGAAAGCTGCTCATTGAAGTGACGTTGGTTGGTTTTTTGAGTTCATTTTTTTTTTAAATATCAGAGCTACTTTTATACCGTATATGGCCGTGCTGGACAAGTACTGCTTTCTTGCTGTCACTGATTGTGAAATCAACACTTGATTCAACCGAACAAATTTTTTTTAAATCGATAGAAAATGGAGAAATAAATTCAACTTTATAGTCAAACACAGTAGAATCAGCAAAGAGGCTGAAACCTCTCTCTTGAACCCTTTTCATCCTTCCAGATTCAAATTGCTGGAAAATCATCCTGCACACAACATTTTAACGGATACTTTTACCAACACTGTGTTCCCAGAAATAAGTTTTAATCTTCGCTTGGCGAAACTTTTGCGACTGCCTTTTGGAATATGAATACAGAAAATCATTTAAAAAGCGGTAACATTTCAGACTTTACCGATGCCGAAAATGCCAATGAAATCGAATGTGAGGAATTTGCGAGAAAATCATGGAAAAAGTCCTAGCTAAACGAAACTGACCTCTGGCTGATCTACAAACCAAAGCCTTGAAACTTTCTCACTAAAGATGAACATCATCCATGAGGTGTCTTTCTTAAAATTACCAATTTCCTGTGTTATCTTCCAAAAACTGAAAATTCAAACTCTCACTTTAAATACTTCAAATGTATTTTAAAATGATCTTCGAAACTTCTGGCAAAATTTCCTTTCTTCATTCCAACTAAATGTCAACAGCAAATTTAATGGAAACATTTTTCTCGCGTCTTTCGTAAGAAAAAAAAGACTCAAAAATCATCTGTGTCAAACAGATGCCAATTCGCCATGTACATGAGAAGCAGAGCCTTGATACAAAACTCAATGAACTGTGAAATAAACTTTTTGTTTCGAGCCAATACGCATGATTTAGTTCAGGATGTAAGACCAGAACTGCCTGAATGAATTTGCGAGGAACAAGAGAGAAACAGAAACTTTTTTCCAGCCTGTCACTCGAAATTGTCTACAACCTTCGTCTTACATTTGAAATGTCTTCTGTCTGGTGGTTTTTACGAGTAGGTGTCTGGGCGTAGAAAGATCATGTGTCTTTAATTTTGTAGGAGTCAATGTGAGACTGGGCAAGGTCTGAAATATTTAATATCTCAAATACATATTGGGCTAGCTTGTACTAGGGAAACTCAGGTAAACGATAAAAGAAATACAAACAAAGAGTCATGACAAAAGCACAAAAGTGGGCTGTAAAAATAAGACTGGCGCTCGTCTGAATTCGCCTAAATTTGGCCAATATGTATTTGCGGCATAAGATACTTCAAGGGAAATGATACGTAATGGACAGGAGTTTTCGATGATGAATCTGTTCAAAGTATTCCATTATTGCATTCTATTGGAAAATCAAAATACGTGTATAAATTTGCAGTTTAAAAATTTACGGATATAAATTGAAAATAGCTGCAATCAAATAGTTTAACCAACCTGTTTAATTTAGAATACTTTTGGTCCAAACACATTTTTGAATTTTTTATTAGACACTGACTGGCGAGTTTCAACACTTTGCTTCCTTCATTGATATTAAAACGTGTAATTTTAAAGCTTTCTCGTCTTCAATCTCTACTGAAAGTTGCATTTTTTCCTTATGAATGTTTACCAATTTACCAACTACCGACTAGTACGTTTCCTCGGAAAACCAACCAGATAAATAGTTTGTCATTCGGTTAGACAGGAAAACTCTACCTCACCGACACGAAACCAACCCACCACAATCACTTACTTTCGAGTCCTTCTCACAAGTCTTGAAATCAACCGACAACTAAAGCAAAACAGTAAAATGTTATCTTAGACATTTATCTTATTGGTAGGAGTACCCACTGACTGACTGACTGAGGACTGACACGTTCGTTGTTTCTTCTCCTGGTTTGGTTTAACATTTCACCTTCCCGGAAGATCAGAGAGCGAATCAGTTAGGGGCTAAGTGGAGCGTTGATACGAACAGCACACGAGTACGTACAGAGTTCAAGGGTTCAAGATGTGCGTAGTATTTTATTTATGTATTTCATTCTAAGATAGATACCATTGCTGTTGAAAGATAGTGATTAGAGGTATTGTTTTAAATTGTCTAGAAAATCGAATTCGAGGCCAAGAGTTGAAATGAACGTAGTTAATCGTATCAAATTTAATTGAAAATAGTTTATCAGAAAATGTTGTTCATCATATGTTCTGCGTATTTTTACTGGTTTTATTGATTTGTAATGATCATAAGGTTTATTTTACCTACTGAATCTCCTAAGTACTATGGGTAAGGGAGATGGATATATTTGAAATAAATAGAGCTCACCACCATTATTTCTAGGCGAGTCACTTCATAGAACATGTACAACAGTACAAGTTCGGAACATTGGGAGAAGAGAGGGAAGCTATTCGTGTGGTGGTCGCCCAAATCAGCAAAGGAGTGTCAAGACGAGTGGGTACCAACTTTCAAGAATACCTTCGCCAATAGATCAGTTATAATACAAACCTCATGGAAGATGTTTTCCATACATAATTTTGGAGAAAGCGCATTCACTTGCATGCACTAGTTGCTTTGAAACGAGGTTAACCATAGGTTTTATTGTTAAACATATTTGTTCAGTGTTCAGACATCGAACATAATGAAAATCCACATATTCAGTTTGCTTTTCTTTGTGTGTCCAAATGCTCCTTGGCTGGGTGTCAGTTCCAATTATTTCCGTCACCTCATACGGGACTAGATATTTTTCTATTATAATGAAAAACCATTAAGAATTTATTCTTATTTTATTGAAATTGTAAATTTTCTCGTCTATTACCAACAATGTTGAACCTTTTTCTTTTTTTTTAAGTAACAACACGTTTTATTCATTATTTTTCAATTGTGTAGATACAAGCTTAGATATTAAGTGATTTAGACTAAGGCCTTTTCAAACTATGATTAATAGGTTAGCATAAGCTAAGAATTTATTATCTAGTACTTATATTAAAAATTACAAAGAAAATTCGCAAAAAACTTTGTTTATGTGTCAAGAACCTTTTTCTATTAGTGGTGATCAAGGGTGAAAATTCAATGGCCAGTTCTGGAAAAAGTTTCAAACCAGTTAGTATTTACTTCAGAAAAGTTTTGGATGGATGTTCCACACTAAAATTTGGATTTTTTTTATTTATATCTTTTCTGCAGTTTCTTCTGTTGGTCCGTTTGTATTTTGTGTAAAAACAGAAGGTGCCAGGCATTGGAAAAACTGGGTAATATGTTATCTGTATAAGCAAAAAGTGTACGGAATGTCTTAAGAATTAAAAACATACAATACACGACAACACAGTAGGCCAGAATAGTAGATTAGCTGATTTTAACAACTATTGGATTGCAGGCTTTTGAAGTAGTGATTTCCAAGATTTCATTTAAATGTAAAATGTAAATGATAAGCTTTTCCAAATCATTTTGGCGCGTTTGTGATAACGTCTCTTAAAATTGGTAGTAAAGTGGATATTGTTTTTGTTGTGAGATATTGTTTTCAAGATATATATGTATACCATTATCTTATACTTATTTACAAATTTTCTTGATACTTTTTTGGTTTAATATTGGTATGAAAATCTATAAAGAAATCCTGCATATTTTTCCAGACCTTGGAAAATTAAAACATTGCCTACTTATTTTCATTGCAAATGTTCGCGATGTGAATACTTAGTGTAACCATTTATTAGTACGAAAATAACAAAAAAGCCTCATGCTGGAATTTCCTGGCACCAAAGTAAAAAATATGTCGCATCTGCCTCATATTGAAGTTAACCTACTCCGCGAATTTCATATTGATTCGATGACTGCATTAGAAGTTATAGCGATATAAAAGAAATTTAGGGTCACCACTCGCAAAAGTTTTCAAATTTTCTAGATCTTAACAGATGTTGTTTATTTTTACTACAAGATCATTACGATTTGAAAATTTTATGATAAAATTGCTTGCTGAAATTATGCCAAAAAATTACAAAATTAACCTTAGCTGGCAACGTTATCATTGTTTTTCCAATTAGGCTTCCATTGAGCATTGTCTACAATAAGCTTAATTTGCCTTATGAGTTTCGTAATGATTCCATGACTGCACCGGCAACTATAGGGCAAAGAGCTTTATTTTCCTGAACGAATTTTCAAAATTTACCATTGCTGGCAGCTCCATTCTAGTTTTTCAACCAAATTTCTATCAAACGTGGCTTGAAGTAAGATTCAGCTATTGTGTGAATTTCATCGATATCTGTTGTCTGAATCAGAATTTATAGGACAAAAAGCAGGTATTTTTCTTAGCGAAATGTCCACATTTTAAACTCGTTTTTATCAGACCTGGTCCTATTTAAGACCAACAAATTCAGTAAATTTTAATAATATCTGATTATCGGGTCGTGAGTTTCCGTGAACAGAAGTTTTTGATGCTTAAAATTTTGGTAAATTGGGGAAGGGATTCCGTTCTTGTCCGATATGTAATTTCAAAAGTTTCACTTTGATTATGTAGCCAAAGCGTAAGATTTGTATATGATTTGCTTTTTTTCTTAAAAATGAAAAGCTTTCAGGAGAATTGATGGTTTGATGTTTTTCATTTTCAGCTCTAACCGCAGCCACAGGGTTGCCCGGTTCATACACAACTATATAGCTATACTATTTAGAAACATCAATATGTTGTAAAGTTTTATTTTATATTTTTACCTCTGAAAAGTTATCGCAATTCAAAAAATTTCAATTTTTCCGGATCTCATTTTAGGCACTTAGCACAAACATAGGGCTAAAAATTTCCAAAACCTTATCAAATCTTTTTAGAAAACGCATTCAAAATTCATTTTGCAAACTTAGCATTTTTTATTTTTTTTTATATACTAATAGGCATATCTAAAATATCACTAATGTGGCGCCAATCCTGAAAATTTCAGCTATCCGGAAAATTTCGGATGACGCGTTTCCGAGAAATAGTCACTGAATTTTTTTGATGATATATGTCTGTAAATATATGTATATATATATATATATATATATATATATATATATATATATATATATATATATATATATATATATATATATATATATATATATATATATATATAAATATATATATATATATATATATATATATATATATATATATATATATATATATATATATATATATATATATATATATATATATATATATATATATATATATATATATATATATGTATATATGTGTATAAAAGTCCAGTTAGACCATTTATAACTCAAGAACGACTGGACCGATTTTAATGATCTTTGATTTGTTGAATTCGTCTTGGCTTCAAATAGCAGAATAGTTATTTCAACTTCGGTGAAATTCAAAAGAAAAAAATTACCGCAATTTTTCAGTGTTATTAACAATTCCAAGTACCAGAAGATCTGATCTTTCACCAGTTACCCGTAATGCAATTAGACTTCGGAACATTGCAAATCAATCCACTGCAGATGAACAAGAAATCAAACGAGAACAGTGCCGCGTTAGTACCTAACGGGAGAAGTAATTCGTAAACATTCACCCCGTAAGCATTTCGTATTATGTATGGAAGCATTACAGATCCATACCCGATTCATTTCTGGTTAACATTGGATGTCCTAGGCTGGCAAGATATTGCAAGGGGAACTTTGAGCTTTCAGCTTTATAGCTTTATAAAAAGAACTTTTTGGGAAAGCCTGACATTGTGTTCTTGCATTACCGTGATTCATGGGGAATGTGTATTGAAGCTTGGACCAGCGGCTGATCATATCTCTGCATGACCCAGAATGTGAAGATAATGCGTTTAGATAATGTGCACCGTACACGTTGCTAGAGGGACCGGCGGCCAAGCTTGCTCCTGCATGACTCTTAATGAATAGTATCCTACACACTTTACTTACCTATGATAATTTGAAATGCTGTGAAAAAATCATATCTCCGTTTTATATAACAATCATTACGCAAGCCTATGTATGCCAAAAAGTACTTTTCTTCTTATTTTTGCGAGTAATGTTCAAGTAAGGTTAATGATGAATTTTTTTTTGGAAAATAGCTTTCAAGAGTTACATCTGCATTACTGAGAATATTTGCTTCATGCAAACTGTTAGAATGCATTATAGCTATTCTCGTTGGGTGTTAATCCACAGGCTATTGAAAATAAAATGGCCCAACGTTTAGTTGGAGCTTAGATTGAAATTACTAGAAGTTCGTTTCCTATTTCATAGGTTACATGGCTAAGCAAATGAGATTGTGATGCATAAGGAAAGATTTGAGATCACCATAACAGCAGACGAATTTCTATTTGTATGCACATTTGTGAGAAACTGAGATCCTGCAAAATCCCCGACATTCCTCAATCTTAGATTGCCGTCCTATCAAACTTATTTTCACCAAGAAGACAAAATTGTTTATGAAAGTAGAAACAAATAAAGTGCTAGATGAAATAAGTCATCTTGTTCCAACATTATGTAACGTTGATGGACCTCAAATCTCTGTTGCACACAATTTGTTGTTTTATAATGAGTGCAGGAATGTGCAAACGTGGTCTAGTATTGCCATGAATACGAATCCTAATAATGTCCGATCCTGTGATTAAGAGACTTAGAGAAATAACACGAAAGAAAATTACTGCTTTGCCAGCGGAACTTCTGTAATGGATTGTTTCATCTTTCATACCATGCAGATTATCAGCACTTTACGAGGACATTGGTCATTGGAGGACATTCAGTCCTTGACGCTCCAAATATACCTGTCAAGCACCTCTGATGTGCGTCATTCTCGTTAACGACAAAAACATTCATAAAATATGACTCTTTTATGAATTAATTACGATGCATTTGGTTTGCTGGGTAGGGATGCAGTATCGTAGATCCCTCCACACAAGCTCAATATTTTGAGTGCGTGCACCAGTTTCAGAATCTACAAAGATAAATGAATGATTGACTGTTAACTGATGAAATCACTCATCTACCAAGCAGTCATACAATATCCAACAATTTTTTGACCGCCGCGATCTTCCACTTGGATGTTGTTAGGGGTATCATCCACAACATTCTCGAACAGTTGGACCTGAAAATTACACCCTTACTTGATTTTCAATCAAATCTACTAAAAAAAATACATCGAATTAAAAAAAGAGAGCATAATATATACCAACATATCAAATTACATATATTTTTATCATTGCTAATAAGTTGATTTCCATTCATTAAACTAAAACGATTGCTTTGGATTTGCCAATTGAGCACTTTCTAAATGACAATAGATTTACAGGCTGAGCACAAAATCTAGTAAATAATACTGTTCAATTCAAAAACTACACTCTGCGCATCTGTAACTTTTGGTGAACTTTGCTGGCTAAAGTACTCAAATGGCGTATTATCATACATCGAAAATAAGATCTTGTTACAAGAATCTTTTAGAGAACCTACATTTAATTAGGTTCGTGATGGTGTTTCCATTTGGTGTAGAAAATTTTCAGCCCTTTTAATAGTTTTTTTTTGCGTTCTCGCAATATTACGCCTAAAAATGCGATGGCCTGCTATCTTTCGTATCTTTTATATTTTGATGTATTACCTGAGTTACTCCGATTTCCGAATTAAAACTGATATGATGAGATATACGATTGTGATGACTTTTGATGACGACTTTTCTGTAATTTATACGAAAAATATAAGCAGTTACGTTAATATTGAACGACAAAACTTAGTTCAGGTTAAAGATACTTAAAAGTACGGCTTACCTATTTCATGCTTGAAAAAGTAAACTGAAAATAAACACAAAATATTTGGAAAGAGTTGTAATTTTTATTTCATTGTAAAGACTGATTTTTGCCAACATGACGCAATTTCTTTCAGAACTCAATCCTTTTTGAGGAATTTCCAATTACTTTTCGGCACATTTCGGTCAATGTCTCGGCTATCACATCACGAATATTGGCTTTCAGTTCGTCCAGAGATTGGAGATTGTTTGTATAAACACCAACTTTCGTGTACCCCACAAAAAGAAACTCAGAAGCGTTAAATCGCCGAATCTTGGTGGCCAATTCACATCAGCCAATCCCGGGAATTTCTCTTGCAAAAGAGCTCGATTTTAATGTGTTACGTGACTTGTTGCCCCATAGTGCTGAAACCACATATAGTCAAGATCATAATCTTCGATTTCCGTCCAAACTTAATCAGTTAAAATGCAACCAGAGCTCTCGAAATTGACGGTGATGGCGCGTCCTTGATCGTCCTAAAAAAAAGTGGCTCAATCTTGCCACCAGACCATAATGCGTAGCACACAGTGAATTTTTTTTCGGATGCAATGGCCTCTCTATAATAACTTGTGTATTTTATGGGCCCCATATTCTACAGTTCTGTTTATTAACGAATCCTTATAACGAAAAATGGGCGTCATCACTCAGGAAATTTTTTGCGTAAAATCAGCATCAAAACTTATTGTTTCAACTGTTAAACTTGACAATTATACGATCCATATTCTCAAATGGCAAACCTTCAACTAAATAAATGATAACGTGGTTGCCGTGTGTCTTTAACAGATGTCGATATGCAGGGTTTTCCTTTTTCAGGCACGAAATGGATAATGGTACGTGGCGCACTTAAAATTACCCAACAGATCATTTCGGTCACTGAAGCGAAAAGCACTAAAAATGTAATAGAATATTTGCATTCTAAGAAAACAACGATATTTCCATACCAAACTCAAATACTTGCAAACTTTCCCTTATTCTCACAATTCACTTTATGCATCCTCGAAAATGAGGAGAGAAGACTCCGGTGCTGAGTTGACTTAATTAATTTATCACTTTCGATGATGGCTATCAACTCCTCGAAAATTATCTTGGCAATAATCTTAGGAAT
The DNA here is from genome assembly GCA_947369275.1 of Nemotelus nigrinus. Taxonomy (NCBI): domain Eukaryota; kingdom Metazoa; phylum Arthropoda; class Insecta; order Diptera; family Stratiomyidae; genus Nemotelus; species Nemotelus nigrinus. The sequence goes on along the minus strand of OX376375.1, from coordinate 67,256,560 downwards.
CGTACATGTCAGTGTGTATGAAAATATCACCGACATTGTCTTTCATTTGCTATGCAAAATGCTAAACACATTTCCATATGAATTTATGTAAAGAACGGAAAATAAGGAAGATTGGGAATTTCCATGCATCTTTGCGTGTCTGGATTTTGTCGTTATCACAATTTGATCAAAAATTATATAGAAACACGCATGAAGCTTAATTCCACATCTTCAGCAAAATTGAAGTATTTACATCAGGGTGTGAATGAAATACCAACACATTTACATATATGCATATTAAAGAAATATATACTCATGTGATGATACAAATAGAATAGTCTGAGTTAGTAACAACTTTTCTTTGAACCCCTAGCGAATCACACACAAACCGGGATATATGATTTTCTACTCTTCTCCAATTATGTTCCTATTTTCATATCTACATATATACGGTTAAACACACCAACTTAATTTCTGATAAGACAAGACCTTTCCATACACATACAGAGAGAATGTGCTGATAACGTCGAAACGACAAAACGGTGACTGTATTCTCCCTTCCAAGTAAAAATAAATTAGCAAAGTTATCCGTATTGTAATTTCTAATGGCAATATCTTAAGTCAATAGCTTTCCACGAAAACGGAAAATCCAAGGCATACCGAAACACGCTGTGAAAAATGAAAAGGAGCGCATCCTGATGTTTGATTGTGTGTTTTTACAGCTTCCACTCAATTCGACGAGAATTCAATGGCAGAAAGTTTTGCGGAATTTTTATTTTGCCATAATAATGAAAATAATCATCAGCTTCACTTCGAGTTTCAATTATTCTCGCAAAAACAATTTGCATACATTTAATAAAAACAAGTCGTGAGTTTACTTTAGCTTTTATTTGGAATATCTCGAATCGGTCGGTTAGATGGGTAAACTACATGTAATTTTCTTCGATTTATTTTTCCAAACTCGAGTTGTTTTCGGAATCGCTAAAGCAAACGTAAGAGATTTTTCTGTGGAATTTGAAGCCAAAACGCAACAGTACGAACAGAAACTCAAGCCAAAGTTTCCATTCGGCCACATCCATATAAATTTGTACGTAAATAAAATGAAGTTTTTGCTTTGCAGTTGGCTTTTCAAACTTAACTTGAATAAAACGGTCGAGACATATTCTATCAGCTAATATTACTTTAACATGCAGAACTGGCAGTCCAACTAGAGCCAGTAGCAACCCGGAATAGCATTTCAACGGCCAGAGTTCACGGGGAATGATTGCCTAGTTTAGTCCATTTCAAATTACTTCCTTGCAACTCCAATTAAACTGTCGACAGTTTACAGCGTACGAGGCAAACGTATAATCACCTTCAATTAAATTTACTCAAGTAAATTGTAAAGTTAGAAGAATGAAGAGGCAATACGAATACCTAAGGATCTCGCTACGAACGAGATGAAGTGCTGACTTGCTTCTTTCGTACTTGTGTTTAGTGCTCCTAGTCTAGCTTCTTGTCTTTTATGGCTTCAACTATACATACAGCTGTTTATAAACACCAGCATGCTGTAGGAAATGTTGGAATTGTTAGCTTTCTAGCCTTTGACATTAGGACACTAAAGGCGGTAGTCGAATTGATGCAGAGAAACAATTGTAAAATGGTTTTTTCAAACGAAACCATGGAATGGATGGTAGGTTTTTTTTATAGTTTTGGTGTGAATAGTAATGGCGTAGCTGTGTGTTATGTTGTGAAACCAAAATAAATTTAAAAACATATCCAAAGTAGAGAAAAACATATACTACATAGCCTTTAGACAATTAAAAAATTAAATATAAAAATTGTTACATCAAGCGGAAATTGACGCCAAAATGTGTTTGCCGGATTATTGTCAATTCGTAATTGACGAAAATTGACAACAAGAATTGACGAGTGTTCACACTGTTGACAACAAGCGCAATTGGCGTCAATTCTGCTCATGCTGGAATAATCTTTATACCGAAGTTTCCCGTTCGATCGGAGCCAAATCCAAGTTATTTCATAATATTTAATAGTATTTGAAGAAAATTAGATTCATTTGTACTGAAAAGTGCATGAGAAATATGCTGTTAAACCACCAGGATTAACTAAAACAAAAAGAACAAATGAAAGGTGTGCATTGAGCACAAGTATTATTGTGACCTTAAGGGGTTACACCACAGTAGAAATTTCAGAAAATTGATTTTCTTTTTATTGGCTTAAAAAATCCTTTGAAACCTCTTGAATAAGAGGCAAACGGTTTCATACCTGCTGGAAATCGTTTCCAAAGAAATTTCGAGCACTTTTTCGAGTCTTCCCGACTGCTCGAAAATGACTACCTGCGATAGATGCGACACCTGCTCATTGGGTACAGCATTATGTCTTATCATACGATTTCCAACTTCTCTAATACACTAATATAAGTCGTTAGAAACATTTTCAAGCATGTTGAACACAAAGTTCAGTAGTACAGTGTCCTTTGATGTTGAGAGAAGACGTAAATTTTGCGTGGAAGTTATTCGAATTACGATTTTTTTGCAGTGCTAATTTCTCACACGTTATTTGTAGCTTTTACATTTATGTGAGTTACAATGAGTGAGAAGAAAGTGTAACAAGCCCTAAAAGCCCAAAAATATCGTATAAGACGCGGCGACGGACCAACGTGACGAAACGACGACCGTTGAACAGATATGAGGCGGAGGAAGATTCGGCCGGTGTCAGCGCTTCGGCAAAAAAATTGAAAGTGGACTCTGACGTTATCGATGTATAAAGTAAATTTGGTTATTGATTGAAGGTAAAAAAAATTAAATGATCAAAATTTTTTATTTTATCATACTTGAAACACGAGTCAAAACTTTAAACGCGTTTTTCTCGAAACACGTTTTTTCAAATCGGCACGCAGCATAACTCAAACAATTTTTTATTTTTTCACTCCAAATTAATATCACATCTTTAAAACAACATTCCGCATAGAAATACGTAGCCGATTTTCAATAAGTAAATATCTCGATTTTTTAGCTACAAATAAGTGCCGGTTTTTTTGAAGGAAAGTGCACTTTTTTTTTTCAAATGCTCGCCAATTTTACAAAAATAAATATTTTCAAAATTCCCTACGTATTTCTCTAGCTATACTAATGTTCTTTAAGAAAAAATTTTTTTTTTTGTTCCAGATTAATTTTTGGTGCACTTCTACTGCGTGCCGCGGAGCCCCTCAAAAAAAAACCGTTCCGCAGAAACGGCTGTTGGGCAGCCATTTTGTAATATTTTTTAATTAACAATTTTTTTTAAAAAAACTTCAAAACATGCTTAACCAACATCCTTAAAGAGAATTACTTTTTTACTTTTCCTTTCACTTAAAAAAAAATCGCAGAAAAACCTTAAATTTTCGCTCTCTACTGTGGTGTAACCCCTTAATCTGTCAAGAGGAAGAAAGTGCGAGGAACAAATAAACGCAAATACTAGGTCCGCAAATTCCTCCTGATTTTTAATTGAGTTCAATAAACAATTGAGAAATAATGATCCGGAATCGTTCAACAATTTGGTGAAAATGACTACAGCTCATTTCGATTTCGAAAATTGACGCCACCAAATAACCAAATAAGAGCTTCTCGAACACGAAAGTGCTGTATTTCTTGCAGAACACTTAAACGCTTAGCTAGAATCGAGCATCAAAGGTTTATCGTAGAAAACTGCATAAACCTGCATCTCCTCGACGCATCCACACATTTTGGTATAGTTCATAATCATATCCTAGACACAGGACTGTCACAAAACTTCCATCATAATCTGCGACTGACAGTCTTCGATAAACTTCCATCCGATCACAAGCTGGGACTCTTCATTATTTGAAAACGTCTTCATCGATGAGCCTCTGTGAATAATGAAAAGAACAAATTAGAATGCTTTTCAGGGCACAATGGCAAATGAACATTTCGGAGAAACAGTCGAAACCACCAGCAATGTAAATAGTGAACAAAAACTATAACAGCCAAAATTAAGCAAGCAACTGAGGACAATATGATTCAAACTCCGATAAAGATGATGAACCCTTACGAACTCCTAAAAGATATAAAATATATATTAAGGAGTAGGAATAGAATCCGGGAAGAGCTAAGAGAATGGGTGATCCTAGCTTAAGAACAGAAGCAGACCGGCTCACAAACTCCATTAGCTGTTGGATCGCGCAACTCCGCAATGAGAAGAGGGGGGTGACTTTTTGCACAGTATGGAACCTGGGGATAAGAATTATTGGCGCACGAACAAATACTTTCGCCATAAAAACAAAATTGCAGCCACATGAGCTGAAATTTGATATTGCTGGCAAAGCGGAGGCCTTTGCCGAGGTGCTCGAGCTTCAACTCTTAGAAAACCATTCTCCGGAGGATCAAGCTAGCGATGAAGAAGAGGTTGACCAAATACTTGCCCCTACGCCAGCAAGAGACTAAAAAAATGGAAAGCACCTGGACCTGTCTCAATTGGCAATGAATGGCTAAGACACCTTGCTGACAGCACACTGGAGGCCTTGATGGACATAATCAATACTATTTTTGCAACTGGCAGCTTTGCTGAGGTCTCGAAGACAGCGGCTATAAAACCAAGTTAAAACCTACATTTATCTCAAAACTGGAGACCTAAAATTCTCTTGTCCATTTTTGCACGCTTCAACCAAAGAAAATTAACGGGCTTGATCATGTTCGATGTGGCCAAGGCCTTTGATAAAGTCCGACATGCGGAACTAATTTTCAAACTGCATGCATTTCAAATTCCACTACCTATCATACCACTTATTGCATTATTTCTTCAAGGCAGAGCTTTTTGTGTTAGAACGAAAAACCATCTCTCCACAATGCGGACAATAGAAGCTAGAGTCCCGCAAGGTTGACCACTCTCCTCAATATTATAAAGTCTATGCAAAGCATATATTCCCAATGTGCCCAATACAAAAGAAGTCCTGAGCGTCGATGATACGTGCATGTACTACACCTCAAGGCAAACAGTAGTTCTAGCTTCGAAACTGCAAACCTAATTTGATACCTTATTGGAATATTTCCAAAAGTGAAAAATTCAAATGAATGCCGAGAAAACGCAAGCCATCTTCATAACGAGACGACACTGACAACAGCCACCACAACTAACAATCAACAACCAGACGATAGACAGGCAACGGGAAATAGTTGGGGCCCACGTTTGACTACAGACTCGCATGGTCCTCGCACCTAAAAGACAAAAGACGGACGATTAACGATCTTACTGAACATACTCCAGCCCATTATCAGACCAAACAAACTAAACATGACGAGCAAGACACTAATTTACAAACAGAGACTTAAACGGCCCACAGACACGGAGATCTGGAGACTTGCAAAATTTGTGAACAAACTAGATCTGAGCCTTGCCCACAGACAATGAATTTGGTTGACGGCCAGATCTCCGTGTCTGTGGCCCGTGTTAGATACTTACTGACATACGATTGGAATGCCTTCTGTCAGACCTACAAGACGAAGAAAAACCTGCTTCAGATCTGTCAAAACCTCACGCTTAGGAAAATTGTCAGATTTCCATATATGAATACATAGAATAGACCAGATCGACATATACATACACGACAATACATTAAAACTATTTGAAAGACTAGACAGAGGACCAGTACCATGGAGAAACTGAGAACAATTGTCAACCTCCCTAATTATCGATATCCCAAGCTTCAACAGCTAACAGGATAGTGCGGAACATCTGTACTAAGAGATACTTTAATGTTTAGATGAGGGTTGAGATGGGCTAAAGAAACCGCCCATCTAAATGAGGGGAGTCGAAGTGCTGAAAGCATTAGCTCTGGAAAAACCCAGTTCTATGATGCCAAACAAAAACACCCAATTTTCCTCAATCAATCTCTCATGCTGAGAGATTCGCTATTTGTGTTAGTTGTATCGCGACTGTTGAGAGCTGCCATCCATTTTTTTTGCCGAACTTTATTACAAACACATGCATGTCAAGCAAGCGAAATTGACAACATCGATGTCAACTAAAATTGCTGGTCGATTGCTTGACATGGACGGCAATTCTTCCCTGTTTAGCATAAACGTTCTTTCTACATTTTAGTGCTCTCAAGATATTAAATGATTTGTACTGGAGATATAATATTTACTTTCAAATACTTTTCAAATTTTGTAAAATGATGTTACATACTCTATGTAGTTTTCGAATCCGGTGTTAACTCAAAAACGAGAAGAATGCAGATAGAGCGTTTGTGCTTAGCAGGGCAGAATTGCTTGCCGAAGTGGTGTTCACACTACAGTAAACTCACTGGCGATTTGTTTGGCAAATGCTGGCAATTGTTTGCCAACAAACAACTGACTGGTGTTTACACAAAGTTTGACCCGATTCCCGTCAATAATTGACTTACATATGTATCTACAATCAGTCTAACTGTAGCATTAGCGGCAAATGTATCTACAATCAGTCTAACTGTAGCATTAGCGGCAAATTCGCAGCCCAAAGCAAAAAAGAAACTAGGTGAAAGAAAACGACATATTTCAAGGTGCAAATAGAAGCGGTAACAATAGAGCTTGGCCAAGGGAAGACTTGTATTGAAATCCTTCAGTATACCCACGCAGGAGTTACCCCAAGTATGTCGAATCCAAATAACTGCGGGGGAATTTGAAGAGGTTAAAAATTATCTTATTCCTTCCGAATACAAGATAACAGAGGAAAGCAGTCGTAAAACTGGATGAAGTGATTTCTTTGAAGCTAGTGAATATTGAACGGATAAGAATTGGTTATGCTAACGCTTGAGTAAGGAGGCGGCCTGAAATTTCACACCGATTACAATGCATGGATTACAATCACATAAAAAGTTTTGCAAAGGGCGAAACTGTACCGCCAGCTGCTGTAGTGGCCACCGGTCAGATATCATGCACAGGGATCTTCGGTGAAGCCAGACTGCTTCCTGTGACACGAAAAAGGCAAAACAGGAGAAGCCGAACATTTTTTGGGGTCAAGAGCATTTAAAGCTTTTCGAGAAGCGTTCGATGCGTAAGAAAACCTGCTGTGTAGATAAGGATTTTCCATAGAAACCTGCAAATGTGCCACATTATGAATGCTTGCTTACGTGACTTATGCATGCAGCTAAAGCCCAAATTACAATATTCAGTAAACCAGCGCGAAGGAGAAATTTAAGGATATGGCTTTCATACTATTCGAGCTAAACAGCCTTATGGGTTGCAGACACTTGGAAAGAAAGGGTTGATCGGCAAGGTTTGAGCGATGTAAAAGCTTGGATTTCACCTAATAGCCCAATGATGGAATTTCATAGGAAATAAAAGCATTGGAAAAAGGGCAGATTTATTGTTATAGCCGCCAGAGGCTTGAAAAAAATGTTCGCCTTTACTCTGCGTGTAAATTTACAGTTACAATAAAAAGAACTTGATAATATTTAGAAGCACCCACAAAGTGCCTGAAAAGAATATAAAATAACAAAAGGATCTATAAAGAACCTAAAAAGGACCTGAAAGAACTTAAACAGTACCCAAAAATCTCATCAAAGCCGCCTTAAGGTTGGAAAAAATTGCCGCCTGTACCATACATATAAAATAGTATAAAGTTAGTAACAACTCGTCTGGCTTTCGGCTTGGCATAAGAGTCGATTATATAATCATAATTCATCGTTCGCAATAAGTAAGACTCAATTCCAAGTACAGCGAGATCATTCAGCCGGTCCTCCTTCATTGTAGATCGTAAATAATTTTTTGACGCACCGCAACCACGCAAAACTTCTTTCCTCAGAGCAGTTCATGTCCAAACGCTCATCCTTAAAGCAATGTCCACATTCGGATACAAAGACTGACGATCCGCGATCCGCTTCAGAAGGTAGAGACATACGCTTTTCTTTGCGATTGGCCCTGCGACGCCAGAAACAATCGCGGAGATGATGCTAAGATCAGATGACATCTCTTCAGCCGTGTCAGCATATGTGAAGCTGGTATTGTTCCTAAAACAGAGGAAAAGTACCTCGCAAACTCCTGTAGGTCTGGCAGGACGAAAATAAGCCAATGGGCACCTGGTAGGTGCTAGAAGCACGGCCAAGCTGAAGTAATGCGAAAGCGGTTCCGGATTGGATTCTTGTTGATGTTTTTTAGTTAATACGAAACTCACATAATCCTTTATCGTTCGCAGAAAACAAAAGGTTTTCGGACACTCATTCCATAAACATATAATATATAAATTTTACATTCATGTTGATAAACCGAATCGCGTTAGACTAAGGTAGGGTCTCGCCTTCGTTACTTGACTCCCATTCAGATTATAAGTTTTATTTATCCAAACCATAATTTGCCAGTCCATCATAAAAAGATTGTAGCCGCCAGCAATAAATAAAGGAACATCCGAATAAATCTACTCCTCAAATTAGTGAGCTCATCAGCATGCTGTTAAATCAGCTGATATGTCTGGAGGTTAATAAGCCGTTGATATCATAAGTTTACAAGAGCTGGTTTTCATTGAGATAGATGCTCGATATAATGATGAAGACATTTTTAAAAATTTAACTGAGCAGTGTTTTTACTGCGATTAGAACTCTGCTGCGTCATAAAATGATTGATGATGTGTGTACTGTAACTATTTTTAGTTAAAATTTGAGCCATTTCAATATCAAAAACTGTAAAAATGTACAAGTTTTTAAGGTTTTTATTGATGATAAATAAAAGATGTGCAACGATTTGTTAAAAACGATAATTTCAGTTTTGAACGAAAAAATCCGAGATTTTATTTTCGTTTTTCGAACTTTTCGCATTACACGCACGAAGAATTAGCTAACTCAATTTCTCGAAAAATAGATAACTCGATTTCTAAAACATTGTCAATCATACTGTTATATTTCAACAGTTTATATTGATAAAAATTTCCTGGAAAGTGGAAAGTGAATGGCTTTCGTTCTCTTTTGTATGATTTTTAATTTGGAAATAGAAAAAAAAAATTTTCTAGATAATTGTAATAAATCACAAAACAAAGGTCTTGTTGCATAACAAGCCTATTATCTTTCTGGAAAATCTGTTCTTATTTTAATTGAAAAACAATTGAATCGAAAATGATTTCCAAGTGGAAAAACAATACATTTTTTCAAAGACATTTTCAACAATAACATCCCATTAAAATAATGGTAAAAGAAAAGACTCTCCATTGTCTATCATAGCGTTTCATTTGTTAAGGGTATCATAACAAAACCACTTCTTCAATTTCAAGTCAACCACAATTCATTGATCATCAGAAACGACACTCGAAACAAAAGCCTGATTCCATTCAACCAGACTCAAGCCTGTACACCCTTCAACTAAGTTTCGATTCATCTTTCTCGTAAAAGCTCGCCAGCCAGAGAACAAGGAAGTCCGTATATATATTTCTTTTCGCAGCATATGGTCGTAATCATCAGGCTGCAATATATCCTTTCTATTGATTTTCAATAGTGAATCGAGCCAAAGAAGTTTCCGCAACAACAGCCCGGTCATATGGCGTACAACGACATCTTGGCTTTGACTTGTCAGCGTGAGATCCGAACTGGGTGAGTAACACAAAGTCTGGACACTGTGCTGCTTGATATCGGTTTGAGTGTAATTTATCGTTGCTATATCGATACGTCAATGCATCACTGTCAACGTTGTAGTCTTTGTCGTTAGAGATTTTTTTTTAAAAAAAGGAAATACATACGAGATTCCATTAGTAAATTAGAAGTGTATGTACAAAATTGAAGGAAATGCTCTGGTTTGTCGAAGAAAATGCTCTTAATGCATTGTCAGGCTTCCTACATTCAATCAAATATGACTAAAAACGACTCTCTGTGAGACGTCTTTAATCTTTACGATCTCAAGTTACAAAGCCTCTGTGCAACGGAGATCCGTTCGATTTACAATTTAAGTCTGCTTATCAATTAATGTAAGCAGGAAACTCTACGTCAAAAAGACTGCAGATGAGTTTCAAAGAACTTCCTGAAGATGCACAGAAAATGTAGTGAATCAGCAAGACAGAATATACCTAATGGCACCAAATTAATTCTCTTTTAGGTCTTAGATATTGAGCCCAAGTATGTTCTTTCAAACACGGAAGCTGAAAAAGGGTCTATTCAGCTATGGATATGAAATGCTTGGCTTAGGTGGTCCAAAATTATCTAAAATACATTCTCAAGAATGAAAAAATTAAGATAATGTAAGTAGTTGGCTTCTTACGCTCCCAGAAGAAGGAAGGAAGTCCATACGCATAGCGTTCTTACTTATCACTGCAGGTACTAAACGTTTCTTTATCCTCCTGTGTCACATGTAAGTTTTTCATCTAGGCTGTAACCACATACCGTTACGAAACTAATTTTCCCCTAGTAAAGTCATCTCAGTCTCTAGCACACTTTGTCTCATTATTCGACGCTGGAGTGGTGTCACTCAAGCAAGTTTCCTCTACACTCTTGTACTGAACGCCGTTACCCGTTTGAACAAGCTCGTATGCAGCAAAATGAGTTTATATGTCTTCCTACGTTTCTTTGATGTATCGTCGGATGTCTCTTTCATTGTCTGCTCTCAGCTTCCTTGTTGCTTAACGATGGCTGACTTCGAGATGAGTTATTTTTAACCAACGACATAATATACGACTTTTCCGCTTACAAACTATAAAACGCTGGAGTTTTAGATTTTTCTGAGTAATTAGGAAAATGGTTGTGGCCTAATTGCTGTGAAATATGTCTCTTCCGCTGCGCGATGTTCCAAGCGTGGTTGATGTGTAGAAAGGTTATTAACCGCATAAATGCGCAAACGTGACGGAATAGAAGTTGTCGAACCTTAATAACGTAATTTTTGCTCAGTGCTCTGATTGTGATCAATTGCTGGACGTGCAATAAAAAGAAAATAATTTAGAGCATCAAAAAGAAATCCTTTTTATCCACAGCAATAGTGAAAAAAATTATAATATGCGTTTAATAATGTGTAATATTCGTTTTTGACTTTACAGATTTATTAAAAAATAGGCATCCAAATCTATGAATTAAAAAAATAACAAAACAGTTTTTTACATGAAAATGGAACATTTTTGGCTTCTTTGCTAAAACAAACAATAATTCGTGATCAATCTGAAAAAAGTTTCCATATAAATTGCATTGATATGTTACACTATTCTCTACAAATAAGTCCCAACCATCAATATAAAAACGAATATTTTCTCTCACTAATCCTACTCAATCAAATAGTACTATACGTGTTATCACACAGAAATGAACGAGAAATGTTTTGTTCCTTGTTTCTGTTTAATCCGTTTTTCATTGCATATTGTGCAAATACGAGTATGTCTCTGACCTACTTGTATTTTCCATATTTCATTTCATTCAGCAATTTCTTTATTCAAAAGCTCATGTGTCTTACACTTGACAATTAAACTGAGCTTAGTGATTCGGATGAAATTTTTCAAATCACTGATCATGTTTAATAGCCAGTCCGGAGCTATTTTCAAAAATGGCGTGATTCCTAGATTTTTGCCTTTTCATCTTAATATGCGTGGGTAAGCCCACATTGGGCGCAGTAATTATAACGTTCTTTTTATCATATCGGCGAAAAAATATTTTTCAGTTGCTTTCATATTCTTGAAAATTTTTATCAAATTTACTTCAAGTTATGCGATTCAGTGTTTTTTCACCGGGAAGTAATTATGGTCATATTAAAATGAACAAAAAAAATTTTCGTCCGCATATATGCATTTAAATTTTCACAAGTTGAATACTTTCCTGGAACTTTTCCCTTCAATCAAACATTTACATTAATTTACCTTTGAAACTGTTGCCTTTTTCGAACATCAGCCTGTGAATTAATTTGTCACTGAATCCACTTATTCGCGCGCAATCAGTCAATCAGTCAAATTCCACTGGATTCCAATTAACCGGGACAGACGTTCCGAATTCAACAATGTAGAACACAAAATATAGCTGACTAAAGCTAGTGATTACTTGGCACTTTGCATTAATTAAATCAAGACACAACCGTGAATGCTGCTTTTGCTGATGCTGCTATTGCTGCTGCTGACACGACAAGAAACCAAAAGACCACGTGCGTATCCGAATTTCAATTGTGATTCGGTAAAACGCAGGCTGACATCTTCCTGACTGACTTTGATCGAGTAGACAAACAATCTATAAAAACGGAAGAATCTCCGGGGCTTATAAGATGAATATAGTTTCGGTAAGTCTGATATTCATGGCTCGAATTCTGTTGTTTCTAGAGATTTGTGAGCGAGCTGAAGGCCCTGGGATTTCGTTGGAAGGATAATTTATGCCCAGCATCTAATCTTTATAGCTTGATGGGAATTTTAATCAATTTGTTGGAGATCTGATTTGAATGCAGTAAGGAGAGAAACGAATTGCTAACAAGGCCACTGTATTGAAAGAAAATTGGGAACAAAAGTTGCATGTAAGTCACGTTTTACTTTAATTAAATCTAATTTTTAGAGGATAGAATATACAATGAACTGTGTGAATGAACTGTTCATAAGCTATGTAGTAAAACTCATTCTGAATAAGAAGATTGATTATATAAATGGTAAAAAATACATAAAAAAATGCAATTAAACTTTGCACTTAATTATAATGGTTATTATAAAACCTTGAATCGCCTTAAATAGCCTTAAGGTACTTCTCGGTCAGGTTCATCAAGATGCATACTCTACAGGCTACTTAATTGATCTGAAAATGAGATCGTACCTACTCGGAATAAATCAAACTTGATATCATCCATAAAATCAATATTTAACTAACAATTGAAATAAAATTTATACCGCATAAGTCAAATTTGACATCACCTGTAAATGACGCTGGGTATTGAACGGACTTTTTTGGCGAATACTTAAGCCAAGTGAAGATCTGAAAACTGAAAAACTTTACCCAAATCTGAAAACTAAAATGTTGGAAAAATATTGTATTATCAATTGCAGCTTATGAGATAGTTTTGACTGGAAAAACAAGGTTTTGATTTGAGTAATGAATTATGCCTTCAAGTGATAGCCATTTGATTTCAAGTAAAAGCTTAAAAAAAATCGTCATTAGCATCAGCAAAAAATTGGTTTAGCTCAAAATTGGCTTAACTAAAAATTGGTTTTAAACGTCGGGGTGAAAAAGACATATAAATTCAATCCAATCAAAAGTAGAAATTCTCTTTTTCAGAAATTTAGGTTGCATCTACCGTTCTTCTGGAGTAGTTTTGGCTGTATGGTAGGAAACAGTACTTTTTTACTGTCTTTTACTATTATTTTACCATTTTTATTTAGTGCTTTCATTTAACACACACATTACCCAGTTATGATGCAATTTTCAATCCAATCAAACAAAGACTTGTAAAAAATAAAATTATCCTAGTGCAGTGCTAATTTGATAATTTGCAATTTCCATCAGTGTTCCTATATAATAATTATGTTGATTTATTTTTGACATCTTTGTCCATCAAAGAAAAAGCTGGGAAAGAGTTTTTGATTTATGTTTGGCATGAGTTTTTAGTTTATCACGAAGAAAATGCAAATATTAAAGAAAATGTGTACTGAAACAATAAACTTGTTTTTTCGCACTTTGAAAAATCACCTGCAAAACAATTCCTTGGGTACAAGCAACAAATTTTGATCGAAAACTCATTTGGTTATAGATTGATTATTTTCTGATTATTTTCGACTTTTCAAAATTAATGAAGCTCACGAATTTGATCGTTTCTAGTTCGTGTTCGGATATTATACATTCAACTTACGTTTTTCTTTGGGACTTAGATTAACCAAACACACTTGATCGCACAGTTGCGTGATCCAAACTGTTGCATACACTCAAAAAAATTTTGGTTGAATTTTACCCTTAAAATAGTAGGAAACTGGTTTCCTACTATTAAGGGGTTACATAGCTGTGAAAAAAATTGCAGCTATATATATTGAAAATTGTCGATTTTCCTGCTATTTCCCTCGTCCAGTTTTTTTTTTCGCGTTACCCAGAATATTTTGGTGCAGGTTCATCTTTTAGTTTATACTTTTAGCTCGTGATTGAAGGAAGGAATTGAAAAAAAAATGAAATTTAAAGTTTTGAAATAAGTTTGAATGTATTTGCGTCTCATATTTTTTAGCATTTTTCCGATTCTCATCGTTTTTAAAACAATTTTTTTTCGTATAAGACAAGAACGAATCGACCGATTGAAAATCCTTTCGTTCAATCACGAGCCAAAGGTTATAAGAAAATTTTTGAGTTATTGATTTCAGATGAACCTGCACCGAAATATTCTGCCTACCGCAAAAAAATAAGGCTGGACGAGGAAAACTGCAGGAAAATCGACAATTTTCAATATTATTAGCTGAACATTTTTCCACAGCTTTTTAAAATGCTAAACTGTTTTTTTTTGTGTAAATTTCAAATAAAATAGAATTTTTGTTATTAAAATACAATTTTTTGAAATAGTTGTTTTTTTTTCCTTCATGACCTATGTAACCCCTTAAAAATGCAAATTTCCAAAATTAGTACAAAGAATATTTTACGTCTTAAATGTGTAATTTTTTTTAGAAGGAAATTGTGTAAGTTTACCTTAAAGAGACGTAAATTTAGGACGGAAACGCATGAAATTTAAGTATCAAAGGCTACTTTTTACGAGTCTTTTAGGGCAATAAGCGCAATTTATTCGTGAATGTCCATAAAAATGTTCAAAAAAAACGATAAGAAAAGGTGCGTCTTTTTGCACTCTTGGGCAGGGTAAGTTAAGGTAAGTTAGGTAACTTACCCTGCCAAAGAGTGCAAAAAACCCAACTTAAAAATGTTTTATCAAACAAATGACATCAAAAGGTATCTATTGCGAACAATTTTAGGAAGTTTGCACTACTTAAGCAAGAATTTCACACTTATTACACGAAAAGGCTGATATTTAACTGCTGCTAGTCAAAGCAAAGATCACAAAATATCAGACTCGTTCAGTCTAGCCAAATCACCGTCTTTTGTCCCAATGTAACATCAATAATAAGTCAAATTCGAGCAAATGATACAATGTTAAAGCTTTGGTGTAAATGTGAGTAGCGAAGTAAGAAATTTACACTCTTTTTGCTAAGATTTACAAAACGCTATTTATTATTCAGTTGATATGACGCAAATGCAAAAGATGCACATCCAATGTGTAAAAAAAATTGTGATTCGTTATTTTAAGCAGCAAAATGAATATGCTTACTTTTATGAAAGAATTAATTTTAGACCCACTTTTTAAAGTGTATCAGGGTTGGCAGCAAGAACACTGGAATGTCTCAACAGTGAAATATCTTCAGAATGGGTTTATATTTTGAAACGAAATTATTGTTGTGGTATGAACATGATATAAGTAAGACTTTGGCAAGAAATCTTCTTGGTGGGATTTTTACTTTCGAAACAAACATTTTGAGCTTCCCTATAAATAAAATAAAATAAAATATAAATCGAGATATCGATGAGTTTCACGAGAAGGCCCGTACATTGTGCATTTCATTCAGTGATACAACAAAACTCAAGCACGTCTTGGAAAGCTTCAGCATAGGTGGCCGGTAACACTTTCTGCTACTTCGTGAGACAAAGCAGTCAAAAGGTTCGCAATTTGGTGAAAACCTGTTAACAACACACTAGTTGTAGCGGTTTCCGAACTAGGCACAGGTTATATAAGCCTGTGCCTCGGATTCTGAAATGCGCCGAATGAGTTTCGGACTCTGAAATGCAGCATAATAGTTCCAACTATTCTATCACCAAGACCTACATGGTTTGAAGATCTGCTTCATATATCTCGACAATATTTTAACAGCTTTGACTTCATACACAATTCGTGGACCATGACCTCATCATAAACTTGGAGTAATATTTCTTCCTTCAACATTAAGAAAAATTCTTAGGCTATGAGCCCTCCTAAGATCGGATTTAGACCGAAAGAGATTTTCGGGGATGGTAGGCTTGTACCTTCTTCGCACAGCTTAGATGCAGCACTTTGCAGCGCTAAAAATGATGCTAAAAACATCGACTGTTCACTTAAGACTAGCAAAGCTTTCGACATTATCAAGATTGTCTTCGCAGAATCCACTCTATTGACTTTGTCGGACTCAAACTCCGAGCTTGGCCTGTTCGTAAGCACCTCCAACACAACTATTGGAGTAAACCCTTATAATGAGGCTCAAGCTCAATTTCAGACTGTTTACGCACAAGGAATTTGTTAACATGTCAATTTCAAACTTAATTTGCAAATACATGTTGTGTACTAACAGTTGCTATGTGTTTGTAAGCCAGCCAAATGGAACATGTTTGATGATTACACGAAATTTGGATTGAGGTAATTGTTTGATTCCTTGTCAGCATATTACTATGCACTATCAACATATGTCACGAACTACTCTGGCAGATTATTTTTTGTCAACCTAAGCAAATCATCTCAAATGATATAAAAATATCAAATATAATTTATTGACACGAAGACTTTCTCAGTTTATTCTCAGAATAGATGAGTTTGAAATTTGGACTAGTATTCATGTCAATTCTCTTGAAACATGAGGCATCATAATATATTCTAGCCAGAAGAGAATTCTTAATTTGATTTTGGAAAATATTCATTACATCAGGCAAAAACCATGATATTGATGAACATCCTTTCGACCGAAATATCGGAAAACAATCTTGAAACACTGGAAAATATCCTAAGCTTAAATATTGAAGATGTACTTTCGATTTGAATGTTATTTTGAATAAAACTCAACAGCCATCACTCAACAGACATTTGACCCGCATCATCTACTATCTGCCACTCGACGAACCCTTCTTACAACTGTCCCTTAAAAAAGTCCGTACATAGAATCGAAAATCAAAAACCTTCAATCGCATACCTTGTACTTGTAGCCTCTTCACATGCTCTTAACATTTTCAGTCTTTCACTTCATCCACTTCACCGTTTTACAAATCAGCTTGAAAGAAAATAAGTACAAATATTATACTTGGAAATATCTTTCCAAGTAAAAAAAAACGAATTTTCTTACATTTGATTTGATTTTGACTGTTTTGGCATTCATACAACTTATGAAACTTTCTGCCATTTTTTACATTTCGTAGACTTTTTTAAGTCAACTTTTTTATTTGGTTATTGTTTCCTTCTGAAATTGAAAAACAGAAATGCTCGTTTTTTGTTGGCTTCTACAGTTTTGTTTTGAAGAGCTGGTGGTACGATTCTTACGTTGTGGGTTTATTCAATTTGAAATTTATCCATTTAAGACGGCGTATGACCCGTTTGCGTAATTTGGACATTTCAGCGAATCAATTATTTCAATGCAGAAACAACTGAAATGGAATCAAAATTTTGAGTGGCAGCAATCGAAAAAAAATATTGAGATAACTATTTAAATTATTAGAAGGAAGATAAATTGTTTAAAATAGTTTTATGAAATTCATGTAACAAGCATCTGTATTCATTAAAATATAACCAGCCTTTCATTTGCATCGCTAGGTGCCATTAAAACACCCTCAAAATTTATTATCATACTAATAATTTTTCAACCCTTTCACTTCAATGCTATAATCATAGCCAATTTAATTCGACTATTTCCACTTTTACACCCATTCATTTATCATTTCCATTAAATGGCAGCTAGCACAGATAATTACTGTAAAATTTAAAGCCATTAAAGGAGTCCATTACAACCATCCGATGGATAACTTTTTGGCCATTATCTCGAAAGAATGACTATTATACGTAGACGAAACTGGTATGGACGTTTCATAAGAAAATAATTACAGCAAGCTGGTGTCCTACCTCAAGTACGTACGCATATACCATATCGCTCACACATTTTCGCTCCCTTTCTTTCTCATCGAATCGACTTCAGTCCAGTGCTTGCTTGCTGTTACCTCTCAACTAGCACTATTAAGTTTAAGATGGTTGCAAAACTGAAAATTGCCATAAGGAATGCCAGAATGGACTTGAACGAAAGTAAGTAAGATGGTCAGAATTTCTGAATTCCAAGAGAATCTTTTAATACCGACAGAGGAGCAAAGCTAAAAGCTGATGGGAAACTAATGACGGCAAAATGGCAAGTTGCATAATTAGTTTTTAAGATGCTGGATGTGAGGTGATTTCAGTTAATTTGTTGCTGAAATGTTCTCTGAGAGATAAGGAAAATGCTTTATGAGTGTTTGTCGTAAACGTATAGTGTCACTGAATTTCAGAGTAACTAATAGCGGATTTTTGTACAAAACCAATATTTTATATATTTTATTACAAATTAATTAATTAATCAATTTATTTAAAATCTACTTTAGCAGGCTTATAATGCCTAATTAGAAAAATAGGAATACTTAAAACTTCTAGAAAGAGACTAGAGAATTTAACAATACATTTAATGGAAAATGTACAAAGTTCAAATACATAATATAGACAAAAGTACAATAATAATAAAAATACTGAACTTGCTAAGAAACTTTAAGAGTTGATTCTTTGATTGTAGATTTAAATTGAGAGAACCTTAGTGGAAAGGACCAAGCTGAAGATCGGTATAATTGCTGGAGATATTTGCACTAACGGCGAGCTAAAATAAAATTTCAGTTATGTAAGTACAGCTTATAGCCAAGATCAGAGAGTATGGGACAGTGAAGTATCTTAAAAATTAACCACTTGTCAAGGAAAACTTGTTGAGAAACTAACTAAAGAATTTGGAATAAGGACGGATGATCACTATACTTGCGGTATAGTGATCCGGTTGCGGTATCTATCCGGTTATGCTTAAGGAGGGAATTGACCACTTGGGGGCAGACCTGAGAGAAATTTTCTGGGCATGCCTAGCCTTGGGGTATGTTCCGTCACCTTGGCGAGAGGTTAAGGTAGTTTTTATACCTAAGCCGGGGAAAGATGACTATTCGGATCCAAGGAACTTTAGACCAATCAACTTAACTTCGTTTATGTTGAAATGCCTAGAAAGACTTGTCGAACGACACATACACAATGATGAGCAACATGCGTACCAGCTAGGAAAATCAAGCGAGTTGGCCCTTCATTCTCTGGTTGCAAGAGTTGAGGGAGCGATCTCAAATGGTGAGTATGCGTTGGGAGTATTTGGGGACATTGAAGAGGCCTTTGATTGCGCGCCCTTTGTGGAACTATGTGATCCTGCGAAAGGTCATGGCGTGGATGATGTCTTAGTGAAGTGAACACATGCCATGCTGACGCAGAAATGTTTGCTGGCCGAAGCTGGATCCGACTGCTACTTAAAAACGGAGGCGACAAATGGATGCCCTCAAGGGGGAGTTCTACCACCGCTCCTGTGGAGTATGCCAGTCAACTCCCTGCTCAACGAACTGCAACAAGAACGGCTGCACGCGTAGGCTTATGCTGATGGCAGCACTGGCTGTCGGTAAAGATCTGAATGTGGTATGTAGAAATACAAAGCGTGCGTTGGATCTGATTGACAGCTAGTGTTCGAGGCACCGCCTAACAGTGAATCTTGGTAAGACGAAAATTGTTTTGCTTACCAGGAAAAGAAAATCGGAAGGACTAATGCTTCCAAACATGAAATGTGTAACACTTCAACTTTCAGATGAAGTCAAATATCTTGGAGCAATCTTTGACAAAAAACTTCTCTGGAAGAATCATGTGCAAGTGAAGCTGTAATGAAAATGAGTTTTAAGAGAAGGATGTGGTGATGGTCTCGAATGACCATCAAAGGGAAGCGAGTCATTTGTCCGTGCAGGACTGAGCTACTCGGAGTAGCTACGACTCTCACGTGACAAGGAGGTCGGCACATGCTGGCTGCCTCTAGCTCTGCTCGGGAGAAGTGGGGGGGGTTCTTTTCCCTGTCACGAGTCCCCTTAATCATTACATTGTTTTCATGTGCCTATTAGACGGAGAAAACACCGAAAAAAAAATAACCGCGATCTTATACTGGACCGTAAAGTCCAGTAAGAGCCGTGCAGGCTGACCCTGACCAGGGGTACCATATCAACCACTGGGACAAGACGATCACCAGGGCCGAACAACAAAAAAAATTGAGGCCACCAAGAAAGGTCTTGCAGCTTCCTACGAAGCCAATACACGCGGCCCGTTTAAGTACGCACGCGAGGGATCGCGGATTGGTGGCCGTTGCCGGAAAGTAAAAAAAAAAAAAAGAAAGAGTACGCGCGACGCTGCGAACGCTGAGAGTTAACGGATGGAGCAATCTCGAGTAACATCGAGAAGGCCCACAAAGAAAAAAAAACCCCGACCGAATTTAATGAAGGATCGCGAAAACCGGACCAGAAAAGCGTGCGCGACCATCGAGAGCTCGCCACCTGAAACACAATCACAAGATCGTTAGGAATTTGCCATGTACTTACCTTTTCTCTCCTTCACTACAACCACCCCTAAAAGAAGCATTTACGAAGTACACACCACCACTCTCACGTCAAGAAAAAAAACAGGATTATCTACCCCAAAACATCTTGTTTTATTCTATAACATCAAAGAAACATTTAGAATTTCAAAAAAAAAATAACTAACAATTTCTTTAAAGTGGTTTCTTTTTTTTTTTTTTTTTTTTTTTTTTTGTTTTCTTTTGTGATTTAACAAAACATATTGATTTTATTCAACCTTATGCCAAATTAACCCGCAAAACAAAGTGCCAACGAAAAAAATATAACTATCTGAGTTAACGGCACTATTTATTTTCTAAATAAACTTAGTTCAATCGCAATAGTTCAGTCAATTTAATATGACGAAAAATCTCAAAAAAAAATTTTGCAAAATTTCTTTTTCTCTTCTCTTCCAACATTATATATAACTAATAGATCGATATGGGTTTTAGTGAATATCGCCTGCTTTGATTTCACCAATGTTGCACATTCCAAAACTATGTTCAAACTTTACATTCTAATTACTTATGCGGAATTTTTGCTTCCTGCTTATCATTTCATACGAATTTACATTATGCATGATCTTATTGCAACCAAAAAATTAAGGAATTCACTTTGTCTTCAGTACTTAAAGAAATAAATGAATCGGAAAGAATACCTCACATACCTTATTCGTCTCATTACTTTAAGATTACAACCTACTTGGAACCTAGCTGATCAGCAATGTATGAGTGTTATTCCGTTCGTAATCGGTTGTAGTGGCCTTTCTGCATTCAACGGTGCAACTAATCGGGGATCCAAAAAAAAACGGTGAACTGCCACCAGCTAACTTTTCTAGTTCATCGATTTCAACAAACATAGTCGCCACATTTCGTAGAGAATTTGCAACATGGAGCCTAACGCACTTTCGTGGGCCGCACCGCAGAAAATTTTCACGAAATTCAGGGGGAATTGTTGCCGCGCGCAACTTACGATCTCTTCCGAGTGCCTCGCTCGCTTACCATCCTTCAGCTTTCACTACTCGATCCAATCCACTTCTGATCTGCTTCGATAAATTGCAATGTCTATACGGCATTTTGCATCTATTGAAATTGCCTTTAGATATTTGCAGATTCGGTTATTTGGTCAGCTCAATCATGTCTGCAAATGCGGTGTTGATCCGGCGTTACACTCTTCACGAGTCGGAAAATGCACTAAACTCTTATTCCGGACTTTTAGCGTAACGCGACATTACTTTTCTTTTAGAATTTTTCCCCGCAGATGCACAATAACTACTAGCCTTGATTAATTTGAACGTACTTTCACTTTGCGCTACTGATTGAACACAACCTAGCGATCAATTTTGTTTTAAGCCGAGATAAGGTGATTATCGACCGTGCACATCACTCAGAACAATCAAAAAATCTTGTTATCGCGCTTCAAAACGGCAATCATAATTCCCGCCGATTCGAGCGAAGATGTTCTGGCCTCCGCCACGAGTTATTTTTTTCACACTCCCACTTTATAACGAGACGCCGATACCTTTCCACCTCGACCGCCGCAATTCCCCGCAAGCTCCCTATCACCGCGTATTACACAAGCAAATTTTCATAATGCACGATCAAACTGGACCAAACACACTTTTCGCCATTTTTCAACTCGAGCCGCTGCATTTCTCCGCAAAGCTCCTTATTACCGCGTATCCGACTGAATCATTGTGCGATCCTTTGTTTTCGGTTTGGAAGTTTATTTTTCCAGGGAAAAATGAAAAGCAACCTCCAATTAACGTTAGCACAACTTATAAGTTTTCCGGACCGCACCCTTTCCGCGCAAGAGACCATTCAGGAACCCTCTCCGATCCCAATAAAATCGACGAATCCGTCCGAGTTGAGTTTTGACAGCGCTTCGGCACGAATCGATAATGTTGGACGAATTTTATTTCATTTTTATTACATTTGCAAGAAACTAACAAACTATCGCAAATTGAGATTGAAACAGTCGCAATTAAACGGGTTCTTTGAAGGTTTCGTCTCCACTCTCGAATTTATTCCCGCACGCTAATATGTGTTCGTACGAAATTCAATAAAATTCGTGGGGACACACGGCCCTTTAACACTGATGACCGCAACACACGCCCCGCTGCTACCTCGACCAACTTTGGTCATGTTCGTCACTCGACTGACTCAAGCCCTCCTTGTTCGAGCTCAGCCAGCCACTTTTCCACTCGCAGTCATACAACCCGTTATGCGTTTCTGCAACAACAACGCCATGATGGCATTCTCGGACCGAACTAAGCAATGCACAAATGTCTTTACATTTGAGCTCGGTCCGAAATTGACAACAAGGCACTGTTGTTGCCGATCCGCTTCGAGCTAATTAAAAAAAATGTTCATCAAGTAAACAAAATTCTCGGACCGAACTCGACAACCATGCATTGTTGTTGTGGAATCGCTTTGCGCTAATAGAAATATGCGCATAAAGCAGACAAAAATTCTCGGTCCGAACCGGGAATCGACATGCATTGTGCAAATTTGGGGCTCGGTTCGTAACTTCATCAAGGCATCACCGTTGGCAACTTGCCTTGACTAATTGATTTGCTCACAGCGCAAATATGAATTATCGGACCGACCGAGGAAATACTATTCGGTGTGCGCCTTTGAGCTCGGTCCGAAAATTCCAACAAAGCATTGTTGCTATTATGGCCTTGAAGAATGATATTGCAATTAAAATTCGGAATAAGGAACCCGTTACACAAACAGTTCTTTCGGCAAGGAATACTGCGCGGAAAGAACAGAAGACCCTTGTTATTGCTTTACTCGCCGAAGTACGGGACGCCTTAAAAATGTTTCGCCATGGTAAGACATGAATATGACACGTCGAAATGATCTGCGTCCTCTCTGTTGCAACGGACGGGCGTAAGAAGCACGAGCGAACTCTTGATGAACAGGGAAAGGTAACTTCATTATAGCTGCGTGGGCCAAGGAACCCGTCGGGTACTCATTTGCAGCTGGGTTGACTGAAGCCAGGTGGCGTTTTCTCATTTACAGCTGAGTTGACTGAAGCCAGGTGGCGTTTCCTCATTTGCAGCTGAGTTGACTGAAGCCAGGTGGCGTTTTCTCATTTGCAGCTGAGTTGACTGAAGCCAGGTGGCGTTTTCTCATTGGTAGCTGAGTTGACTGAAGCCAGGTGGCGTTTCCTCATTTGCAGCTGAGTTGACTGAAGCCAGGTGGCGTTTCCTCATTTGCAGCTGAGTTGACTGAAGCCAGGTGGCGTTTCCTCATTTGCAGCTGAGTTGACTGAAGCCAGGTGGCGTTTCCTCATTTGCAGCTGAGTTGACTGAAGCCAGGTGGCGTTTTCTCATTTGCAGCTGAGTTGACTGAAGCCAGGTGGCGTTTTCTCATTTACAGCTGAGTTAACTGAAGAACAGGTTTAGCTTAGGCACGTTGGTGCGCGAAAGAAACCGTGCTGACTCCCGGGGGTGAGGGTATGGCTTGAGGCTCAATGTCGAATGTCCTTGCCGTGAAACACCCCCATAGCTTTTCCGTCAGGATGCTGTAGGAGATATCGGGAGGTACCCAGCCGAGCTACTACTTTGGCCTTTTTAAATTTGTGGTCCAATTTGGAGTTGTAATGCTCCGTGGCCTTGCTTTGCGCAAAATTCCGCACGAACACGAGGTCTCCAGGGTTGAATTGTGTGGGTCGAGTGCGTAGATTATAATATTTAGCCTGAGACTGGTATGCCAGGTCTAGTTGTCTTTGCGCTTGCTGTCGAACCAATTCTTGACGTGAATGAGGGGGCAGTTCTGCAGTGGGCTCCTGTAACAGATCCAGTTGACGAAGCAGCTTGTAAGAACTTCCATGTCTGGCCATGTGCTGACCGAATACTAAATAGTAAGGGCTGAATCCTGTAGAAGAGTGGTGAGATGTACATAGTGCCGAATTAATTTCCGACAGCTTTTTATCCCAATCGCGTTGGGAAGGTGCTACATAAGTTCGAATGGCTGCTACCAACGAACGGTTGACTCGTTCTGATGCATTAGCTTGGGGTGAGTACACTGCCGTATATTGATGCTGTATGCCATATGTTTCGAGCAGGGAATTGAACACGTGAGAACGGAATTGAACTCCGTTGTCCGAAACAATCACTTCAGGGACACCAAAAACGTGGAAGACACGCTTCTCCACGTATTCACACACCTGGGCTGCGGTGCTTTTCTTCAAAGGCTCCACGAAGGTAAACTTCGACAAATGATCCATTACCACTAGTATCCCATTGTTACCTTCCTTAGATCTGGGGTAAGGGCCCAATAGGTCTATATACAGACGCTGAAAAATTCTGTCACTAGTGACTGCCTTCCCCATGGGTGGTCTCAGGATGTGATTTGGCGCTTTGCTCATCCGGCAAGCGTCACATGCCAGAACATAATCCTTGACCTGTGAAGCCATTTTAGGCCAAAAGAAATGTGTCTGCAATCGTCGCAGAGTCTTGCCGATGCCTCCATGCGCACTTGTGGGTGGGTCATGGGCTCGCATGATTAAATTAGCAGTAAGTTCGCTAGGAACCCATAACTTCCAACTGTCCCTTTCTTGGATGGGATCCCCAGTGGAATGTTGACAGCGTCTGTAGACATACCCATCGTTCACCTTTAGATCAGGAAGTGTGGCCGCGTTTGATACGATTCTGTCGATCAACTCCAAGTATGCCTTCGATTTGAAATGAGGTGATTCCAGATCGATTTCGACGAGATCCGAGATCTCGTGGATGGTGTCACAAGCCTCTGGTGTGTGAACGCGGGAGAGCGCGTCTGGTACCACATTTTGGCTCCCTTTTCGATGCGTTATGGTGAATTTGAAGCTCTGTAATTTCAATGCCCATCTGGCGAGTCTCCCGTGCAAGTCTTGCAGGTTCATCAACCACTTCAGAGATGCATGGTCAGTAATAACTTCAAATTCCTGTCCCTCGATGTATGCTCGAAACTTCTTGATAGCTAGTACAGCAGCTAGACATTCTTGTTCCGTCACCGTGTAATTGCGCTGAGCGGAATTTAGTTTTTGAGACATATACGCTATAGGTACTTCACTTCCATCTTCCAGCTTTTGCATCAGAACGGCCCCCACGCCGTATTGACTTGCGTCACAGTGTATCGCAAAGGGTTTAGCGAAGTCCGGACTATGTAACACCGGAGCAGAAATAAGGCACTGCTTCAAAGCATGAAAAGCGCCTAAACTCTCATCAGTCCATTCAAATCTTTTCTTACTGGATAGCATGTTAGTCAAGGGTGCAGATATAGCCGAAAAAGCGGGAACGAATCTCCGATACCAGCCACAAATCCCTATGAAGCGACGCAACTGTCTGACGGTCCGAGGAATTGGGAATTCCCTTATGGCCTGGATTTTATCGGGGTCTGTGCGCACAGTCCCATGACCGATTATGTGTCCTAGATATTTCACCTCTTTCATCAGGAACTTGCTCTTCTCTACATTTATGGTCAGTCCGGCAGCACGGAGGTGGTGTGCAACTTCCTTGAGTAATGCAAGGTGTGCTTGAAAGGTTTCCGTAATCAAAAGCAGGTCATCTAGATAAATGAATACTTGATGCTTGAGATGTGCCGGAATCGCTCTATCCATCAGCCGTTGCATGGTTTGCGGCGCGTTACACAAGCCAAATGGCATGGTCACGAACTGATAGAGGGGTCGACCAGGAACAGTGAAGGCCGTCTTATCCTGTGAGTCCCTATCGAGTGGTATTTGCCAGAAGGCGTCCTTTAAGTCTAGGCTACTTATGTATTTCGCCGGTGGTAGTCGACTTAGTATACCATCGATCAGAGGCAAAGGATAAGCGTCCTTCACCGTCACCTGGTTGACCTTTCTAGCATCCAGGCACATCCTGACCTTCCCTGGTTTGACGACTAAAGTCACAGGAGAAGACCAGCTGCTCTGCGATTCCTTGATTACACCTAGACTCAGCATTCGGTCGACCTCTGCATATAATAATTTTTCTATTGCAGGTGAGACGGCGAAGTGCCGTTGCTTGATGGGTTTGTTGGGGCCCACATCAATCACGTGTGAAGTGAGTGTTGTGCGTCCCAACCCTTCCTTCGCGAACGATGGAAATCTCGCAATGACTGAGTCTAGTTCTTCTTGCTGCTCTGGAGATAAGTGATGACAATTGACAGGTGATAAAGTAGACAAGGACAGTTCCTGAGAACGTTGGCACGGATCAAACAAGTCAGTGGCCAAATTAAACAAGCGCACAAAGTCAACTCCCAAATAAAGGTCCTGACTTAGCGAAGGCATTACCAAGAACTCCATAGTTTTTGTACGCCCTCGAAATTGGATGGAGCCTGTGATGCGTCCGACGGCTGAGTGTTTGGTGCCATCCGCGGTCCTTAGGCTCACATGCAACTTCTCCAAACGGTGCCGAGAGTCAGCAATGATTCTCTTCGCCAAGTCAGCCGCCAGACAGCTAACACTCGCTCCCGTGTCTATCAGTCCACTGGCTTTCTCATCGCCGAACAATGTAACTTGGGCGTAGGGCCGTAGATCACCTGTGGGTTTATCCACTACGGTAGCTGAGCAGTACTGGCTCCTTTGGTTTTTTATACGCCGCCAGAAATTACGTAAACGAAGTGTGGATCTCTTCGTTCTTTTCACGTGAGAGATTTCCTCACTATCAAAAATACGCTGACGTGCGTTTTTGTATTCCCTGACACGAACATGAAAAGGTTGCAAGTAACGGGGAATCGGGCTGACATCGGAGACCCGCTCCGGCTCCCTCGTAGAACTGTTTAGGTTCCTCGCGTCTGAATTATTAGAAAAAAGCGGTAAGTTGTTTGCGATGGTGGGAGTCGCAAGAGTGGCACCAGGAATAACATTCGTCGGAGCAGGAGAGGGTACGCTGGCATCAGATAAAGAGGATGGAACTGTTACGGTTTGGGGTGCTGCCGAGGCCATGGTTTCGTTCCGGAGAGCTTCTGGGTGTTGGGAGCTGCTCCGGCCAGCCGGTTTTTTTGCTGGCAAGTTTCACAGTGCGGCTTATAGACGTTTTCTGCTCCACAACCGTAACAAAAAATTTTGCGCTCTTGCAGGCAATCCACATATAAATGTCCTGGCTGACGACAATTCCAGCATATGGTACTGCGAGCGACCTCAGAAACTTCGCGTGACAACTGATCTTCATCACCAGACAGACCAGGATCCGAGAGAGCCGCCAGATGACGGCGAGCACCAAAGACCCTCTCAGGTTGCCCTAAAGCTTGAGCTAAACGTTCACGTCGCTTTACGTGCTCCCGAAGCTGCTGTGTGCTGGCGAAATGTTTGTCTACTAATTGCCATTGTAGTTCCGGCAACATATTGCCCTGCACAATGTCCAACAGATCGTGGTCGGATAATGGCATCGGAAGAGCACTAGACATTCGCCGCAGATCCCTATAAAAGTCGTCAAATGACTCGCCAGCCTTCTGGCGACGCCTTCGGATCTTGTTGGTAATTTCGCGACTAGAAGCGAAATCTCTAAACTCACGCCGAATGTCTTCGCAAAATCTTACCCATTCCACTCTCCTGACTTCTTGATGGTATTGCCAGTACCACTCCTCCGCTTCCCCCATCAACAAACCGTCAATGTGTTGGCAAAGAGCACCAAAATCTCCCTGTAAAGTCTGATGTGTTAGGGCCGTCACCCTGTATAAAAACTTCTCCACGGGAATACTCCCAGATTCTCCACTGAACTTTAAATTCCACCCTGCCATGATGGTGGTGACTCGATCTGAAGCAAGTCCTCTATTTCGATAAGCATGAGGGTTCCTGGGAACCATCGGCTCTAATATACCCTGTTGGGACCTGTTTGCAACCAGGTGGTCTGAAGGCCTAACATCTCGTGAATGTGAGGAGCGAACTCTCCCCGGCAATGCTGGCGTAGACGTTCCCCTCTCAGAGCGTCTCACTGAACCATCTAAACGAGGTCCTCCTGGTGAAGTTCGGGGTGTAGCACCTGGACTAGAGAGTGCCAGTGTGTGCATCTGTTGCTGCAGATCTCTCATGGTCTGCAACATCTGACTCATGTGGCTCTTAAGCTCTCCGATTTCCTTATCAGAATTTAACGTCTTGGGATCGGTCGGAAGAGCTGATGCAGCGGCGTCTGCTTCCCCGAGAGAATTCAGCAGGGGTGGCTCTGAAACGTTTGGTTCTCCGTCCAGAGGTCTGGTTTTGTGTGACCGAGTTACGGGTCGGTGGCCCTTAGGCACTGCGCCTTGCTTCAGTCGCCTATGGGTTTCGGCACGAAAATTGGGCCCCCGCAAGTCCTCCACCTTAACTTCTCTGCGGCATAATGGACATGCGGTGGACTGTGTCAAGTAACCTTGGAGGCACTCCTCGTGGTACTTGTGGTCACATCCGGTAAGCAACAAGCGATCGCCTAGCTGATACGCCTGTTGGCAGATGGCACAGCTCTCATGGCTGCCATCTTCAAAATCTTTCGCCGCCTGTGGCGGTGGCGTTCTTTCGAACGGCATGTTTGAAAGTTGAATTAAAAGATTACAGAAGCTTAACAACTAAGTAATACTTAATCCTAAGTATTATGGATAAGAGATAATAAATTTTTAGTGTGCAATAGCTTAAAGAAACTTTCCCGTAATCCCTATAGGATCAGTGAAAGTTGATTATTGAGAACTATCAACAAAAAGTGTTCCGAGAGTGATATCCCCTAGGTTCAATAGATCAGGTTATATCAAGTGAGTTTGCTTAAACGAATTTAACTTGGACTGTGTTTTTTCTTTTTGTGAGAGCGGCGGTGCTAGACTCCCTTATATGAAAACAAGAGGAACCAGATTTAAGATTCGATAATTATTCCGAGAAAATATTAGAGAAATGTAACATGTACTTCAAACGACTCTTGATACTAAGAATTCAATTATGAATGGAAACGAAAATGGAATGAACTTTTACTGACTTTAATGAAAACTACTGGTAAACTACTTTAATCACCCAAAGCATGGTGTAAGTTATACTCAAGTACTCTGTGCAGGATTAAAAATGACTAAAAATTTCCAAAAGATAAGTTTCCATTTTAAAGGGATTGTACATGGCTTTCATCTTCTTTCAGGTGGTGACTCTCGACAATTCCCGAATCAAACGAGTGATATTTCGAATTTGAACAATGAATACGAGTGAGATAGAAGTAGTATTACCGATACTAGGACTTCAAGCAACAAAGAGCAAAATCACTGGACGTACTAACTAGCTGGTTGCCAGATAGCAGATTTCGCAGATGGTTTGCCCTTCGCTGACCAAAGCCCCAGTAAAGGTTAACCACCTACGAAGACAGAGTTTATATCACAAGACTACTCGTTCAACAGTAAGGAAGGCGACATCTGCTTCCACAGGCTGGACTGAACTAAATGGCTGGTTGCCGATATAGCAGATTTCGCAGAACTGGAAAACACACTGCCTTCAGGCTTAAAGCCTAAGACGAAATACAAAAGCGAGAGTCTGTTATTGAAAGTTAAATAAAATTTTTCTAATGGGCAGCTCTTAAAGGGGCTGCAGATAGGTAAGGGAAGAACTGGTGGGATGATACCACATAAAGTAGATCTGCAGGAGTGACAACCGACCGGGAGTTTGAGCGCGTTCAGCTAGTAGGAGTTATGCTCTAATGAGCATAAGTCGGTTTCACTTCAAAAAGTGTGTGGGGACCCATATAAGGCGAAGACCGAAGTCTGTAGTTCTAAACTCGAATCTCTTCGAGCGAACCTTGAGGACTCTTACGAGCAATTCGGGCCCCACGTTGGGCGCCATTTGTAATGAAAATGAGTTTTAAGAGAAGGATGTGGTGATGGTCTCGAATGACCATCAAAGGGAAGCGAGTCATTTGTCCGTGCAGGACTGAGCTACTCGGAGTAGCTACGACTCTCACGTGACAAGGAGGTCGGCACATGCTGGCTGCCTCTAGCTCTGCTCGGGAGAAGTGGGGGGGGTTCTTTTCCCTGTCACGAGTCCCCTTAATCATTACATTGTTTTCATGTGCCTATTAGACGGAGAAAACACCGAAAAAAAAATAACCGCGATCTTATACTGGACCGTAAAGTCCAGTAAGAGCCGTGCAGGCTGACCCTGACCAGGGGTACCATATCAACCACTGGGACAAGACGATCACCAGGGCCGAACAACAAAAAAAATTGAGGCCACCAAGAAAGGTCTTGCAGCTTCCTACGAAGCCAATACACGCGGCCCGTTTAAGTACGCACGCGAGGGATCGCGGATTGGTGGCCGTTGCCGGAAAGTAAAAAAAAAAAAAAGAAAGAGTACGCGCGACGCTGCGAACGCTGAGAGTTAACGGATGGAGCAATCTCGAGTAACATCGAGAAGGCCCACAAAGAAAAAAAAACCCCGACCGAATTTAATGAAGGATCGCGAAAACCGGACCAGAAAAGCGTGCGCGACCATCGAGAGCTCGCCACCTGAAACACAATCACAAGATCGTTAGGAATTTGCCATGTACTTACCTTTTCTCTCCTTCACTACAACCACCCCTAAAAGAAGCATTTACGAAGTACACACCACCACTCTCACGTCAAGAAAAAAAACAGGATTATCTACCCCAAAACATCTTGTTTTATTCTATAACATCAAAGAAACATTTAGAATTTCAAAAAAAAATAACTAACAATTTCTTTAAAGTGGTTTCTTTTTTTTTTTTTTTTTTTTTTTTTTGTTTTCTTTTGTGATTTAACAAAACATATTGATTTTATTCAACCTTATGCCAAATTAACCCGCAAAACAAAGTGCCAACGAAAAAAATATAACTATCTGAGTTAACGGCACTATTTATTTTCTAAATAAACTTAGTTCAATCGCAATAGTTCAGTCAATTTAATATGACGAAAAATCTCAAAAAAAAATTTTGCAAAATTTCTTTTTCTCTTCTCTTCCAACATTATATATAACTAATAGATCGATATGGGTTTTAGTGAATATCGCCTGCTTTGATTTCACCAATGTTGCACATTCCAAAACTATGTTCAAACTTTACATTCTAATTACTTATGCGGAATTTTTGCTTCCTGCTTATCATTTCATACGAATTTACATTATGCATGATCTTATTGCAACCAAAAAATTAAGGAATTCACTTTGTCTTCAGTACTTAAAGAAATAAATGAATCGGAAAGAATACCTCACATACCTTATTCGTCTCATTACTTTAAGATTACAACCTACTTGGAACCTAGCTGATCAGCAATGTATGAGTGTTATTCCGTTCGTAATCGGTTGTAGTGGCCTTTCTGCATTCAACAGTCGCAATTAAACGGGTTCTTTGAAGGTTTCGTCTCCACTCTCGAATTTATTCCCGCACGCTAATATGTGTTCGTACGAAATTCAATAAAATTCGTGGGGACACACGGCCCTTTAACACTGATGACCGCAACACACGCCCCGCTGCTACCTCGACCAACTTTGGTCATGTTCGTCACTCGACTGACTCAAGCCCTCCTTGTTCGAGCTCAGCCAGCCACTTTTCCACTCGCAGTCATACAACCCGTTATGCGTTTCTGCAACAACAACGCCATGATGGCATTCTCGGACCGAACTAAGCAATGCACAAATGTCTTTACATTTGAGCTCGGTCCGAAATTGACAACAAGGCACTGTTGTTGCCGATCCGCTTCGAGCTAATTAAAAAAAATGTTCATCAAGTAAACAAAATTCTCGGACCGAACTCGACAACCATGCATTGTTGTTGTGGAATCGCTTTGCGCTAATAGAAATATGCGCATAAAGCAGACAAAAATTCTCGGTCCGAACCGGGAATCGACATGCATTGTGCAAATTTGGGGCTCGGTTCGTAACTTCATCAAGGCATCACCGTTGGCAACTTGCCTTGACTAATTGATTTGCTCACAGCGCAAATATGAATTATCGGACCGACCGAGGAAATACTATTCGGTGTGCGCCTTTGAGCTCGGTCCGAAAATTCCAACAAAGCATTGTTGCTATTATGGCCTTGAAGAATGATATTGCAATTAAAATTCGGAATAAGGAACCCGTTACAAAGCTTACTCGTGCTTTAAACGCCTTCGTGCAGAGCAAGAGAGCTATTGCTGCCACATGGGGTCTAAAGCCTCGTGTAGTGATGTGGATATACATAGCAATAATTAGGCAGATGTTCACGTACGCATCCGTGGTGTGCTGGACTGTCGTGAAGCCACTGTATGCTCGAAAAAATTAGCCACGCTGAAAAGGACGGTGTGCCTTTGATGCGCTTCTCGATCTGCCCCCTCTTGACCTTCAAATTCAAAGTGTGGCGATGAGCTCTGCCCATAAACTAGCTCAACTTGGGTTATGGGTAGGTCAAGAGGATGTGGGACACTGCTCTATTAGGAGTTCGATGCGTGAGATCTCCCCGATTCTCGCTATGCCTTCGGACGCTCAAGTGGCCTTTTTCGACTTCGGAAGAAAGTACGAAGTAATCCTCTTGAGCAGAAGCAACTAGGACGATCCAGATCTCTGTACGAGGAGATATTCCGAGATCTTCTTCACGGACGGCTTGAGGACAGATGGTAGATCTGAAGCTGGTGTCAATCTGCATTCATCAAATGACAGGTGGGCTTCTTCTCTTGGAGAACACGTCTTGGTTTTTCAAGCAGAAATATTTGCTATCCTGAGAGCTGCCTGTTGGGTAATTGAAGAAAGATGGAGGGAAAAAGGCATTGCTATTTGTAATGACAGTCAAGCTGCACTGATGGCTCTGCGTAGACCCTTGACTAATTCGAAAATTGTCCAAGAGTGCAGAGCACGATTGAACTATGTCACCAGATTCAATAGAATGCATCTGCTTTGAATACCGGGGTACTGTGGTGCTGAGGGAAATGAAATTGCTGACGCCATTGTGAAGCAAGGTTCGGGAATTCCACTACGGGGCCCTGAACCCGCCTTGGGTGTCCCGACCGCATCTGCACGTGCCATTCTTCGGAAGTGGGTAGATGATGCTCACCAAGATAAATGGACGACTGCTGGTGTGGCCAGGCACACGAAGGTCTTCCTTACAGAGCCCAACCATGTGACTGCAGGATTCTTGCTCAATAAGAGCAGCAAAGTTTGCAGAGCCATGATAGGCATTCTGACTTGACACAATTGCCTAGGAGGACATATGTACCGAATAGGTGTTGTACAGGATGACCTGTGTTCATCCTGCCTAGAAGAGGCTGACTCTGCGGAGCATTTGCTCTGTGAATGCCCAGCGTTTTCGCGTCTCAGATATCATGTTGCACGCATGCAGAGGATAGCCTCTTTTCCCCTATCAGTGATCGTAGACTTGATCAAGAAGTCTGGGAAACTTTGGTAGGCAGGGGGAAATGAGTACAATGGGTACATTGGCCTAAGTGCTAAGATGTGCCAATGCGCCTCTCTTCCAACCCGCACTCACACAAACACACACACTTGCGGTAAAGGATGTTGAATTAAAACAACAATAAGCGAGTGAATCTATGGTCAACGTATTCTGCCGCATAATGAAGATATTTATGGCGGTGGGACGACTCTTGGCCACAATATTCTATGATGCTACAAATAAATGAAAACAACAGCTCGAGAGAGATAGAGGCGCTTTGTAAAAAGCAGAATATGTAAGGATTAAGGAGGACAAACGCGAGTCCTAGGTAGTTGTATACGCAAAGTACCGTTCAAATTTGAACTCTGGGTCAAAGAACATACCAAGATCCTTAAAATTATCAAAAGTTGTAGCAGGAGATCCACGAATATATTAAACGGGACAGTTTTTATACGTTAAACACATTTTATGGCGTTAAACACATTTTATGGCATTAGAGTAAGGTCATTTTCAGAGTTCCAGTTACATAGAGTACAAAGCTCATTTTGGATTGGAGGCAATCGTTGATAGATTCGATTCCTTTGAATACCGTGTATTACCAAACAAGAAGCAAGGAGAACGAATTAAAACGGGAGATCACTTATGAAAACTAGGAATAATAAAGGACCAAAAATCGAGAACATCAGAAAGCAGCGACAAAGTGAAAGAGGAGGGGGAATGCATAATCACTACCAAAAAAATAGGATTAAAACCGAAACAAAAAAAGACCAGATACTCCATAAACCCGAAGCTTTGCAAGAAGAATAATGTAATCAAAAGAATCAAAAACGTTTGGAAAATGTTTTCATACCACATTCACTTGTTTCTGTCATTTTAATATAGAATCAATAAAGTTAGTAACGAATGTAAGGTTGGAAGTTTGAGATTAAAACTATGTTGCTCAGGTGCAAAAAATGTATGGATGAGGGAAAGTAGCTTATCATGAACAACTCCTTCAAGCACTTTAATAAAGCAAAGAAGGAATTAAATGGAGTGTTATTTGGAGACGCAGCTTCTGTCTGCACATTTGTGTATGGGTTTTCGATAAATCATCAGGACAACAATTAACATTGGTTAATAGTAAGAGATAAATGAGATTAGATTACGTTGGGAAAAGAAGGATGAAAAATATTTTGAAAAAATATTCAAATTTCTCGTTGATTAGAAGCTGCAGTACTATCAAGGGACATAAAATCGGGAAAACGAGGGGAATTTTTCAGGGAACAATTCTTAACTCAGAAGGGTTTTTAGAGCAGAAAGAGGACTTGATACTTGCAAAATGCAACCCCGCAAATTCAAGGAAGTTATCAAAAGTGCCTGTAATTCTTAATATAGCGCAAGCTGCATCCATAGCTTGAGGTCAGACACTACTTCACGGTGAAGCTAAAGAGTCTCATTGCGATTGGGAGCACGGCTGGAAAGAGTGAAGTGAGAGATTAGGCTAGAGAAACAGTTTTGATTTTTTTGACAAAAAACCAGATAACCTAGTTCGTTTCAATTGATGTACGAGTGAAGTTTGCTTTATAGCGTGAAGCCTACGACTCTAGAAGGACCTTCACTGTCCTAAAAAAATACACAAAGTGCGATTAAGAGAGCTGACGGGGGTAAACTTGGACGTAAGGAACGGGAGCAGTGTGGATATAGGCATCAAACAAGAGAATAAAAGACAAGACGAATTCTAGTATTTTAATGTTTGTATTAGAATCAAAGTTAAATTGAGAAAGAAAACACAACGGAGGGAAGGATTAGACTATCGAGAAAATGTTTCTGGATGATATTAGGGTCAAAAAGTTTTGATTTCATACTTGCTTCGGTAAGTTAAAACCTCCACATATTAAAAACAAGACAAAGATTAAACTTTTGCTGCAGTAGCTGGATAAATCATCGGAAATTTGTGATCAGCAGTACTTGAGGAATTACAAGGATCATATACGCGGTCAGTATTATTTTTAATAAAAAGAGAAAGAGAGAAGTCAGTATAGTGCATTTCTTTAAGAAACTTGTAATCAGCAACTACCACGCCACTGCCATCCTTATTTTTTAATGCAGCTTGATCGCAATCGCGGTCGAAGACGTTGTGAAAACGAAAGATTTTGTTATCGTAAACATCCCCAGTCTACCATGTTTCAGGTAAACATATGACATGGTTGGAAGAAATAGTGGAGGATAGATTCAGTTTGCTTAGCTTAGTCCTCAGTCCACAAACGTTCTGGTACTTTACATAGATTTGGTGAGCATATTATCTTGAAAAATTCTGCGATGCGTTAGAGCAACTTATCTTAAGATGTATCGAAATAAACCGGTTTTGCCGGTTGCCTAAAATTATTTCAGAGAACTTTGTTGAAGCGATGAGAAATAGTAATCTGGAATGAGGCGATGGTTTGATTGTCGAGGCTATCCTACGTGAGTTTAAAGGAGTAAGTAGAGAGGCAACTCACTCCAGCTTAGGTGAAACTTATGATCCAAGATCTTTCGCTGACGTGCTGTATGCGAGCGTGACACAAATACTTGCAGTATAGGTTTCATTACCATTTATAACGGAATGGAGGATGGAGTATTAAGTGCAAATGAAGACTGTTGTGTATCAGTGTGATTCAACATAGTCATTCACTGAGCTGTAAACTATTAAAAATCTGACTTACGGTCTGTTGAGCAAACTTCAAGTCAGGACAATAATGAGTTAAGTTGAATGATGTGTTGATGTTGATAGTTGATAGTGAATGGTGCTCATGGTGTTGCAGTTGTTGAAAATTGGGTGATTGAGGTAAAGTATTTTGCTGAACTTGCTGCAGAAGCTGTTGTTGTTGATGCTGCTGTAAGTTCAACTAGAGTTGAGGCTGATGGTCGATTTATTGTGAGGGCAATTATCACTGATAAACACGATTTCACACCGCTACTGAAGTGGCAACAGTAGGATAGCTTAGAGTAGAATTACTGTTCCAAAGATCAGGTGCAGATATTGATGGCATCGAAAAAGTTGCGTGTTGATCACGCTCAGAGATTTTCATAAGAGTACACATCTCATTACTTGCTTCATTCAATATTCCACTAAAACTGGCAAGAGAACAGAGACAAAACTGCGAAACCAGTGCAGACCAGAATCGTTGGCAAAGAAAAAATTTTTTTCTCTTTTGAAGCCAGCATATTTTATGTAGAAAGTGGTTAGAAAATAATATGGTTAATGGTTTGTAAGTATCAAGCAAGTGCAATTACATCCAATGTGCCTTAAAGACAGACTTAAATAGTACAATGGGCACTTCATACCAGTAAAAGGTCGTAGAAATTATCGCGCCCAGTGTGGGTAGCACTATACAAATATCATGTGAAACGTAACAGATCAACTCTCATCAAAGTAAATCTAAAATTGACAACTGCTGTTACTACTATTAATATTCTTTCCTTTTTCCATAACATTTCTCTCTATAGACATTAAATATTGAAACTATTAGATGTCATAATCCAACCTTTCATTGCCTTTGGGGGAAAATAGCTAATTATTTACAAAATTCGAAAATACAATTTCAGACAGTTTTAATTGCTTCAAAATACTAATTAAGTAATTAAATTTATAAATCGCATGCATGGTTGCTATTTATTCGAACTGAAATGCATCTCTGCAGAACTAAGAACAATCTAAATTATAACTTGCATCTTCCGACATGAAATTAATGAGACAAATCTAACAAAATACACATCAGATTTCAAACATATCTTCCATATATTCATACATACTGAACTGAAATATATACATATTTTCCAGAAAATTTCCAGGACGATTGCGCTTTAGATATGTGAAATGCTTCTAAGTGCGATTCCACTCTGGCTTCGCAGGTTTCTTCGGAACATCTCCGAAGCACATCTCAACTTTTGACTTCCGTGTGAATTTTCACTAAAATTTCAACAATAATTAATTCGTGTTGCAAAAATTTTCTCAGCTTGTCGCCGGGTCGTTGCTTGTAAATATATTTTCGTTGTAGACTTAGATGAGCCTATGCGAA
The DNA here is from genome assembly GCA_947369275.1 of Nemotelus nigrinus. Lineage (NCBI taxonomy): Eukaryota > Metazoa > Arthropoda > Insecta > Diptera > Stratiomyidae > Nemotelus > Nemotelus nigrinus. Next base: position 67,218,900 of record OX376375.1, on the reverse strand, counting down.
TACACGTTTATATGTATATATATGTGAGTCCTTAGCAAGGATTTATTTATTTTGCAATGCTAGCAGAGCAAATCGTTCACCTTATCACCCACATATTTATACATGTATGTGCCTTATAACATTGCCGAGAACAGAGTGGCATTACTAAGCCTCCAGCAACTAAACAGGCAGGCAGTCTAGCAGGCTGCTAGACAGATAGACAGGCCGAAGTCAGAAGGAATGCAAAGAATGAAATAATGTGGCCATGTTTTTCGCAAACCCTACCGAAGGAGGATCGGAATTCGCACTTTGGTCGTGTTGCCTGTTCTGCATGCATCGTGGCCAGAATGATAGAAGATCTTCTCATTTTGCTCATGTTTCGTTTACAGGAAGATATGTATGCGAGTGGATGTGTGTGTGGAAAAGGCTGTGTGCTTTCGAAGAGGAAGTTTGAAGGAAAGGAAGGGATGCAGGACATGTAGATGTGTTCAAAGAAGGAAACGCCATAAATCACAGTGAACTGCTCGGAATTTCGAAACAGTGGCACGAAAATTAATTGTAAATGAAAATTGTAATTTAATTGGTTGAATGATTTCTTCTGCTACTATTGGTTTTGTTCAGAATATGTGTGTTATTGTATTGAATGTGGTTTGAAGAAGTAAATGATAGTTCATATTTTATTCGCACGTATCTGAAATTCGAAATCGGCTTGCTCCATAGTCCATATCGCTTTATGGGTAAATTTATATAAATCATTGAATGGAGGCCGATTATTTATCACTTTGTTTTTGCTGTGGGACTAAGTCCTCACCTTTTTTTTGTATGTCAGCCAAAAATTTACAATTACATAATATAACTTTTTCCCAAAAAAAAAATTTCTTCTTTGAATAGTTTGAGTAAATCAACCTTAACAGCCGGCTTTGGGCCTTATCTAAATCTCTAATTGATTAGATTCTTTAATTAAACTGACTACTGATTGTATAAATAACGAGTTAGGTCATCAGGTAAAGGTCGCATTAATGGGTGACAGATACGAGCTGAAATTCCTAACCGTTGTTACCATTACCCACTATACTAGTTAAATATGAAATCATGTACATCATGTGGTCAATCAAAGATATCTTTGGTACCATAGTCAGGGCAAAATTTGACAGTTCCAAGCTGAAAAGGTAGACAGTGTTATCCCTGAAGAATCTGCAAAGCTAGAGTAAAGTAGTCTATTTCTTATCAAAACCATCAATAATGGTATGCGGTTGTCACATTGACTCTAAAAAAGTGATTTGGAATACCAGACTAATTTTCACGTTGGATTTTAGATCCACTGAGCCATTGCTAAATCTTTCACTAAAACATACAAATGGAAATAACATGAAACTGCACACAAATGATGAAAAAACGAGGTATATGGCAGCAACTTTGGGAAAAACGAAGCATATGGTAGCAATTTTGGCACCAAAAACCAACAAATTGACCAATGTCACTCCAAAAGCCTTGAAAAATAAGACACCAAAAGAATAACATAGGTGAATAAAAATTCAAAAAAGCTAGATCATGAGCTAATCTGAATCACAACCGATAATAAATACGACGAAAAACTCTGTACATGGATGCTCCCAGCCAAGAAAGTCTTTTTAAGTCTATTGAATCAATTTAGCGTTTCTAAAAAGTACGTACTTAGCCTATTTTGTTTCGAATTGCACACATAACTTAGGAGCTTAAGTTTTCTTCACGAAAACAGCGAACTTTCATCAAACCTGGAAATGAAAACTTTTTGAAGGATATTTAGCCAACCTTTGCTTCATCACTCAATCAAAAAAAAAATCAATACATATCGCAAATGATGGCACTATATAAAATACACTCAGTAAAATGTTGCAAAACAGGTTTTTTGCAGTTATGAACGACGGAAATCAGGCTCGGAAAATCTATGAGGCAGTATTGTTAAAAAGAAATATAAAGGTGGAATGAAGCGTATGCTAAAATGAGAAAAAAACGTTAAGAATACCATACTAAGCGGCCCTTACTGAACTATATCTTGTTGCGCCATTTATGATAACAAGATGATGGCTACAATATGCCAAATTTTTATTTACACTCAGAAAAATTTCACCACTCAACACTTTTTTAGAATCACTTTAAATCAAAAATTGAAATCACTTTGAAATAAAAGCGAATCTTATTTGAATTCCACTTTATTATAAAAATTTTGTTTTCAAATCAAAATTTTTCATCATTGAATTAAAAAGAAACGTATACATTTTTGATTCAAAAATTTTCAAGTATGATTTGGCTCCATATACGTTTCCTTTTAATTCAATGATGAAAAATTTTGATTTGAAAATAAAATTTTTATAATAAAGTGGAATTCAAATAAGATTCGCTTTTTATTTCAAAGTGATGTCAACTTTTGATTTAAATTTGATTCTATTAAATGACATTTTTCTGAGTGTACGTTGATTTAAACCCCATGAAAAGCCAAATACTCGATACAGCTTATCTGTTTTGACCTATTACAAGCAACAAAAAAACTTAAGAATAGTTCCACTTCGAAGAATTTCCCATTTTTTTTATAAATCAGACATGAAAGCTTACTGTGCTTCTCAAAGTTTTCAAAATGCTTTTTATCATACACTAAAGTATATTATTATTAAATAAAAGTATTATTTTAAAAAAACGTAGGTGTTACCCCGCTTGTTTTCCTTGCCAGCTAGCTCAGCTGTGACGGCCGTTGGATTTAGATGGAGAAAATTTCCTGCTAGAATCATGCTAATTTTCAAGTTTAAACGAGCAAATATAGCTGATTTCAAAAAAATGTTTAAAAATATTAAGAAGCAAAATGATAGGAGCAGAAGGCACCAAATAAAGTGATTAGAAAAAATTATTGAATTATTCAGCAAAAATACAAACAATGACATCAAAAGCTGAACCATATGCAAATACAAAAAATAAGGATAGTTTAATTGTTAAATATGAATGAAACAATATCTATCAAAAGATAAAAATCAACTAACAAAAAGCCTAAGCAAAAATTTTTTACTGATTCATGGCGGCAGTCGACCGTTCTAGGAACTGCATCATTAGGTGAACACTTTTTTTCAATTAGTTATTATATAGTCAGTTGAATATTTTCAATTATTATTCAATTATTGCCCGATTGGTTAATTCATTAAAAGCAAATATTACTGCTCATCGAAAAAAAATAGATATAAAGCTCTGAGTGTGTGTGCCCTGTGACTAGAACCGTTTTATTTATATGTTTATTTATTAATTTTGAATTTGTCCACATCTTTGTTATTTCAGAAGTTTTAAGGATTGGTTGACCTATTTAATTTTTTTTTTTTGTAATATTATAAACATTTTATTTCAAAAGTTCTAACTACTGGAATCAGAAACAACATTGTGGACTTCAACTCTCCTAAAAGGTGAAAGCTTTCAGTCTGCTGAAGAATGTCTTTCTCTATTTGAAGTAATAGGAGCTAGTATCTACATTCGGTAGATTTTTTTTTTGATAAGCTTCGTAAAACCGACTATGTGGTCGAATCTGCTTTTGAACCCTTTTGAACCTTTTGATAAGCTACCAGCATTAGAGTACGTGAAAAAATTATGTTCACCCTCCGAATTCTTAATCAGATATAAGTGAGGATTCAGATGAAACCTTCCTCCTTGATCAGTTTATACTAGAGACAGACTGCAGCAATCAAATCTCAATCCGTTAATTTCTAATGAGTTTTAAGCTTATAAGTTTCCATTCTAGAGAGGTCGGTGGCTCTGCTCATTAAAGCCACATACTCATAATTTTATTTGTTCGTTTTGTATTTTCTTAATACTGGGCATAGCCCCAGCACTTGACAAGAAAAAAGTGTGGCACTTAAAAAAAAATAGTGGAATTAATTGTAATTAGCTCCTCCCATATGTCCTGGAAAAACATTGCTTGACACGCTTGGGTGAAAGCTAGACGAGATTCACAAAACGAGATTCGATTGTAGTGTGTCTCCAGTATTAGAACATATAGCATAGTCTTCAAAAGCTTTTCTCTGCCAAAAACTCTACGTAGATCCAGGAAAAAATGGTGGTAAGAACATTAAATATATGCTATCTGACAGACAATTTATTTCTAAAGTTTTTCAGAATTTGATGAGACCTTAACGTAAACCATATGTCGTAGGAATTTCGCAAAAAAATAATGTTAAGGCTGCCAGCTATGACCATTTTCGTAATTTTTTTAGAATTTCTTTACTAAGCGATTATGTCATTAAATTTGCAAATGGCAAAGATCCTGTACTGAAAATTTACAATAAATATTAACGTTTTGAAAATTTTAAAAGTTTTGAGGCTGGTTACCCTAAAATTCTCTTCACCCGTATAACTTCCAGCACAGTAATTCAATCGAAACGAAATTTACTGGTTGGGTTTAACTTAACGTGAAGCAGATTTGGTATATATTTTGCTTTGCTACTAACACAGGGTAACTAGTATCAAACATTTTCATAAATATTGCACCAACAGATGCTTCAAATTACATACTCATATGCAAAGCATTTGCAATAAAAATAAGGAATCAATTTTTAAATTATCCGCGTTTTGAAAATTTTTCAGATGGCAGCCTCAAACAACGTTTAATCGCTGAAAATTTCCATGAAATACTGTACTGAGAACGACATTCAAAGTTAATTTAAGTGTGAGCTTGTTATGGTAGACTTATAATTGCTTCGTTGGAAAAGTGTTGTCAGCACTGAACATTTTCATCATTTATGTTATAGGAGATGCTGTTAAGAAATGGTTTTTGCTGCTTTGGATAAGGAATTGTTGATACGATACTACAAAAAAGTGTATAACGTCTTTCCACATTTTTTTGTCACTCAAAAGCAATTTCTTCAAAATCAGGTTTCTAGCGGTTGTGATGCGCTAGACTTTTTTTTCTTATCCATTTTAATTTTTTCCGGTTCCGTAAGATTGTCTGCGAAAAAGAAAAGAAAAAGGAATGCAACAAAAAGGAACAACACCTAACATCTAAGGGTTCACAAATTGGTTCACTCGCCCTCTTTACAACCATTTAAAAGTACCAAGCTAATGATAACACCGGTACATGACAAACATTTGGTTTCGTCTTTATACGCAGGCAAAAAACAGGAGAGCCAAAACACATTTACGATTTACTATACATACAGAATTATCCTTCTACTGCCGTTAGCTACCTGTGTTTGAGGAGTGTCTGCTGTTTTTATCCCAATGTGTCTGCACCATCGGCGTAGACAGTTGTCATTTGTTTCCTGTATCGATCTTTCATATATTTTCATCAAATTTTATAATCCATATTTTCATCAAAGTGCTCATCACTTAGAAGTCCAAGAAAAATATCACAACGTACCTTGCCCAATGACAAAATTGATGCAACAAACATAAATTAAGTAAATATCAAGATCAACATAAAAAAGTCTTAATTGAAAACATGGTATTATAACTTCCAAAACAATTCCTGAAGTCAAATTGCGAATTACTTAAATAGATTATTTTAAGAAATATTTTTAATACGTCATTCATAAGACTGTATTTCGTTTAGTAAGTAAAAAAGGCAATTTGAGTCCAGATTCAATTTAAACTTTAGATTAAACGGATTTTCTCTGAAAAAATTTTTGTACGGATGTGAAACCCAATTTGAGTTTATATTACCATGAAGTTCTCAAATTTATAAAATATGAAAGCTTAATATCTTTAAATTACCAACACCTTTATTTCTGATATTAAAACAAAATTATACCACAAATATACCACCAAAACCGATTCATTTAGTTCATTCAAAAAACTCCAGTCTTCATTACAATCTCACAAAAACCCTTTTATATAACCGCTCGATGTTATTAATTACCACCATCATGTGCGTACGCTCCATTAAATTCAATTAAAACTGGCACGTCAATAAATGCTGCTTTCTACTCGAACGGATCTAGAAATACACTATCAACATAAATTCGATTTGACCAAATCATTCGACCAGAAATAAAATCATCTGTCTGCGTCAGAGGTTCAGCGGCTCCTAGTCCCCGATCGAGCCCTGATATTTTACAGGCCCGCTCATAATTTCTCATATGTGTAGCCGGAGACCATTCGCTTCGCAATTGCACCCTGTATCTGATGCACCAGTGCAGATAGACATACAGATTCAAAGATACATGCACTCGTAAATTATCGAGTTAAAATTTAATCACTCACCGAACTTCTGCATGTATTTATGGAGCAAATAAACAACTAACTCCACACCGGACTGACCGGAATATGGAATATGAGGCTGGGGACGGAGGTAATCGTTTGTTTAACTTCAATAGTGTGATTGTAAAAAGTGATTAACTAATGAGCGATAAAATATGCATTTAATTTCCTTTATGCGTTCCAAACCAAATTATTTACCAGAATTTGTTTGTATTTCACAAAAACGTGCAGAAGGAAACGGAGACAGGATGAAAACGGATGCAGTTTGTAGTTTTGATGATATATGCAAATATCGAGACACGTTTTGATGAGTTTTATGAAATTATTATTGAAATTGAGTTTTTCCCTGTGCCATATCATATTAATACAGCTTTTGAATGATAGCAATCATAATATCTAGATTTCAATAAGCCAATTAAGGTGAAATTAGTGGACTTGTCATCAGTTTCTAGGCTGATTACTCAGCCATGTGAATGCAGTTATAGATGATGCAGACTAGAACTAATAGCATTATTTTTATGATCCTCCTATTAATTTCGCAAGGGAGTCAATTCAATTGACTGAAATTAATAAAACTTTTACTCAACTGTTATAAACTCTACACGAAAAATTACAAATCAGCCCATTTTGGCTCGGAAATGTCACCAAATTTTCAAATATTTTGATTTTTAATAAATTTAACTAAAAAAGATTTAGCACAGTTTACCCTGTATTAGAGTTCTCAACAGTTAAATTTTGCATCAAACTTAAAGTTGACCTTAAAATAATCTTGACCTAGTACTATACTCTTCAGATTCTGAAAATGTGCTTGGGGCTTTTTCCGGAACTGCATTTGAGAACTACACTTTCTTTGATTGGACTCAAAACCTAGCATCTGTTACTATCACATCTTTGATTAACAATAAAAAAAACTTCAATTAGATGCTCGTGTACACGCATTACAGTTCTAAGCATCTTTAGTGTGAATCACTTGCAAGACGATGTTTGTAGCCTGTAATAAAACTCGACCATTCGATCCGAGCATTCATTCAGTTGATAGCTTCTTTATCCATTCTGGAAACAAATACTTAGTGAATGCTATAGAAGTAACACCATTAAATTACTTTCAACTTCACAAGAAGATCAGTGGTAACTTGATTGTGAATCTGAAAGTGATTTTATTGGACTATTGACTAGTTCGAGCAAATTTTCAATTAAAGTTGCTGAAAATGTTAAGTATGTGCAATAAAAAGAGAGTTCTATAAATAGACATTTTCGCACTTGCAATTTCCAGATCGTTCTTATGTTAATACCAATTCCAAATTTGGTCAAATTCAGTATAAAAACTGCAAAAATTACGTGTTATTCATCAGTTTCATTCGAAATGTCTTTGCTTACAAAAGTTTTAGTCATTTGTAAGTAAAAGTATTTTTGGTTGCATATTTTCTAAAGTTTAACAACATTAAAGAATATTTGGTAAAACTGAATGCTCTCTAGGTACATCTTTGGCAATAGTTCATGCTCAACAGAGTATTGAATATGATGATGATGGTGAATACTATGATGACGATCGCTTCATAGCTAGTTCTCGGGAATTCAAAATGCATAATATGCCAGAGAAACTGCTACGAAACCTAATGATCAAGCTGCCAGCCATTCCAGGACCACCAGGGCCTCCGGGACCTCCAGGACCCCCAGGTGTTCGTGGAGCACCTGGCACCCGGGGCCATCAAGGACCAATGGGACATCCCGGAAAGAAAGGATTACCTGGTGAGGATGGACTGCCTGGTCGAACAGGACGAAGTGGTTTGCGTGGTCTTTCAGGACCACCAGGGCATAATGGCATTCCAGGACACATGGGATTACGTGGCGAGCCAGGACGTGATGGAAATCCCGGGCCACCAGGTCAAGTAGGCAATCCAGGTCTAAATGGGTTAGATGGAAAACGGGGGCCCACAGGTATTCCTGGAAGACGAGGTCCGATGGGACCACGAGGCTATTCAAGTAAATTAGATTCGAATGGACGTCAAATATTGGATGGATTTCATGAAATGAGACGTTCCAGTAAAAATAAAAGACAATCAAACAGCCTGAATAAAAAACTAAACTAAAAGAACATTTGTGACTTTTCTTCTAAATTTATAAAATGGATTTTTTTTAATACGAAAATTAGTCGAAAATTTACCTTGGGTCGTGATGCTCCATTGAGTAAATATTTACTTATATTACGAGTATTTTGCAAAAATTACTTTTCTAGATCTACTTTTCTAAATGTGATTTAATTTGTTTGATTCAAAATAAAGTCAATACAAAGCCTGCTGTGCGAACATTGCCGTTTGTTTATGACTGAATTTGTACCAGAGACAAGCTAATAGGATTTTATTGACTCGGCAATTTGCTGCTGCATAAGTTTTAAATCTAACTTCGTAATCAAACAAAACCCAAAAATATTCTAACAACTAAAAAAATGATTTTTTGCTGTTGTTTACAATGCCCAAAACGCTTCAGATGCTATTATAGTAAGCAAGTTAAAAGTCAAATAAAAAACAGGAACCTCTTCTTTCTTTCGTTGCTACTAAATTAGCGTATAAAATGCATTAAAGGATGTTCTGTTTGGTAAAACTATTTTTTTTTCGGCATTGATATATTTGAAAACTTTTCATGAGTTGAAAAAATACTTGTTAAAGAAAACCTTAGCGTGAAAAAAAGAATATACCTATTCTTTTAGTCTAAGCTACTTCTCGAGCGAAACTAACATCAAAAGACCTGCTAAGGTAGCAGTCTAAATTATGCTCCCTCTAAGTTTTTGTGAAAGATTAATTCTGGCGAATTATGTAAATATCAATGAGAAAGCAAATTATATTATAAAACTAATACTATCATTAAAAGATGGTCATAAATCGCATTTAATAAAATGCTTTAGCGCACACTGTAACACTAATGCACCATATTATGCCTATTTCCTCCAAACATAACTTTTAGCATACAACTCGTCAACAATAGCATATTTAGGCCAGAGTATCGGAACCTGCAAAAAATTGCAATTGTACAATTAGAAATGTTAGTTTTAGTCCTTTGCTCCAAGAGATTTTTACCACCTAAAAAAAAAGTGTGTAAGTGATGTTATTGATTTCAACTATCAAAAATAGCAAACTGAAAACCTCCTTTTAGCAGAAATTGATACAATTGTAAAAATAATAAACTCGTTTGAGTGAAATTTTTTGAAAAATGATATGATTCGGACTAGAGATGTGACTGCTGTTGCGACCACTGCTGCTAATCACACTGATCTATAAAAAAAATAGCGAGCAGTATGATTGTTCTCTGTCTATGCTCTCCAATTGCACAATTATTCTTTTTTGCTCAAAATTTAAATGTAACCTTCTTTGGTTACATTTCACTCTTGTGCTAGTAAATACCAAATCCAAGTACATTACGTACTTATATACAATCTGAAAGTTTTGTTTTGCATTGCAGTTATTTACTATACAGGTGGCAGAGCAAACACAGATAGCAGAGTAATCACAGGCAGCAGAGGAATCACAGGCAGCACGTAGTTACCATAATAGCAGTAGTAGCAGTAATTTACAGTATTGGACAAAACTAAAGCACCTAATTGCGAAATATCAGTTATCTTCTGATATTATTACGAAAACTAGATGTGAAAAATTCGCTCTTAGTATTTATTATTTATTTACATATATATGTTTTATAAAAAAACATAACCATGACAATTCAATCTTATCAGCAACAAAAAATATAAGAAAAATATTTCTCGGTACTCAAAATTTGCCTGGACAAAACTAAAGGACCCCTTTATATATAGCTACTTTTTCGTACCGCTACTGACGGACCGTTAGCAGGAAACAGCTATTGCATTAGAAATGCGTTTCTCTTATATGAATCATTGAAACTTAATCATTAATGAAGCATTTGCGGGAAATTTTTGCCGTGAATAGAGGTGCACATTTTGTTGTTTGTGTTAATACGATAAGAGACTTAAAATGGCAAAAAATACATATTGCAGTGAAATTAAATATAAAATTATATTTGATCATAAAAATGGTTTATCGCGACATAAAATAAGTAACAGATATTCGATCAATCGGTTTGTTAATCACGGCTAATCAAAAAGTTTGAGCTGATGGGTTGTATTTCTCATGTGCATTCTGGAGGAAAGCCTTGAAAAACATCACGAAGAAGAGATTTTTTTATTAAAAAAAGAATTTTAGTTTAACCTACGGGGTCTTCTAATCAAATTGAAAATGATTTTAAACTAACAATATGTGCAAGGACCATAACGAGAACAGGTAAAGAAGCTGGTTTGCCGACCTGCAAAAAAGCCTTTCTTCTCAGAGAAGAACAAGAGGGCCAGGCTAAAGTTTGCCAACGACAATTTAGACTGGAGTATTCAAAAGTGGGGACTGAGTTATTTTCTGACGAATCGAAATTTAATTTAAAATATTCTGACGGAATAAGTAGTGTACGGCGACCAAAATGACAAAGATTTAGCCCTAAGTATTGCATCCCAACAACCAAACATGGAGGAGGGAATGTCCTGGTCTGGAGTTGCTTTTCAGGACAAGTTATTGGACCAATTTATTGAATTTAGGGTATTATGGATTTGTTTTCTATACGTTGACATATTACAAAACATAATGTTGCCATACGCTGAAGAGGAGATGTCTCTAAAATGAAGATTTCAACAGGACAACGATCCCAAGCATCACAGGCATAGAAGTTTTGGATTGGCCAGCGAAATATCCCGATCTCAGCCCCATTGAAAACTTTTTGGAAACTACCAACAAGAAGATCAACAGGGAAAACTGCAGCACAAAAACGTTACTTTTCAACGCTATTAAGACAGCGTGGGAAAAATTCCCGAACATTTCATCGACAATTTAATATCTTCTTTGTCAAAAAGATGTGCTGGTGTTATTAAAAATAAACGATTTGCGACGAAATACCAAAACTACCCTACATTTTGTATAAATTCTGGTCATAAGCTAGGGGGTACTTTGGTTTTGTCCAGGCAAATTTTGAGTACCAAGAAAAAATTTTCTTTTATTTCTTGTTAATGAAAAGATTGAATTGTCATTGTTATGTTATTTTATAATACACATATAGATAAATTAAAAAAACTAAGAGCAATTTTTTATCATCTAGTTTTCCTAATAATATCAAAAGATAACTGATATTTCGCAATAGGGTATTTTAGTTTTGTCCAATACTGTATAATCACAGTTTCATGATTATAAATTACTGCTATTATAAACATTTCTTAGCTTTAAATACTAGCTATGATCACTGCTCAGTTAAAGACACAGTTTTGCATATCTATATCTCTCACTATTATAATAAACGTTATTTCACAAATGAATGAATGAATCTATATTAGCTATAGAGAGAAATGAACTGAAAAATACAATTGAAAAATTCACTGAAAATTTTACTGAACAGAGCAACTAGCTTCGTGGCCCTTAACGAATTTGGGAACAAATCAACTGCATCGTTCAATTCTAGCGTTAAAATATTATTATTAAAATATTATATTTCATAATCAGCATTTCGAAAATCATATACAATGGAATTATTGTATGATTGGGGAGTTATCAAATCAGATATAGTTAGCTCGACCGTAAACGCAGAGTGGTGAAGAGTGTTGGAGAAAAAATGCTCTGCATCAGCGGTTGAATAAGCACTACATCGTCGTAGCTATTAGTAAAAATAAGATCCAACCAGTTAACATTTCATAACAATCATTTCTATAAAATGTACTTACAAGATTTAGATCGGATGTGTTAAGTATATTAACCGGAAGCGGAAGGAGGATATTGTCATTTTTCCTCAGCCGTGAACTTTAAACTTGAGCGATTAAAGTCTCCCATTATTATAATCTTGTCATCATCTTTGAGAGATGATACTTTATAAGAAATGGTTTCATATATCATTGTATACGGCGTCGTCTGAACTAGGTGGATTGTAGAAAGCTTCTTTATAAAGAAAAGCATTAGACCAAGAAATTCTGATAATTTTGTGCTTAAATTGACTATGTGGATCAGTTTCAACCATTTGTTTGTGTTGCTGTCCAGTTTGCAGATAGTTCCAGTCATTTTTATATATGGTCCAGCAACCTATAAGAATTTCTTCATTTTTATGAGAATCATTCAGTCAGGTTTCTATAAAAGTAAGTACATTAAATTGGCAAGATTTGGCGTCAAGGAAGAGTTTATTTAGTTTGCCTGTCATATCACCAACGTAATGGTAAAAAAAGTTTGAGGCCATCTGCTGAAAAGTTTTTGTTAGGATCGGCATCTGTTAAAATCGTCCCTTGCTCTCTGAAGGTGGGAAAGAAGAAACAGAAGAAACATGACCGACACTCCAAGCTGTTCGTGGTATCGAGTAGAAATAACATTAAGGGAATCAAAGTCAATTGGTAGATCCTCTTGCTGAATCATGATTTTCAAACGGGTTTTAGTTTTACCCTCAAAGCATGCACAATCGCTGGCATTGTGCATGTAAGCGAGAAAAAGACGAGCGTTATCGTAGATTTTATTATCCCTTAACCTGGAAAGTAGATACCTACTTTCTAGATCCGCACTTGATGTAATTGTGGCTTTTACAAGAAGTGGCACTAACGGTTGGATGCAAGCTGTGACGGGTTTGTTGGAAGACTATCTAAATGAGCTAATATGGATGTGGATGGCATGTAATCTTCACCACGAATGAAATTCGTGATCGAAGATTGTGACTGGACTGGAGTGAAATCTGTCTTAGAAAATTTTTTCGTTGGCTCGTTGACAGCATTTAAAGCACAATCGGTACGTTTGCCATTATTAAAAATTGATTTTTTCAACACATTTTGTTTTTGAAGATATTTTCTTTTTCATTTTCTGAAAGAGATTTTTACATGGAGAGTGTGTGACTCTATTGGGAGTTATATTAATTAGTACAGTCGTTCTTTGAATGCTAGAAACACTTGTAGATTTATTGGCAGTCAAATCAGTACTCATATCTGCTTCAGTGGCGGCTGCGTTGGAAGCTATAACTGAATCGCTAGAGTTTCTAATAGTTTCATCAGTCTTTCGATGTGCTGGCAGTCCGAACAGATGAAATGATCCTCCATATAAGGCTGGTACCAGTTTCTTGGTGCATCCATATATGCTCCATGAAGCTTCCAATAGCAAAAAGCTTTGCACGTAACGTATTTGAACGCGTTGAGAAATTTGACACAGTTTACTAAATTGCATTTAAAGTTCATGACTGTGAGTAAAACGCTAATCTTAAAAACACTTGAATTTGACAATAAATGAAATATTGCATCAAATAGCATGAAAAGTTATGTGAACTAATTAATTAAAGTTTTAAGAAAAGTTTTGGTAAAATATTCAGCGGATTTTGCTTAGATGTGTTTAAATATTTATGCAAGAGATGCATGAATAGAAATTATTAAAAATCGCGTGAAATAGTGTACTCCATATTGCGATAAATGTGGAAAGAAAAATTCCAGTATTTTGAAACAATAATTGAAACAAAGTTTGAAATGATACTTGAACCAATGAATCAAAAATAGCATGGAAGGTTGCATGAAAAATTTGCATAGCAATTAAAAAACTTTCATGAAAAATTACACGAAACTGAAATAAAAGGTTTACTACAGTACAGCACTTGAGAAATTACATGGTAAGATGCATGAAATAATGAATGAGAAATCGTGCGAAACTGAGAGATGACGACGTTAAATATTGCACTAATATTAATGCATAAAATAAATAATGAAATAAAGTCTGAAAAGATGAATTTAAAATTAAATAGTGCACAAAAAGCTGCATGGATAATTGTATGGCAACTGCATGAGAAATCACAAGAATAGTCATTCAAAGCTGTATGTCGAACGACCAGAATAATTTTGTTTACAAATACCTAACAAGCTGCACAAAAACTGCGTGAAAATTTGTAGGAACTAATGAATAAAATCGCAGAAAAAATTATAGCAGCTTGATCATGAAAAAATGCATGAAAAGTTGCATCAAAATGTACATGACAAAATGCATCGAAAATAGAACGGAAAGTTGCATAAACAATGCATGGAAACTTCTATCAAAAGTTGTACGAATATATGCAAGAAAAATGTTTTAAGAAATACATGGAAGGTTAGATGAAAAATTCTTATAAATTTACGTAGAAAGTTGCGCAACACAATGCTGGAGATATTACGTGTAAAAATGAATGAAGATACAAATGACAAATTTCATGAAAAACTGCATGGCAGAAGGCATGAGCAAGTCGGACGAAGAGCTGCAAGAAAATTAAACTTACAAATTCTATGAAATATTCCACCTTCGAAATTTACAAAAAATCCATTGAAATATACAAAAAATTATGCAATGAACATTTTCTTAAAAGGTTACGTGAATAATTTCAGGAAAAGTTGTGAGACAATAACATTCAACATAACATGAAAATGCCTGAAGTTTTCCATGATAAAATATATTGATAGTTGCACTATACCTTAAACAATAATCAGTTTAATAAAAAAGGCTAGTAAAAAAATCATTAAAATACTTGAAGCTGTATTTTTTCGTATTTTTTTTTCAATTTCAAAACATTTGTTGAATAAATTATTAGTTCTATCAAAGAAATACACCAACATTATCTTTACTTGAGAAAGTATATTAATGAAGCTATTATTTAAATTAAAAGTCTCACTCAATGAAAGCGAAAAGAATGCTTAAAATCAATCAACTCATTTGCTATATTTTGAATCAATATCACACAATATATGAAATGTTAAAAAGCAGGATTTTATAAAAATGACGTCGTCATAGTAGCGAACGTTGTCAAATGGATATTAAAAATTTGATTGAATGGTTACATGTTATGATTTTTAGTCATCTCAAAGACTCTGTGAAACACTATCAATTATTTTTATAAGCATAAATTCAAAAATAACATCTCGCCATAAAAAATACGAACATTTTCATCCACCATTTTCATCCATCACTAAACAGAGAAACATGAAGAGAAAAAGAAACATGATATCTGTCCTCCTGAATCCAAATTCATATCACTTTCCGTACAACTTTTCACACGACAAATCTGTCGATAATTCAGTATTAAATATTTATATCTCAGCATAAGCACCGTCAGTCCGCCAGCTCAGCTCGGTTCAGCGCAGTGCAGCGTCGCTATTGTCCTGACACAGTCAATGCCCTGGAAAGTGCATATTTCATTTTTCCTATAAGTTTCCTGTGTCACCTTTTATTGACCGTTCGTCCGTCCGTTCGTTGGTTCGTTCGTTCGTTCGTCGTTCACATCGTCGCCGCCGTTGTATTTCAAGATGTTGAGTGTGATTTCGTGTCGTCGTACTCTTCGCACACCGGATATCCGAGCAGGACTCTTCATATCCTTCTCAAACAACATCATTTCATTGAGCAGCGCTCTTCAATTTCGTTCGCTTCGAACTTGCAACGGGACGCACGACACAAGTCCTTTGTGTCTTCTCAGACGTGAGTCTCGTCTGGTCTTCGACGTAAAACGAAAACAACATTTATTTTTTTACTTTTTCGATCCTAGCCACTTTCATTCTTTTGCTTGGTAGAAAGGTTTCGGTGGGGCGACGGACAGACGGTTATATTGGTGAAGCTTTGATGTAACCCTGATGATGCTGCTACCAGGTTACAATGCACGATTTTACAACGAAAGTTTTGTCGTAAGAGCAAAATTGAAGGAAACAGGAGTGCAGTTACCAAGATAACTACCGCTCCCGCCACAATAACGACAACAATCTATTGAATACTGCCTGGTTGCAATAAAAGCTACGTCGACGGGACGGAAATGCACAAGAAGCCAGGAAGCATATTCAGAAAATGGGTAATTTAGACGGGGATAGGAAGAAATTTCGATTGTAATAGGGTGGAATTACTATATTCGCACCAGTGAGCTAGCAGTAAAGAGGAAGGAGGTGGAAGTAGAATCTCGATAACAAGAAATGTGCATTAGTCGTGGAGTGTACTTTTGAATTTTATTGTTTTGAGTGTCTTGAAGAGATGTAGAGAGTTGTGTACTGTGATAGAATGCTGAATGAGTTTTTGTTGTGATGAGCTATTTAATACAATATTAAAACTTGAATTGAATGGAAAAAGATATGTGCAAGCAATTATTTTTATTTACACCCAAACTGAAAATTATCAAGGATAAAACTCAACTTTTACGGTTTCGGATTAATTTGCGCTAAAATAAACAGCATCCATATAGTGCAGTAGCTACAAAGTCTTTACACATTACTCCAACAAAAATTCTCTGTTCTTATTCATCCCCATTCAGAATTTAAATTTTACTTCGATTTTCACTCGTTACCACTTCTGCAAACTTCCATAATTAGATCTCGATTTTATCGATGGCACTCAATTTGGGTTTTTTTCCAGGCTTTCAAACTGACTGTCAACATGAATTGCATTGACATCGATTATATTGCATTTCGCATGGCCTTGTCATCATAATTTTGTAGCGAAAACGGATTTTAATTGCAATAATTCGATGTAATCAGCAGGTTGGTTTTGCAGCAGTCAAATGATGCGGTTGCATTTCGAGCTCATGGTCGTACTTCGCAGGATTGAAGCAGGATAGTTAATCTGATATTATGAGTAGGATGCCGTGAAGTGGGAAAAAGGCGTCTCGATGATATCGTTGTCGATAATAACGATAATGACAGGAAGAGTGTAATGGCAATGGTTTATATCGATGTGAGATAGACAAGCAGGATGATAATATAGTTAAGTAATTTTTTGCTTTGAATTTATATGATTGAAATCACAACAATGTTCTTATGAAAACAGAGTTGGTTTTCCATAATTTGAAAAAAATTTCTTACGTATAGGTTTTTATGACACTTTTGCAAAATTTAGCATTAAAATTAATGAATAAATACTAAAAGTTCATGTCATATGGAATCAAATAAAAGCCTAGTTTTATTACCTTGCATAATTCCTTAATTTTGGCCGCTTAGCGTCCATCAAATTTTATTAAAAATTCGTCTATCTGGGGTTTTGTTAATGGAAATTTCTGCTTTTCACATTATGTTTTTACAAAAAGATATTTTCCAACAGCATAATTCTAGTGATATTCACAATAAATCTTTCCCGATCATTTGAATACACCAAATAAACAACTTTAATCACAAACAAGCAAAACAAATCTCAAACATAATCCTCAAATAATAGCAAATGCCTTCAAGTCAAAGCCAACACTTCGCCACAAGCCTATACAAGTAGACAGACAATCAGACACTAAAATAGATACGCAGAAAAAATGACAAAATACTTGCTTGGTTCTCCTTTCATCCAAGCACAAATTATGTTTACACTGCACACAAATGAGAACATTTCACAAAGAAATGCGAAGCCTTGAAACATATCCTTAAGGCGAACTTGCTTGCCTTCGCGCCCACTTCAAATACACAGCAAAAATCCGACTTTAGTGTGGCGAAAAGGCATCCGGCTTGCATCAGCCGCCCTATCTAAGAAATAGGCGACACCGAAATTTCACTCTGAGCGAAAATATTTATATCCGTATTTAGACTCGTTGCTTTGAATTAGGACGCGCCCGGCCTTCTGTCGCAAACCGTAGTATTTTTCTTATTTTTGGGAACTCGATTCGATTTTCTTCGCTGTGCTTGGCGTGGTCGTTTTGTTTTCCGCTTGTATTCTGCTTGGTTTCTATATCACACTGCTGTTAGGCTTAGTGCCTGTGTAGTTTCGGTTCTTTGTTGTTATTCGCCTTGAGATCGAGGACAGACATTGCACCCGGCCAGGATATTTGGCTGGGAAATTGGCAAGCTATATCCTTGAGTGTGGAAAAATGCTGGTTTGGATTAAGTTGATTGTCAATATCATGATACAAATGGTGGCAGCCCAACAGCGACAACAAAGATGACGGCAAAGACGGGCCATTCGTCTGAGAGTTAGATTTTGTGGATTATTTAAGTGGTGACTTTTTGATATCGTTCGGCAAGCATGTGGCATTTTAATAGATGATCCGGATTTCAGATCCCGGATTTCGAATGAGATTGTGATTGCACCAGGATATTCTGATTTGTTGATGTATCGGTGGAAGCAGTTGAATTGGACTTGAATATTTTGCATATCACTCGACTTTTCCATGGTGTGGAACGTTTAATATTCAGTAAATATGGCTGTATTTTATCAGATGTAAGAGGAACTTTGGATTAATTTACGAACATGAAAAATTAAAGCATGAATTTTGTTTTATATCAAAACTATCCAAGCTAGTTAAAATAGCCCGTTAAAGCGTCGATCATTGTGGCGCCCAGCGTGGGTATGATTACACAGTTTTGGGGGCTTAAAGACTAGTCTGAGTCATGATTTAAAAATTTATGTTTCATTCGAAAAAACATAACCAGTTCAAAGTTAAAATAATTAAATTATGTAGTCTAACATAAATTCATGAAGCTATGACCCTTATTGCATACGTAATATTTCGGTTTAAAAGATCCCATTTTCGAGTACAAATTTATTTTTATTGTTTGTTACCAAACTGTTTTTTGGCCGATTGCTATTTTGGTCACCATCCACGATTTCTTTTTGATCTTTGAACAATATTTCACGCTTCTGTTCTAGTAGGCTATTATAGCTATATTCTGGCAGGCTATTGTAGGTAAGACAAGGCTATAGAACAATGTATGTAGTGCAATGGTGTAGTGCCTAAAATCGCAATTGTCGGACCCCGCAAAAATAAATTTGAAAAAAAGCTGTCTGGCGTGGTTCATGTTTCAAACCATATGTGCAGCGATGAAATGAGCTTTTCATGTTGATATTTAAGGGGACATAGCACCTTCAAATTTTTCATAAATCGATTTTTGTTTTTTTGATTGAATGTTTTAGAATGAAGCTTTAAAAACATGACTTTGATAATATAAAATTAAAATTTTATAAAAAAAGATCAAAATATTAGCTGAAAAAGATGCTTCTAAAAAAAGTGTTGAAACTCCAAAAAAAGGTTCGAAAAAATTCAACTGAAACTAAAATTAATGAAAAATTTATCATTCGGTTGAAAACATGCGCAAGGAAATTTGGGCAGCATATTACCAAAAACTTTCAACTGATGAGAACCCTCAACACTCTTATTGTCCTGTTGGAGAAAAGACTTGGTGTGACTGGCGCAAGGCGGAGGCAGCTGGTAGTAATACTTTAAAAAATTTCAAGCATCCTCCACCTTAAGATGATGAGGTACAAGAAGTTTTAAAGCCTATTTATGAAGACTTATCATCAAAAGACTTATTAAAGCGCTGCTTGGGCAATTTCACGCAGAATAATAACGAAAGCTATAGTTCTTGTATTTGGAATTTGGCCCCTAAACATACTTTTTGTGGAAAAAATATCATAAATATGACTGCAAATATTTCTGCATGTACATTCAATGAAGGATTTATAGTTTTCTTGAAAATAATGCAAGTCATGGGAATCATAATTGGCCAATGTGCGCTGGAACATGCAGAAAATAGAGATGCTGCAAGAATCAAACAGGTGGAAAAACACCCGATTGAGGCATCTAAAGAGGCCAGAACTGCTCGAAGAGAGCCAAAATCTTTGAAAGAAGAGGAGTATGAGCAAGAAAAAGGTATATTGTATGGTACATGCATTGCAGATTAATTTTCAGTAAGATTTATTGCAAAAAATATTGACATTTAACTTTAAACGCAATTTTCTCGAAACAACATTTTTCAAGTTGGCGTGCATGATTAAGAAAAACAATATTATCCAATCGTTCTGAAATTTAAACACGTTAATTTGCACATGTTAATGCTCAGAATGAACAACGGCTGAAAAAATCGGCATTAAATTTTTTTAGCTATAACCGATTTTTGGGGGGAAAAAACCTTGATTTTGGAAAAAACACCACCATTTTGTTATTTTTCAACCAATTTATTTTAAATTCATTCTAAGGCCGCTTTGATGCTGATCAAAACCCTGTTTTTTTTCAGCCTCTTGTGTGGGCAGTTATCGTGGACGCCAGGTTTTTTTGGTGTTTTTTCAAAAAAGTTGTAGCAGACAACAGGGGGCCACAAACAATTTTTAACAATTTTGTCTATGTGGTATAAAACAAGCTAAGTATGTGTACAAAGTTTCATTCAGATATGTCTTTTTATTCAATTAAAAACTGACCTTTGAAAATAAACAATTTTTTTCAATTTAAAGGTGCTATGTCGCCTTAATAATGGCTGCGTTTTTCGCGCCTCTAAAAAGAACTGGTTAGGATAGAAAACAACAAAACAACAACAAAAACAACTGGGTCTGTGGTTGTTTTGAATACTACTTTCCTTAACAAGTTCTCAATAGAGGAGCAAAAAATCCCTCCTGATATTGCCTTAAATTATGCTCTCAACAAATTTCATTCTTTCCTTTCCAGTTTAATTTCACGTCGCATTTGTTCCTATCGCTGTAAAGGAAGTTTCAATCCCAGTTAGCTCAATTTAACGGTAAGTACAATAAGTTTTCCTCCCTTAATGACGTCCTCAAGTATCAAATCGTGCAAACATGCTCTATGTCGTGAATATATCGTAGCTTCTATGAGCCCTGGATGAAAAATCTCCGGTCTGAACCAGACGTGCCTCCAGCAGGGCTAAGTTCTCTTGGAATTTGATAGTAAAATTTGTGACAAGATCGCAGGTGAAATTTCAGGTCGATTGCTTTTTTACTATTCGTTTGGTAGCCTATTGACTAAGTCGTGTCGACTGCTTAGGTGGAAATGGAAAACTCGGAAAAACGTGCGGTCATTAAACATTTCTATTTGGAATGACGTGCGGTCATTTAGTATTTCCATTGACCGTTTCGACTGTGAATTTGGAACTCTGCAAATGAATTCCCAGTAAATTTTTGCAAATATTTATAACTGTGAATTAAACTTGGGTTTACTGTTACACGCCCAAGACGAAGCAACAATCAAAACAATGAACTAGAACAGGTGAACCGATTCCGAAAGAGGCGAAAACAGCTTTTTCAGCGCGCAAGGTTATGGCGACTGTTTTTTTTTATGCCAAAGGAATCACCTTCATTGATAACCTTCAGGAAAAGATATTCATCAGTTGATTATGCACGTTTGTTGCAGCGTTTGAAGGATGTGGTTAAAACAAAACGACCTTATTTCCCACGGGAAAAATCTTATTTCACCACGACAACGCACCCACTCATATCTTGGTCGTTGCGATGGCTGTAATAAACCAAATTAAGTTCGAATCGTTGCCCTTTCCTGTATTTTCACCAGAATTAGCCCTTAGTGAATATTAACTGTTTCTCAGCCTCAAAAAATGGCTCGGAGACAAAAAATTTGCGGCCAACGAGGAGCTCGTCAATGTTGTTAATGCGTATTTTTAGGGGCTCGACGAATCGGACTTTCAAAACGATATTACAGTTTTAAATATATATTATTCGTGATGAGATTATATAGAAACATAGTGTGTATATAAAATAAAAACAAATGAAACAAATTGTTTTTCTTCATCAGGCGAAACTTTTGACCCCAACCTCGTATGATATGCAGTGGTCTCCTTTTGGTCTTAAAACTTACTCGGAAATTTCTTCTTTTAAACTCCTTGATGATATGTGTGCTTTCTCTCCACAAGATACATCTGAATTTTTCGCTCAATTTTCGTCCCTTCACTTTCTGTCAGATAATAATTTTCCTTCGCCAACTTATATCTTGTTTTCATTTTGTACAAATTCATTAAAAGTCGAATCTCTGATGACCTTTCTTGGTGCAAGCACTGGCTGCAGTAATGATGACATTCCAAATTTTTTTTGCGTATGTTGTGTATCATTTTTTTATTCCTATTATCCTATTCAAAACCTATAATGGTTCTAAATCAGTAGTCATTAGCATTCAGATTTCTGTTAAAGATTTGGATTAGATAGAACTTTATTCTTGTAAAGAACTTTATTCTAATAGAACTTTATTCTTGTTTAATACTCCTTTTGTGCGTACAGACATTTATTTCTTTTCGCCATTGTTACCTTTGCCTTGACAGCACAATCCCTTTAACATTGGTTTTACGCCCCAAATCTTTTTCGCACTTAAAAATTCATTGAAGAATAATTTGTTTTATGATCAAAATTGCTTTGAGTTTCATGTTCAATTTACAGTCATTTCATTAACATTTTCAAAGTCACATGCAGCAGACGTTCAAAAAAGTCTAAGCTAATGAAAATCATGATATTGGTGAGTGTCCTCTGTATGTCGGTCTGGGTGTACTCTTTTCGTGGGAGTATGCGGTTAGCTCGAGTTTCTTCTTTCAGACGATCAACGAACAGCAAACAGCTGAAAATCAACTTAGAGAGCTTGAAAAAGATTAACACTGAAAATTTATACCAGCGTAAGCTCTAGGAACTCTAAAATTGGAACACATGCAAATGACATCTGTCAATAATCATAAGTACCGATCTGCAATAATTGGCACGGTTACAAATATTTTAGCTCGAAGATAATGACAGCAACTGACTCGGCGATGACTGCAGGCCAGATACTGACTGTAATAATGCTGCGTTTCCGAGATAAACAGCAATTTTCAAGCAACGTTCAAAACTTATGATGACCTTTCATGAGTAGACAAGAAGTGGGTTCGTCGAAGAAATACTGTTCCTTGGCTCCCCAACCTATAAGGACAAAGAAGGAAATTTTATTTATTTTCAGTTGGAAATTTGGAGCTACGTGCAATTTCAATTTGGAGTTTACACAATTAGATATCCAGAAATTTACACTGAAAAAACACACAGCGCCAGACGCCATAATTTATAGACTTCTGGCGCCACGTATATGGTCGATTTGGGGATTGTGATAAAATATAGCGCCACACGCCATAATACATGGCGAAAAGTACATAGGAGCAGGTGCTATGCTTATAGTCCTCCACGCCATGTAACATAGTCCTCCACGCCATGTAACATAGTCCTCCACGCCATGTAACATAGTCCTCCACGCCATGCAGATTTCGTGGAGGGCTATAGTACATGGCGTGGAGTACTATAGTACATGGCGTGGAGGACTATAGTACATAGCGTGGAGGACTATAATACATGGCGTGGAGGACTATAGTATATGGCGTGGAGGGCTATAAGCATAGCGTGTGCTCCTATGTACTATGGCGTGTGGTGCTATATTTTATCACAAATCAACCGACATCGACTATGTACATAGATGGCGCCAGAAGTCTATAGATTATGGAGTCTGGCGCTATGTGTTTTTTCAGTGCAATAACATGCTTTTCGAGCGGAATGATAACAATTGATTTGCAGTTTATTTTCGAATTGAAGTTTTATTCGATTAAAATTCATTTGCAAAAATTATTTGACACCCGGTCTCAGTTTTTTCGATTGATTATCGAAATTTTCGCAGTTATTAGCTAAACAATCTTATTGTAATCAACTAATCTACTACAATAAAATCTCTCCTATACTCAAGAAAGCTTGCTGATATTTATACACCTCCTCACACAGTATGGCTGCGAGTTATAATTGGCGTGCCATGAGCCAAATTACATGGCTCATGGCACTATGTAATATGGCGTGTGGGGCCATAATTTCTGCGCCATGTAATTATGGCGCTGGGAGCCATACTGCATGGCTCAGGGCAATATGTACATAGCGTGTGGAACCATAAATGCTGCGCCATGTTACATGGGAACACGCGCTATGTAGATTCTGACATTATGGCGCTGGGAGCCATATTGCATGGCTCAGAGTACTATGTACATGGCGTATGGAACCATAAATAATGCGCTATGTTACATGGCTCTGGGCGCTATGTGGATTTTTTTCAGTGTAGAGAAACTGAGTTTTCATTTCCTTTTTATTTTTCTTTTCGTTCTGTTTCTAATTGTTGAACCTTGCTTCTCCAACTTTTTTCCTATAGTATATCTCTTTTCTTCGCTTTTTCTTAGCATTGCTCCTAATCTTTATCATCATCTAATGGATCGTTTTTTAATAAGTGGTATACTTTCTTTCGCCAGCTGAGCATTTATGCAGGTCTTTCTTCTTTTATCACCCTAAATTCCATCTTAATACCTTTTACAATACACTTTCGAGTACATCTACTAGTCCATCTTGGTTCTCTGTGATGTGTCTGCTGTCCTTCAAAACAAATGTCTGGTTCGCCCGGAATACTTATAAAAGTTGTGTGACGGATTAATTCAAAATTTATGCAGTTCCCCAACTAAGGCAAAAAAGTTTTTGAAACGGCTAAGTAAAAATAATTTGTGCACTTGGAGACTTCCTTACTTTCTCATAATCTTACACTGTTTTGGTTTTGCGTGATTTCACTCGAAACACCAAAACACTTATCGGGTAACACTGTGTTCATCAGCGAAAAAGCATCTTAAATCCAAAGTATTTGTGGCCACTTTCATTTCCTCAGTCTTTTTGCCCTCAAATCCTTGCAATCTGTCACACATTAGTATCCGTTCATCTTTTGTCAGGTAGGCTATTTTTTTGACTTTCATATCTGGACCTCATCAAAAATGTTTGGGCCCTACAGTCAACAATTGTCTAGATGGTATTCCATGCGTGTTTTTTTAATCTCTATTCTCATTGGTATGTGATATTCTTTCCATTTTATTTCATCTAAGCTTGTCCATCGATGTCTCTCCTACTGTCTGGAAAGGCACATCCTTAAATAGAGGTATGTTAAAAAAAATGTATAATTATCATCTTCTTTTTTCGATCCTGTTTGAAGTAAAATGAATGTAAATTATCAATCAAAAGAAAAAAAACATATTGTCGATCGATCGTACAAAGTATATGACGCTCCAGGGAGCACCATTGATTTATGAAAATTCCTTCTACATTATTTTAGATTATAGCACGGTAATTTCTTTGTAATTTAACCATTTATGGCATACTTGATTCTTGTTTCTCCTGCTTTATTGTTAATTATACTTATCACGTTGTTTTCAATGGCTGTGTTTCTTCTCTTTTCATTCTACATACATTGCTTCCCAAGGTTCCATCATCGAGCCGCTTCTGTTCATATTGCTCATCAATGGCCTTCTCAGTTGTTTCAGTTTTGTTTCCCTACATTTTAAGTATGCTTTCAACAATTGGAGTCCTAAACTTTCATGCTTTCAACAATTGGTGTCCTATAAACTCTATTTCTTTCCATATTCCTTAGTGGTGTTTACTGCCCTTTTTTTGCTTTGATGAAAAACTTTCTGATAGTGTGCTATCTTATGTAAACAAACCTGCACATTTCATGTCATCGAAAGCACCAATGGTGTCATTATTTATTCTTTGTTGTACCTTAAATATCTCCATATGTATCCTAAGTAAGTTTTCCTCGTTTTTTTCTGCTCGTCTTACGAAGTCAAGTCTGTCTAACGTAAGTTTATTCGGTTTCTTCTGCATTGGTTTAGTATTCTCCATTATTCTTACGAAGATTGCCAATTTTTTTTTAAATTTTTCACCATTGGTTCAGTTGGGGACTCTTTTAACTGATAATGTACATGAGCTGGCAACGTTTTGTTCGGCAGTAGCGTACGGCATATCCACCTTACTAATTAAGTATGGAGACGATAGCCTATACGTTGCGATACGTGCATTCTATCAATTATCAAAACCGCCATTTTTCTACACATCATTAATTTTTCTAATCAAAATTTAAAAAAAAAACATTTGTATTCCTCCTCTCCATTTTTATTTAGCAAAAACCTTAGAAAACAGAGAACTTTTTGGCGAAAAATCTTTTTCGTTTTCATCACTTAAATCTATTTGCACATTTAATTGTGCTTACACTCCGAAAAACATGTTCAAGCCCATCGAGAGCAGCGTCAATAACTCTAACCAAAACAAGCTCCTCATTTGAAAGGAACATGGAAAAAAAAATTCCCAGGACTCATACTCAAAAAAAAATATCGTTGCTTAATTAAATTTTTATCTATTGCTCGCGAGAACTCACTAGCAAATACGTTTGCATTCAAACATGTTCAGCTCAAAAACTCCTGTAAACAGACTAATTTAAAACGCACAGTGAAAGTTGATTCATTAGGGAATGAAAAATTGTACGACGATGAGAACATAAATGTTAAAACTAGAGTAGCGACGAACTAGAAATTTAACTCACAATTTGTGAATTTTTTCCGGTCTGAGATCGAATTGGTTTAGTTTAATTGAGAGGGAACGGCTCACGCTGCTTTTGTTGTATTTAGAGTGTTGATTGTCTATTTGATAGTGTGCAAAAAACGAGTGCGAACTTACAAAATAAAATGAATAATTTGTATTCAAACCATGCAATTGGGAATATATGAACTAAAATGAAATAGTTACAGTAGATTTATGGTTTTGTTTTGAAGTTGTATGAAACACTATTATCATCTGGGTTGAACGCCACTCTCTAATTAATCGCGGAATTCCTCAGTTAAAGTTAAATGGTGTGATAACTGAATTTAACATAACAGGAAAAATTTCGCAATTAGTTTTGAAGGAAATGCAATAATAAATAATGTTCAAAATTTGTTATTTGTTTTTATCAGAGCTTTAATCTCAAAGTTATAACAAAATGCTGCGAAAACCCATTTTTGAAATCAGTTCTGTTAAAGCTTAATAAATTTAGCGGTAAACTGTTTCAAATGTGAGCTTCGCTCTTGGCTACGAGTTGTAAAAATATCATGAAATTTCACCATAGTGCCAAAGTTTTTCTCAGAGCATCTTTTCCTTTAGAGGTACTTAAATCTTTTTTTGTTCTTATTCCATCTTTCAATTTATTATTTGTTTAAAAAAATATTGTTCCCGAAATCGACTGATTTTTGCGATTTCCATCACATTGACCTTAAGAATACTTGCTATTTTAACGCGCCCAGTATGGGCGATAATTTCATGTAAATTAAAATTTATTGTTTTTACGAGCTCAAAGAGAACACTTGACGTTATACTTAGTTGAACGTTTGATAGTTGCTTAGCAGCTATGTGAGTCGACAAATCGCTTTACGGAACTCGCAATAAAAACCACGACAATTTGGACTTTATTGAAAATGGAAAGGTATATGTATTTTTGTTCTGGAAGTTATAAGGCAAAAAGCTTTATTTTGTTCAGTGAAAAACAAGACACAAAAATTACCATAACTGGCAGCTTAGTTTTTCATGTTTTCAGCCAGGAACGTAGGGGGAATGTTTGCGGCTAGGGGGACAGTTTTAAAACCCACTCTCTGCGACATTTATATGTCCGACTTTGAAAAACCACCCAAATATCACGTTGCCATGTGCGCGTAGAATACTACCATACTTCCTACAGGTCACAGTCCTGATGTAATTAGTACCCTTCAACAACAGTTTCTGCATCAAATGGAAAATAAAAATTAATTTAGATAAGACTCACGCACTAAAAACGAGCAAATCCACAATTAAATATCTAGGGATCCACCTTTTTCTGGAGAAAACACATAAAATACCATGGCATCTAACTCAACCATTGGACTTTTCATTCCCATGTGGAAGCAACTAAGTCAAAAATTTTGAAGAACATTCACTACTCCGCTTATTAATAGGAAATCCAGGCTCTCAACAGCAAATAAACTGTTTGTTTTTAAGTGTGCAATTTAGCCAACCATTTTCTATGACTGGAATCAATCATTCTCTTTGAAGTAGCTGCGCAGTACTACGTATCAAAAACTTGCCAATATTTTCAACTAATCGGCTGCATGCTTCAAAGAAGCTCAAGATATTAGTGGATACCTCCAAAATTCTCTAATCAGCTACACCGTCATTTTTGTAAGTTTAAATTCAATTAATAAAGTTTAAGGCACGATCCATGAGTATGAATTAAACGAATTTATCATGTTCAAAAAAACTTGTACACAACTGTATATATGTATAAAATTATATGCATATGTTCATACATATATATTTCTCTTTATTTTGTTTGAAAATATTAATCTCGCGCAAAGCTATTCTAATACAACTTTTTTGGCAAATGAGTATTAATATCCCACTATTCAATCTCGTCCGCGATAAAATTCTAGATCAAATATTCTCACAAACTCATCTTTATTTCAATTTTTAATACACTTTCTCGATTCACAGCCATGATTGCCCCGCATTTTCACAGCTCGTTAAAAATAAATCATACTTTCTTCACGATTTCGTCCACAAAAAATAATGATTAGATTTTATTTTTCTCTTCCTGAGACACACTGCAAATATCCTTCCAGTCGATTAAAGAGTCCGAACACGCACCATCTATCTTTTCATTTTTAAATCGCTCAATAAAATCGCGACGGCTAAAATCACGTGCGCCACCAAAAACCTTAGCATTTCGACCGCAAAACATTATCCGAAAGGCAACCAACCACAAGCACGCATAATCTTGCCAGCCATCTTCTCAGGTCCACCCAGTATGCGAAATCTTGGGAGGCTCTTGCCTTCTCACACGCGATTTCGAAACTTTGAACGTGGCGGCATTGTCGATGAAGATTTTCGCTAATGCGTCCCATTTAAAAGGATAACGCTCGTAATTCATTTTATTATATGCGAGGATCTTTTCGTGAACGCACACGATTACGGGCTGTTGTGTTGCTGGTGTGTGTGTATCGGTGTATTGTCGACGGAAAATATTCAGTTAAAATTTTCACGAATATCATGAGAGTATCTGATTGTGCACGCGCTGAAGATAATTTCATCTAAGCATGTTTGCATAATTACGTTAGAACGAGTAAATGGGGTGATTTGTATGGAGAGTTGCTGGATGATGATAATCAGTTTCGAAATTTATTTTGCTTATGTGCGTTTTGGTGCATATATATGTATGTATGGCGTTCTCTATGAAGAGATGCGTGGTAAAAGATATGGGGACAATTAAATTTAAAAGGCATATCTTGACTTTCTGTTTTATGACGAATCGAAAAATTTAAATCTCACCCACTTGCATTAAAAAGGTATCGTCTCATAGATAAAGCTTCTCAAAAATACAGCTTCTCAAAAATGTTTGATTTACTATCCTTCTGCATCCAATCCACCAATCCACTTAGCAATAAAATTCTGCAGACTTTATCCATCAAAAATCACCAGATTTGAACATTCTGCTTTACGTCTAGTTATATCTCTCCTGTAAGAGCTCAATACGATATAACGAACTTGACAGCTCACACCTCCCACGCAAAAAAAAAATACCGCTTCACGCTGAAATCGTATTTTCTTTCAAATATCGCGTCACGTGATCATCAGTGTGATGGCGGAAAAAAATGCAGTCGCTTGAAGGTAGAAAGAATATGTCCTGAAGGAATGAAACGAATGGAACTGTTGCGCTTGCATGATGTTAATTGGGTTTCGTCTAGACTGCTGATGAGATGGCAACGACAACGAATTCACTATTTTATATGATTTTTGTTTGCGACTTGAAGGGACAATCACTTCAGGCTGTTCAGCAAACAGCTTAGTGTTTATCGAAGGCGAGCTAAAGGGTTGAAATAGAAGATTGAGAGTAATATTTCTTGCGCGTCTGAGGTAGGAATCATAATCATATCGAATTTTGTAGCTTTGAGATCCGTTTTATGAAAATATATTACAGATAAATGTCGAACTTTTGGCGGTTTTACTGCTTTTGATAAAAAGTTGAATAAGGAATTTCAAAACTATATGGCATACACAAATACTTATTATAAAAATAGTAGTTGAAGTATCTGATAAAAAAGACACTTAATTATGAAAATTATTTAAAAAATTTGCATAAAAAAGCACCATTAAGCCAATATTACAATTTGAAACGTCTCAAGTAACGATTTTTGAGATGCCAGTTTGAATTAGTTTGTGCCTTAGTTTTTCATTATTATCATCCGCTCTACCACCGGAATCTGATCATTGCCTTTCGCAGTATCGAAAGTGAATGGGTATCATCAAGTCAGATATTCCTAGGCTCTGCCCGGCTTGGTTATCGTCATCACTCTACCGCAAAACAGGCCTCCCCCGCTATCTTCTGGGGTAAAATCTACCTCAAAGAGTATTTAAAGCAAGCTAAAACCGTTTGTTATTTATTTATTTATTTAAATTCTATTTAGCAAAGCAATTCTATAATAAAATGATACGTTGTAAAAAATCATAAACATAAAATTAAAACCATCAAAAGGGAAAGAAATAGCTATATTGAAAAATAGAAGGGACGCTAGCTTACCAGAGAACTTTTTTTTAATGTGTCTAAATACATTGATGAAAATGGTGCTCATCATCATTTCTTAAGGGGACAAAGCACCTTCAAATAGAAAACAAATAAATTTTTTTCAAACGTTAGTTAAAAAAAATACCAAAAATTACGGCGTGTGCGATAACTGCCCTCACGGGAGTCAGAAAAACAACAAAAACGGGATTTTAATCAGCATCAAAGCGTCCTTAGAATAAATTAGAAGAAAAAAATTGAGTTTTTCCCCTCAGAAATCGGTTATAACTAAAAAAACTCTAGCGCACCTGAACCGCTAGAAACACTAATGTTCGAAGAACAGTAGAAGAATCGTGCAGGTTTTGAGTGCATATTCCATCACATGAGCTGCTTATTACGCCCAAACTGTTTCAAACGCCACGTTTTACTTTGGTCTCAAGAATGCATTATAACTCATATGGTTGAAGGTTTCAGATATTACCACTGGCATGAATTTCAACGTTTATGAGAGCAAAACACGGGTTAATTATATTCGTTATCAGTTGCTTATTTCACATAATTTTGAAAGCAGCATCTCATTTAACATCAATGAAGAAAATGCTCAGTGCCTGCAGCACTGTAACTGAAGTTGGTGTTTGGGGCTGCGATCCGAAAAATTTGCAGCACTTTGGGAATTGAAACATTGGTTATTTATTTTCATTGTGAATGTTTCCGGTATGAATACCAACTGTAAGCATTTATTGATACAAAAGTAGCGCGACCGATTCGTGCTGGCCATCTTCTGCCAGTATCAAAGCCAAGAATATATCACATCTGCTTCACGTTGTTTAATTACATTCAAAGTTATAGGAGTATAAAGAAATTTAGGGTTACCTGCAGCGAGTTTTTTCAAATAATCGAAAACTTAATATTTGCTGTTTATTGTCATTACAATATCATTACCATTTGAAAATTCTACGATAAAACCGCTTAATAAAGATATTGCAATTAAACACAAAACTAACAATAGCTGGTAACCCTACCATGGATTTTCAACCAAATTTGGCCTGAATAATGTTTATGATAGATCTCATTAATTGTATGAAATTCAAATTGATTTCATGACTGCACTGGAAGTTATAGGGCAAAAAGTTTTATTTTCCTGAGCGAATTTTCAAAACCAAAGACACAAAAATTACCATATCTGGCAGCACCAATCAAATTTTGCAACCAAATTTCCATCAAACAGAGATTAGAGTAAGGTTCAGCTACTGTGTCAATTTCATGAAAATCTGGTAACTAATTCACATTTCATAAGGCAAAAAGCAGTTTTTTTTCTTTGTAATTTTTCAAGATGGCACCACTGGCACAGAGTTACCCACAATTCAAAATCGCTTCTATCAGATCTGGCCCTACGTAAGTCCAATGCATTCTGTAAATTTCAGCTGTATGTGATTATTGGTTCGTGAGTTCCCGTGAACAGAAGTTTTTGATGCTAAAAATATAGGTTAACTGGGAGAGGGTTACCGTTCTTGTCCGACATGAAATTTCCAAAGTTTTACTTTGATCGTGTAGATAAAACATAAGATTTGTATACAGATTGGTTTTATTGTAGAAACGGACATTTTTTTGAATATTCGATGGTTTGAATGTTTTCACTTCCAAATTTTTTTTTTCAAATTTAAGACACCAAAATTATCATAGCTGGCAGCTCCAACCGAATTTTTCAACCAAATTTCTACCAAACGTGGTTTAAGGTAAGGTCCAGCTACTGTGTGAATGTCGTCAAAATCGAACGATTGAATCAAAATTTATAGGGCTAAAAGCAGTTATCTTTTTTAGTGATTTTTCAAGATGGCACCACTGGCACAGAATCGCCCGCATTTCAAAATCAGACCTGGTCCTACTTAAGACCAATACATTCTGCAAATTTCAATTAATTCTACTCATTGAATCGTGAGTTTCCGTGAACAGAAGTTTTTGATGCTAAAAACATAGGTAAATTGGGCAAGGGTTACCAGGCGTGCCCGTTATACCATATCAAATTTTATTTTTTGTCTATGTAAACAAAGCACAAGATTTACATATGAGTGGCTTGTTTTTGAAGAAACGGCATTTTTTCAAGAGAGACCATGATTTGAAGGTTTTCACTTTCAGTGCCTGCCCTAGCTACAGGGTTGCCAGCACGCTCATTAAAAGCTACACAAATCTACAACTAAATAATACCAATATGTCCTGAAAATTTCGTAATGATTGAATAGCTCTGTCAAAAGTTATCGCAATTTAAAAATTTTCAAATTTTCCCGTTCTCTTTTTAGGCACCCAGCGCACACATGGGGTTCAAAAATTCCAAAACATTATCCGATTCACATGTAAAACACGTTCGAAATTTATTTCGTCAACTTTATTTTTGCGAAAACTATTTGTGTACGAAATAATAGGTATATTAAAAATATCATTTAAATGGCCGCCGGCGCCAAAAGGTTAACAATAACTGACATTTAGTGAGACCTGGACCTATTCTGCATATACACCAATGTATCCTGAAAGTTTCAGCTCAATCGGATGGCGCGTTCCCGAGATTATCTCACTGAAATTTTTTGATGATATATATATATATATATATATATATATATATATATATATATATATATTTATTTTATTTATTTATTAGCCAAACAAGGCATAAATCCATACATATAAATACATACAAATAAATTATTTTAAAAAGCAAGTGTACGGTACAAATAAATAACACATAAATAAATAACTAATTGAATAAACATATAAGTTTGAAATTGAAAATAAGTAAAATAACAATGAAATAAAAGAAAAACAATTAAAAACGATAATTAAATAAGAGCTTAAAAATTATGGTGTACAAATGGCTTGGATAAGGGAAGACTTGAAGGATAGTTTGGAAATCGTTGGGGAATAAAGGTTGCTAAAGCCATTGAAGACCCTGCAGCATCTATTCACTGGCTCATTAGCTGCATAGATGGTGGAATGTGGATATTCCTTTAGTAAACGATTGGACCTGGTGTTCCTTAAGGGGATATTTATCACAAATTTACTATTGAGGAACTCAACTCTAATAACGCCTCTAATTACGTCAAATGTGAAGCAGGCCGATATCATCATTCTTCTGGATGCAAGTGAAGTTAAGTTTAAATGACCCAATCTAAACTCATATGGGGGTAAATTTTCGAAATCGTAAGGGTTGTACAGATCTCTTAGGGCGAAAAGTAAAAATTGTTTTTGAATGGACTCGAGTCTGTTATTGTGAATTTCGAAGGCTGGGCTCCAAATAATACAGGCGTATTCAAGAAGAGGGCGTACAAGTGCAGTGTATAATGATCTTGTGGCCCACAAGTTTTTGAACTCCTTGGCACGTCGTTTAATAAAGCCGAGCTGCTTATTCGCACGAGAAAGAATTTTGTCGTAGTGCAAGGTGAAACGAAGTTTCACATCCATCACAACACCGAGATCAACAACGCTATCAACGCGAGTTAATAAGTTGTTGCCGAGAAAGTAAGTGTTCTGCGTAACCGTGCATTTACGGCTAAAACTTATAATTTGGCACTTATCAATATTCAGCGAGAGCTTGTTTATATTGCACCATTGAACAAGAGAATCAAGCTTGGATTGAAGGAAAAGTGCATCAGATTTAGATTCAATGGTATGGTACAGTTTGAGGTCGTCTGCATAAAGTAGGTGAGGTATGTTTGACAGGACGTCAGATAGATCCGAGATGAATATGTTAAAAAGAAGTGGGCCAAGATGACTACCTTGTGGAACACCAGAGGTAGCAAATATATTTTTTGATAAAATTCCTTGAAATTTAACGAGTTGGATTCGGTTGTGGAGGTAGGAACTGAGCCAGCTTAGTAAAGATCCGGCAAGCCCGAATTTGTGCAGCTTAAGGATCAATATAGAATGGTCAACTCTGTCGAAAGCTTTGCTAAAGTCAGTGTAGACTGCGTCAATTTGATAGCCTTTTTCCATTTTACACAAAACGTCCGAAACTAGGATTGTCAAGTTTGTGATAGTTGAGCGACCTTTTCTAAAGCCATGCTGTTGCTCATTCAGACGGGAGTCAACTAGTGGGGAAAGTTTATTGTATACAACCTTTTCAAAAAGTTTTGGAATGGAAGATAAAATGGCAATGCCCCTGTAATTTTCGACGCAGCGTCTATCGCCATTTTTGAAAATTGGTGTCACATATGAAAGTTTCCAACAGGATGGGAAAACACCGGATGAAAGTGACCTGTCAAAGAAAATATGCAGGGGTGTTATTAGCTGCTCTACGCACCTACGCAGGAAGGACGGTGGAAGGAGATCAGGACCAGGGCCTTTGTTGCAATCGAGCTCCAAGATAGCTTTACGTATTTCATCGCGTGAAATTTTAATTTGGCTGAGAAAAGTGGTTGGTGCTGAATTAGAAGGAGAAACATTTGAGTTAGATGGGTCTGATACAGTGAAAATTCTCTGGAAATTATCTGCGAATAAATCGCAGATATCTTTAGGAGAAGCAGAGGTGATATTATTATAGGACATTGACAATGGATAACCGGTGACTTTCCGCTTCATATTTACAAAATCAAAGAATTTTTTTGGGTCGTGGATTATACTTTCACCGGTTTTCTTAATATAATTGGCATAAGCATCGCGAGACTTTGTCGAGAATTCCTTAACTACTTCATTATAAGCTTCCTGAATAGTAGAATTAACATCAATATTTTCCTTTAATCGTTTATATAGTTTGTTTCTATGATTTCGCAAATGCCTAAGTTCCCTATCAAGCCATGGTTCAGACAATTTTTTCTTTTTTTTAATCTTAGGTACATATCTTTCAACGGCGTCAAATATTTTATCGTAAAAAGTGGAAATGGCTTCCTCAAGATCTAGCGCTGAAAGAGTATTCGTCCAATCTATAGAGTCAAGTACATGGTGAATACTTTCGTAGTCAGCGTTAAGAAAGTCGTATACAATTGAATTATTGTACGTTTTTAAGTAAATAGAATCAGGAGTGGGAAGTTCAACTGATAGTGCAGTGTGGTGTAAACTATTTGAAAAGAGATGCTCTGCATCATTAGTTGGACTTACCACTACTTCGTCATAGGCGTTTGTAAACACAAGATCCAACCAATGACCGTTTTGGTTGGGTGTTGGAGAGACTTGCTGCAATATATATATATATATATATATATATATATATATATATATATATATATATATATATATATATATATATATATAAATATATATATATATATATATATATATATATATATATATATATATATATATATATATATATATATATATATATATATATATATATATATAAATATATATATATATATATATATATATATATATATATATATATATATATATATATACATATATGGAAATATGAATTTTTGGCCGAATCGATTTTAATACTAATGTTCTTCGAACATTAGTAAAAATTGAATGCCAATTTTTTTCATCTGTAGTTCGTTCTGTGTATTAGCACGTGTAGATTGATGTGTTAAAATTTCAGAACCATTGTAAAATACTTTTTTTTTGATCATACACGCCAACTTGAAAAAGTTGATTTCGAGAAAATCGCGTTTAAAATTCAAATTCAATATTTTTTGTGCGTGGCATATATAACATATATATAGGTAATACCAGTGTCCCAAAATGTTCCCCTCTACTTTTACAGCTGCTATGTGAGAGAATAACGTATTATACTATATATTTGTATATATTTAGCAGATGTTAGTAAGAGAAATTCGTTGTAGTGGTATAGCGAAGTGAACGAAAGTCATAGAAAAAATGACCTTGACACGCTTAGCTTTATATGCTCACAATTTTTTTTTTTAGAATTTCTATTTTATATTATTAAAATCACGTTTTTGAAGCTTCATTCTAACATTTTCTCTCAAAAAAATATCGATTTTTTGACAATTTTAAAGTGCTATGTCCCTTTAACATTTTGGGTAAAGGAGAGTCAGAATTGAGCTCTTACCGGCAATCAGCCACACGCAAGAAGTGAGACACGCAAATTATGGAGGAAAATAAGCCAGGATACAATTTCTCCAAAAGACTACCAGACAAAAAGTAATCAAACGTAATGGCATCAAACTTGCTAGAAAAAGACACCACAAAATATTTGGAAACATTAAGAGCAACTGAGTTCGAAGAGCTCCAGTCATTTATAACTAAAAGATCAGATTATAAATAACTATTATCATTTTGTGAAAAGTCAGCTTGAAAAATTTCAAGATTCCCAGCACATAAAAAGACTTAACATTACAAGAAAGTTCTTTGAAAAACGAAGTGAAAACAAGTGTCCAAGGATTTAAACTTGGGAACACCAGAAGTAAGATAGAAAAGGGAGGAAGAACAGCCATTAAAAAATTTGAGACTGGTGTAATTATGGATATAGAGAGGAAGCCAGGAAATAAGAGTGCTACCAGTTCTGCTGCAAAAGGTATGTGCTAGTGCACATACCTTTCCCTGCAACATTGAGTCGTTAACCCTGTCAGTGTAAATTACATGAGATTGTAGACCATTGCCCAAAGAACTGGTGACGAAATTTGAGCATTCAGCTGAATAAGTTGTTGCAAAAAAAACAAGTGATTATAAAAGCAATCCCACGACAACCCTTGTACGGGTCTAGGGGTTGAAGCTGGTAGAGAGCTTCATTACAATTTTATTAATCATTGTGGATACGAGTGTGGAGTGATAAGTTCCACGACTCTCTTCACCCCTGATTTAAATCAGGTACCTAATTAGAACTAGGTGAACTCAAAGCTTGGTGCGCGGACCCTCGTTCGAACCTGGATTCGAACCAGGGACCCCACACGCAAGAAGCCAGTGCTCTACCCACTAGGCTACTCAAGCTTTATAAGCACTGTGAAATTCCTCATGAACGATTTGGTCAAGCAATTTGGGGGGGAGGAAGAGGAAGAAACCGGACCAAAGTTGGAAATATTTTCAATGTCACTCGCCTTTAAAATCAGAAAAACTTTGACAGCTTTCCAGCCGGAAGGAAAAACACCCTCAAACACACTCAAGATAAAAGGACATAATAGACAAAAGAACAAAGTAGACAGAAGAACATATATGAAAGGAAGTTGCAAGAGACCTAGAAAACACATTAAGAAGACAAAACCAAAAAGGAATTAAAGATTTATTACAAAATCTTCGTGAGAAGACAGAAATATGAGAGAGAAAAAACTTAGTAAATAAATCAGAAATATCTTGAGGAATAGAATAAATGATTTCCTCCAGCAAAACCAAGTCAAAAAACTATTTGTTTGTATTGAAGGAATAATCATAAGACCAGATAGGCTTCGAGTTGTTGAAAGAAAGACTCTCTTCAATGTGGGTGTTGTGCCTCCTTCATTTTTTTTAAAAAAAAAAGACCGGTGACGCTGAAAGCTTCATCAGATGAACTACGAACTAATTTGCAGTACTTAAGAGACTATCAGAGAGAACCAGGACGGACGAAAACCATGACAGGAGTAATCTAGATGCAAGAGAATTAAACGAAAGAAAGGCTTCATCAAATTTAAAAATTCCAAAAAAAGAAGATATAACCTAGTATTTGTCACCAACCACTCGTTGTGGGATATTGCATTCTAGTACCGTTAGTCCGGATCTTCTGATGATGTCACGGTTATTTGCGTTCTCTAGTATCTGACTGGAAGTTTGTTGGTGTGGCAGAGCTATAGATGATTTTAACAAACCGAAGTTGAAATTCATTGAAGACATTAATTTTTATGATCTTAATTTTTAATAAAAGAGGGGTTACAGGGACTTCCAGAACCAGTTGGCCAAACAGGTGAGCCTGGGCATCCAGGGCCACCTGGGCCACCAGGAGTCACTCATTTCGATTCAGCAAATTTAGTTGGGGAAAGAGTAATCGCAGGACCACCTGGTCTTCAGGGTCCATCTGGAGCACAATGGCCACCTGTATTCTCTGGACAAGACGGACTACCGGTATTCAATGTAATCGTTAAGATATTTTATTTTATTTACTGTGCCATAATCTTTGTCAGGGCTCACCGGGCGAGCCAAACATAGATGGTAAAATCGGTCCACAAGGTCCACCTGGTCTACCAGGAGCAGACGGATAACCCGGACTACAAGGACTTCGAGGATTGAAAGGAGATCAAGGTGAACTTGGCTTGACAGGATCAACTGGGCCAATAGGGTTCCCTGGAGAACCCGGATCACCCGGTTTGCAAGGTATACCCGGTCTTGGAGGTTCACCGGGACTGCAAAGCACTTCAGGTCTGCCAGGTCCACCTGGACCACCGGGTGCTCCTGGCAAATATACAGAACATCGATTGGCATATCATACTGGTGGTGGATCATGCATTGTGCAATATGGTGCTACTGGAATGCCTAGTTAGAGAGGAGCTCATGGTGAAAGGGGTCCACAAGGTGCTATAGGGTGCACTGGTCCACCAGGACAAGATGAATTACCTGGTGCACCTGGTCTGCCTGAACCAACTAGAATGCCTGGTTTGCCGGGAGTGCCAGGCATTGAATATGCAGAACTAACAGAAGGGGATGTGCGAGAAATTTGTCTGTCAATCCTTCGAGGTAACGGAGAATAATTTCATTTTAACCTCAGGTTCATTATATAGGAAATTTATTCTGTTACTTTGTAGATCATATGGGTGAATGTGCTTCAACACTAATCGGACCACCCGGTTCACCTAGTCTATCAAGACCAAGACGACCAGGAGCCACAAGGCCCTCAATGTAAAAATATGAATAAAATATGAAGAGAATACCTCAATCACCCCAAATAAATTTGTTTTGTTTAAATTCAAGGTGATCAAGATAATCGAGGCCCACCAGGTTCTGGTGCTCCTGGCATTCCTGGATCGAGAGGAACTCCAGGCAGTCCCGGATCGCAAGGTGAACGTGTAAAGAAAGAAGATCGTGGTGAAGAGGGTTTTGGTCGAGTAGGACCTGTCGGGCCACAACGACCACCACCACCAGGCTTGCGAGGACATGGTATGGATGGAGCACCGGGCCGACAAGGTGATAAAGGAGACATTGGATCACCTGGCATTGCTGCACCAAGAGGTTCACCAGTAGAGATGGGCAAAAGCGCTCATAGCTCACCACTCACCACTCACTTTTACAGTGCAGCGCCTGAAAAAAGCAAAGCATAGTCAGCGAACGAAAGCTCTGGTTTGACTAAACTTAGTGAAATATGCAGCGAAAAGTATACTGAGAGTACGGCGCAACACTGTAAAAAAGAGTCATGAGTGGTGAGTGGTGAGCTAAGAGCTATTTTGCCCATCTCTATCCACCAGGCGGAGTTTGTCCGCTTGTCCAGAACAAATGTATTACCCATATCCGATTCAGCAACAGAACAAAGGACCAGTGAATCATAACATTAAAGGGTGATCAATTTCAAATTGAGTAGCATTTAAGTTCGGTGTAAATTTTATAAAAAAAACAACATATCAAGTTCTATATTTCGGCATGCATTGACTATTAAAAGCTTATTTTGAAAGTTCTGGGCGCATTTCTTTGAAATGATGGAAGTTTCAGGCTTCTTGCAAAATGCTATCAATAAACTTTCGTTACTATATGCAGACAAACTGTCACGGCTAATTCTTCCATGACAAATGCAAGTTGAAAAACTTACTTGTTTCCAACATTGAATTTTTATCAATTTCAATTGAATTCATGTTTATTGCACTGTGGCATGCAAAAAACTACGGATAGCAAAGTTGTCGTAGTTCTACTTAAATATTTCATGCTCAAATTGTGAGTGAATGTTTTAAGGAAAATGTCCGCGTATCATGAATTCTCTTCCAGCATAGATGATTAATGACTGGAAATGACATAAAATGTGCAGATACAGTAATTCAATTAGGGAATAGTAGGTTTTTAGTTTGTAAAAAGTTTTAATGTGCAGAAACTTGAAAAGTTTTTCGGTAAAACGTTTATCTGATTTGCAAGCAATAGGGTTGGCTGTTTTGTGTAGAAGAAAATTGAATACTACAAGATGGTTTTCAGTCGAATGAAAAGGTTTGCAAATAGAAAAATTCAAAAAAAGAGTTTTAAGTTTATGTGAGCTCTTTATCTTGAAATTTAAGCTTATTATCCCAATCCTAAGTTGACTACAACCAAAAAAAATATTAAATTTCCAAGTTTGCCAGCTTGTATTTAAAAATCA
>OX376375.1:66893992-67178208 GCA_947369275.1 Nemotelus nigrinus | reverse complement strand
CATTCCTGGTTCTCACAGTTTGTCTCCGTGTTTTAAATACGTCTTATGAAGGAGTGTCAAATTGTTTAGCAGAAGAGGTAGCACTGCTTACTTTGTGCATTTTTAGCCATCACCATATTCATATCACTAATTTAACTAGTGATGGGCGTTTCTGTTGTTTCCAGAAAACGAAAACGAACTGTTTTTTCCAAAAACAACTGTTTTTTGAAACTTTTTGAAAACTTTTTTCACTCCACCAGCAGCAGATTGATACTGGGTGTTACCATTAGTGATGGGCGTTTCTGTTGTTTTCAGAAAACGAAAGCTATTTGGAAAAAAACAGTTTGAAAAAAACTGTTTTTTTCAAACTGTTTGGCGGTATGGCAGTGTTCAATCGGCATGGCAGTGTTCAAAGAATCGTTGCCAACGAATTAAATATGAAGAAGGTCTCTGTGCGTTGGTTGCCGAGAATGTTAGCCGGCGAGCAAAAGGAGAAACAAGTCGACATTTCGAGGGTGAATCATGAAAAGTTCCAGGCAGATCTGGAGAAGTTTTGTCACGTTCTGTAACCATGGATGAAACCTGGATCCACCATTTTGACCCAGAAACCAAACAGCAATCGATGATCTGGAAGCGATCTTCTTTGCCGACGCTGAGGAAACCCAAAGTTTCGAGCTCAGCAGGGAAGGCTACGCCTCATTTTGTTGGGGCGCTGAAGGAAATATTATGGTGGGATATTATATTAAGCTCTTACTACGCAGACCAAATAAGAAAATTGCGGGGGTTTATTAAGGAAAAAGACGCAACAAACTTCGAGCCGGGTTATTAGGAGACCAAGTTGGAAAATAAATATTTGTTCAAGTTTAATCACCTTGGATTTTATTGATTATCATTACTTTTGGATCAACCTTGATAAACAATTCGAACGATTCCAAAAAATTTGTCACGATTTCTTAATAATTGTTCATCTTGTCAATACCAACTATGAAAATGGTTGAAAGGTAAAATAAAATTGCTATTATAATCCCTGCGTATATCAAAAGCAAGAACAAACATTTGTACTACCTTCATAAAATATCTCCAATCTTTTAAACCTTGATCGCTTATTTTAGGAAATACTTCATAAATATCACATACACACATAACTAGGTCATCAACAATGATACTTAAAATAACAAACACCAAAATAATGCAAACAGCAAAGAAATATTTTTCAAATCTCAAATAAATCTTCAACCCATATCCTAAAATGAACCAGGTTTACATGATCCATCTTTATGACTGTTTTCTATTAACGTTGAAAAGAAAATCACAGCTTTATTTAACAAATTTTCTGCCAGGCGCAAAACAAGGTCGTTGTGAAGCGTTAATTAATTTTTCCTGCTCAGATTATTCCATGAAAAGTCGACAGATTGTTTGTTTTTCGGATCAAAGCATTATGCTTAAACGAAAATAAAGCAGATAAAAGCTTAATTTAATTTTTTTTTTGGTTTTCAATGAAAATCAGGATACGGCTGACTGCAATGATAGATAACAGGAGTGAAAAATGAGTAATTATATTTTCAATTATGTCAAGCGAAAACGCTTGATTGATACAGAACGATAAGGCGGTAAAGGTTGAAGGATAATCTGAGATCTGAAGTGAAAATGGTTTTTGTTTCTAGCATTTTGTAGCAGTTGTATTCAAAAAATCTAACGAGCCTTACGCTTTAAAAAATCATTATACTTTCTCGACGCTCAGTGTGGTATTC
Organism: Nemotelus nigrinus; assembly: GCA_947369275.1. Classification (NCBI taxonomy): domain Eukaryota; kingdom Metazoa; phylum Arthropoda; class Insecta; order Diptera; family Stratiomyidae; genus Nemotelus; species Nemotelus nigrinus. Next base: position 67,176,478 of record OX376375.1, on the reverse strand, counting down.
TTTAATGCAAAAATACTAAAAACGTAATTTTCTTTTAAGACAATCCACTGATATTTTTCTGATATATTTTAAAGTTGCTAAAAGGAATTAGAAATAGAATAGAATAGAATTTAAGCAATATTTATTAACATGATAATAAAATTATTAAAAACACAAAGAAACACTAAAAATTAATAGTAATGTTAGTGTAGTTAAATAAGTTAACTTAGTTTCGTCAGTATAAATATACAGTGTGATAATAGGATGGAGCGACTATGATGAAAGAGCCTTGATAAGGTTAGTTTTGAAGGTTGCTTTGAAAATCGTAAGGAAGACATTCTGACTTATTCTATTGAATATCTTGAAGGACCTCTTTATTAGCTCATCCACTGCATATGTTGTGGTGTATTGGTATTCAATAGTTAATCGTCGGAATTGAGTGACTCCCAATATATTATTTCTCCATATGGCTGCGTCCTCAACAAAAATTGTTTGAGTTGCTCCTGGGCATCGACAGAATGTTGGTATTGTAGCTGGGCAAAAAATTTCGTTTTGCTTGTCACGAGTTATTATTATTTATTTATTCACCAAACAAGCTGCAAAATCACGTATAAAATATCAAATTATAAATAAAATAGAAAAGTAAAGTGAAGTAAACAGTAAAAACAAACAAGTAAAATAAATAACAAACAAATGAAAAAAGTAACAAATAGTTTAATAAATAATAATCAATAAATAAAAGCATTGACATATAAGCTATAGCTTAAGGTTTAGGGGTATGAATGGCATCAAAAGAGAGGGTTTGAAAGATGATTTGGAAATTGTAGGGGAATATAGGCTACTTATGCTGTTGAATATTCTGCAGCATCTATTTATTGGCTCATTAACTGCATTTGTGGTCAAATGTGAATATTCTTTTAGGAAACGATTGGACCTGGTGTTCCTCACAGGAACCCCAGGTGTGAATACCTTAGGCGTAACGTTTGACTGTAAACATACTGTATAAGGACACTCCGACGTATTAGGGACATGTAAGAGAAACTATAAGATTGGGTCACATAGCGGTACGTTGCGTAAATAGACAAGTCGCCAGGTTCGAGGTTATGTTCTGCATAAATTGATATATTATCGCACAGAGAAATTGAGAACAAACATACCACCTGAATGAAAAGCGGTGGAAATTTCCTCCGCACGTTGTCGGATCCAATCGGAGGAGTCTCATCAACCTTTTGGGCATCAGGACATTCGTGACTCCAGTGATGAAGAGCTCAGCTGTAGCATATTGAGCCTCGCTCGTTTGAAAGTACACATATTACATTTGGATCATCACGAGAAGTGAATAAATTGCGCCAGAACGGAAAGCACGGAAAAGAAAAGCACGCAACAAACAAATGATCGACAATTTCGTTTTCAATCTGCAACAGATAATTGTTATTTGCCATCATGACACGATTTTGACAGGTTGAAATGTCAACCAGCGATGGAAACAAACTCGCGGAACGATAGGAAACTTACCATTTCCAGGCCGCAGCAAGGCATTGTCATCCTCCAATACTTGTGAGAGCGAGCGCAACCACCTGAATATAGCGCAACGGCCGAAATGTATTTGAAGTGCATTGATTTAGATAGCCAGTAAACGGATTATCTAGGATCATCAAGTGTAGTCCGAGGTTTCCTGCGAGGCGATCATGGCATGGATCGCTCTCTTGATACATGGACAGGGTAAGCGTCATGTTGCAAGTTAGCTGTTGAGCGTAGACAAATTAAAATCAATCTTATCTGATTTGCATGTAAATCGAGACCGAAGACGAAGCAAGGAGAATAGATAGAAGATCTACAGCCATGGAACGGATGTTTGAGAAACGAAGACGAGGAGGAGGTTTACGATCGGAATTATTCTGTGGTAAACTGATTGGCGCGAGGAATAGTTCGGCGAAGGTGTGTGCGAATCGAACGTTGCGGAGAAGATATTTTGAGGCAGAAGTTATTTGAAGAAGCAGACCGGCGGAAGTAAAGAAAACGAAACGACGAAGGTGTGTGCGACTCGAACGTTGCGGGGATGATATTTTGATGCAGAGGTTGTTTGACGAAGCAAGAAACTGTGCTGTGACCGCGAGTTACGAAGAAGCTACTGTACTGAGTAAGTTGGTTAAGTTTTACAATTGTATACATATATAGTTAAGTTAGGTCTGTATCTGGTAAAGTGATAAAGTGAATTAAGTGTAAAATCGCGGTACCGTTTCGTATTTTAAAAGTAGTTAGATACGCGAATAGTTTAGTTTCAAGGTTTATACCTAGTAGAAGAAGTAAATTGATTGTTAAGAGTTGTGAACGCTGGTGTGTCGAATAGTGTTATTTTTATTAGAATGCGAAGCCGCTGCATTACTTCTCGCTTCAGGGCGACGGCCGAGAGTTGGTTTCGGGGTTGGAAGCGAGTGGCGCCCACCCACCCCATCTCCAGTGAGTTACGACCCCCGAAAATAACCCCTTTATATTTTATCCGGTAAAAGAGGTATGTAGAAGCGTTTGGTTCAAACAACGGTAACAGCTTGTCTTCTTTTTCCAGCTTGTTTCTCAATACCAGCTCTCTAAAAATAAACCATGAGACCGTCTATGAATAATATTGAAAATTCGTTCCCAAACTAATAAATAAACATTTCTTTGCTAATCGATATCCTTTCCTGGTAAATTGACCCGAAAACTATTCTAAACTTTTCCTTCAAAGTTCAACAGTTCCACAATAAAGTAAACAAATCCGAAACTAAAACTCAACTATAACGACATAATACATTAAAATGCAATTAAACTTTCATCGATTCGACTTCATCCTCTGCACGAAAAAAAAACAACTTTCCGATAAACTATCCAACCATGTAATTTACACGATAATTTACTTACTTTGACAACAAAAATTACAGCTCCTAACTCTATTCTGACTTCAAACTTCAATAGTAACATTTCTGCTGACAATCCATTAAAACCAATCGATTTGACCCCATAAATGTTTTCAATTCATATTCAGCAATAATCGTAAATTTTCACTAGCAGCGTCAACGACCTAACTACTCACAACTACCGACTTCTTTTCAACGAAACTGTGCAACGACAGTGACCCGGTCGAGAAGGCAAGAACCATGTCAGCATGGTATGCAGAGTTCAGCGACGAGGAAGAAAAAAGTATATGATGGTAATGCCTTGAACGTTGATAATAGCGTTGGCAATGTAAAAAAAAAAACGTGGTCACCAACGTCGTCGTGGTGAATGCCGAAGAATGAGGAAAAGAAGGATGGTGGCAGCAACGACGGCAAGCGAAACTTAAGAGAACATTTTATGAAGTTGGCGTTCATGTTAATAAAACGCATAGTAGCAAAATAGCGAGCGCGAGCTGATGTAATTCACTGAAATAAACTGCTCGATAAATTTCATTTATTCACTTAAAACGGGTAATGTCGTAAAAATGTCCTTTAACAAGTGAGTTTGTATGCTAATTCCGGAAAATATTACCAGCATTCGGTCTTTTTAGTCGTTGTCACGTGGTGGCTTTGGTGAGATATAGTTTAGTGGTAATGAAACTACCTTCATTAAAGACATAGAAAGTTATGTTAGCAAATAATTCAATTCTTTTGAGACTTGAAAGCCCTCTGATATCTTCAAGTATGACACTATTCATATATTATGAATCAAAACTTGCATCAAAAACTAAGTGCTTTAGTTTTAGATCAGACTTTCAAAATTAAAAAAAAAACACAATTTTCAACAATTGTTTTTTATTTTTGATTACAGCTCATTCAAGTGGCCGTCGTAAATCCAATCAATATCTCTTTCCCAATGAAAAATTTAACTACCAAGAAACTTTAGTGAATACATGACCTCATTCATAAAAAATTAAAGAATATATGTATATAGCTACTCTTTGCATTCTTCAACGCCAAAAAAGATCCTCATCTAGTACCCACAACAAGAAACTTTATTTTCCGCCAACGTTTCCATTACAGTTGCTGTCACCGTTGCCATTGGCAGTAACTTCGTCCAATTCATCCTACATTCGAAGAGGTAATTGATGATAGTCACTGAGTACCGCATATTCAGAACTTCAGACTGTTCTAGCAAATGCAGCGGAATTTCGGGCAGTAGAATACCTTAGCAAGCTCAACATGAGTTTTCCGGATTCCTTATGTTCGGTCTCATTCTTCATTGCAATTTTATCACGGCGACCGAAGAGGATTTGTACCTTTTTACTTTCGAAATTGACGACGAATGGTGAGTAGTAGTAGTTCAAACAGAAGTAAAACTAAACGTTCGAGTTTGAGCTGGAAATCGAAATAAGAAGAAGTCGATGAGAAAGATGGCTAAGAAATAGTAGCACCCAGTGTGGGTTGTAAGTAAGCCTTATGTTACATATTTGGTGGCTGGGGGGTGTAGTAATTTCTTGGTGAAATGAAACTTTTCCCGTTGAATTCGTAGCACAGTTTCGGATTAAAGCGTGCATACCAATGAGTCTGAGTTTATATGTTCAAGTATACCCCGATCTATGGCACAATGCGAATAAGGACGTCGTCGAAGACAACGTAAGGAATTGAGAGACCAAGAAAAGTTTAATATTAAAGAGTAGATTGAAACAAATGGCACGAGCAGTCAAAATTAGAATGCAAGCAATGCCTTGAATGAGAATAGAATGAATAGTTTCGTGTTGGAAAGAAACTGGTGGAGATATGTAGTTTAAGGATAAATTTGTTTCTTGTTTATGTTTAGTTTAGCTAATCGAGCATGTATTGATTTTTAATTATTTCGTCTTTTGTATCGAATGTAACAAAATTTTTCAAAACTTACTTGTCTAGAAACTGAAAAGGACGCGTATTTGACAGGATGATATAAGTGATTTGATTTGTTTACGCACATATGCATGTCCATCAAATGGCGATGGAATCTTAGTTGACTGAAACTGAGATTTAGTTAAACCATCACATGCCCAAATTCGATCGGGTTACTACGATCGGGATGAAATGGATGTTGAATCAATTACCGACGACTAAAATGAAAATTTTGAAAGTGCATCGGGCTACAAAATGGTTTTTACTGGCTTCGACAAAATCCCCGACTATGATGTGTTTAGTACTAAGAATAGTAAGTAGTGTTTTGGTTCAATCAGCTGATGCTTCAATTCGTATATTTTTAGAAGTAGGTCTCTTCACGAAAAGAAGCTTGCCTTGCACCACTAGTAACTTTCCTCCTGCTCCAAAAAACACCCTAGCAGTTCAGAGCTTGTCATTTCAAGATGTCATTCAATGAGTCTGTGATTCGAACCTTACATCAAAGGCAACAAGTAACGTCAGCGGCAAAAAATTAGCAAGTGAAGTCATTTCTAATGATGGAGTTTTATCTTTAGCCTCACCAAAATCTTTTAGGGATCCTTAACCTTAAAATAGAAAGGAAACACAAGTTTCTCCCATCGTGTGTTTCAAGTTGAACTTCCAAATTTTCAACGCTTATTTGGCGAAAGCTTGCTCTGTTAAAAGTTGCCTCGTCCCTGGCTTTGATATAAAGACCAGCACTTTAACAAAAACATTTCTCTTCTCTTTCCTAAGAGCATGAGGGACCACGGTCTTCTCTTCAAGCTCTTTAAAAAAACTTCTGTTCCCTGTTTCCCAACAGCTAAAAGGATAGAAAAGAAACGCAAATCTCATCTCATTGCTCATCAAGAGAAGCGAAAATAATGACGGCTGCATTCAAGAACACTATTCAAAAGGGTGTCTCCTTTGACAGCCTCCTTGAATTTTCATTTGCTAATATCGCTCCGGAGCATCCAAAAACTCCATTATCGTTGAACAATCAAGGTATCGAAGCTCCAGTTCAATCATATATGTTTCCTAAATGCGAAAACATCTTCGGCTGCAAGCTTTTATCTCCTGTAAAAAGGTGGTAGTTTTTGTTGCTAAATTTAAAATGGTTCATTCTACTAGCGGAGACTATATCGCATACGTAGGTTTATATTTGAACTCTGTGAAATTGATAGCGGCTTTTTGACTTGGTTCTCCAAATAGTAGCTTTTTCGTTCCTGTTTACAAAACGTACTATGTTCAAGAAAACTTGAATTCTGATAAGCCTGACATTATTTTCGTGTGTAAAACTGAACTCAAGCTCTGACATAATTAATTTTTTTAGTAATAACTCTGTTGTACGTTAAAACATGTTGGGCGAAGTCAGTGATAGAATACATGGAACTCTTCAAGTCACTAAAAGTTGGATTAAAACCCAACAAACAATCTTAGGTGCTTAGAGTCAATCGTAACATGTACCAACTTGATCAAAGACACGATTGGTTTCGTTGGCATAGATGACAGGGGGAGTTCAGTTCGTCAGAGTTCATTGACGAGCTCAGTTATAAATGTGTCGTCTCATTTGTCCATTTGCTTTTCTGTTTGTCCTGCGCTGTGGGCTTCATATTGACATATATACTGTCTTCTACAGACTTGGTAAGCACTGATTGCGGACGTCTTAAATTTGGTATGGGTGCTTTTCCTGGTCAAAAATAGATAATATACAAGTAGATACTGCTGGAAATGGATTTGTTTAATTGGAACGTAATAAGATCCATATTAGTGTGTATCGGTAATTGCCTTCAACTGTGCAAAATAAATCAGGTAAAATTTTCAAATTTTCAATGAAACATAAAAACCTATAAAAACTCATTTACGTTTTTCATTCAAAAATTTGTCGAAATAGAATTTAAAGCATAAATATCTCATATATGATAAAATTTTATTACGCATATACGCACATCCAAGGCATATCATTTTCGAAAGCTTAAAACTACTATGCGATACACGAATTACTTAGCAGTACATTCTTATGCTGAAAAAAGCCAACGTATGCACACACAAACAACGTATTTACATAACACCAGAGATCTTCTTTTTTTGCAATCAAAACTGTAATTTTAATCACAGCTAGTTTAAACTGCTCTTTGTGCCAACTGCTCTCTGCAATCACTGTAAAAAATACATCTTTTCTCAAACATATATTGTCTTCAACTTGCAACTTAAACGATATCAACACCAGGTACCCAGACGGGGACAATGTCTTAAGTAACTCTTTTGGTACTTCTCTTCAGAGATAACTAAAGACTACACATTTATAGCTTAAACTTATCGCTCCACCTGAACTAACATTCAGGAGGTTTGGTAGCGTTATCACGTAGCGTTTTCTCGTTTACCCTCAACTTTTCATATATTGCCTCAATTCAGCTCGGATGGTTGTTCTATGTTCGAGACAAAATCTGACCACCTGCTTGTACAAATGACCCTCCGGCAAATAAAGGACATTCGCTTTCTAGGCTCCCAATCTCAGCTTTTCATCCCTTATAAGCAAACACATTGGGAAACTTTTGAGCAAGAAATCTCAGCTAAACAACAACACGTAATCATCGAATGCGACTAAAAATCTCTCCGAAACCTAAGAAATCAGCGGATAATAAACAAACTATTTGTTGAAGAAACATTTTTTTTCCTTTTTTGTTGTGAAAAGAAATTGGTTTTATCTTATACCTAAATACTTCAAAAATACAGTTCCAAAATTTGAAGTCAATCAAAGCAAGACTCTCGAAGTTATTGAATACTTAGTCCCATCTCCTCTATCATTGTAGCTCCGACAGTTCGGAGCTTAGTAGTCATTTTCTCCAAACAATTTTTTAAAAGTCCGTGTTCACTGCGTTTTAAAAACCACATTACCGATTCATTTCAAACTTGGCACATACTTTCAACATGTAAAATACTCCCCCTAACGATAAATTTTAATTAAAGGGTTTTTTCACCTACAAAAAGACCAAATTTTTTCGTGGAAAAAGCAATTTTAACTTCAAACGACCACCAAAAATTTAAAAATGAACAAATTGAAATCAGGAAACGTTGGGGGAGGATTTGATGATAATTTGACTAAATTTTAATGTTCTTTGATTTTCGATAATTTTCAGCTGAGATACAATGAACACCGCAAATCATTTTTTTCAAAAGACGTTCTTGAAAAACGTTTGTCACCGGTTTGTTTGTCGATATTTTTACATAAAAAAATTACATAATGTTACTGGAATAATATTTATTAATGTACAAAAGGTTTATATGAATTTTATATTTCTAAAAAAAATCACACAAATAAGTGTTTTTTTCAAGCTGAGACCCTTACCTCTTCCTTAAGGTAAATATGTACGCTGATGACTTCTTGGTATGGTTTGATGGGCACAATCTAAAGATGGCAACAATAAAACTCCAGCAATATGTCGACGCTCTCTGTTTATATTACGCTAACTGTGGAATAAAAATGAACGCCAGGAAATGCGTGTTTATTGTTTTTTCGTTCCCACTACAACTGTTTTCCAGACGCAAAAGGTTTATTAATAAACCTGACACTTAGCATCCAAGGCCATTCTATCAAGTCATCAAATATGGTCAAATACTTGGAGTTATTACTAATGTTCGAAGAACATTAGTATTAAAATCGATTCGGCCAAAAATTCATATTTTCATATATATATATATATATATATATATATATATATATATATATATATATATATATATATATATATATATATATATATATATATATATATATATATATATATATATATATATATATATATATATATATATATATATATATATATATATATATATATATATATATATATATATATATATATATATATATATATATATATATATATATATATATATCATCAAAAAATTTCAGTGAGATAATCTCGAGAACGCGCCATCCGATTGAGCTGAAACTTTCAGGATACATTGGTGTATATGCAGAATAGGTTCGGGTCTTACTAAATATCAATTATCTTTAACCCTTTGGCGCTGGCAGCCATTTTAGTGATATTTTTAATATACCTATTATTCCGTACACCAAATTTTTTTGCAAAAATAAAGTTAACGAAATAAATTTTGAACGTGTTTTACATGTGAATCGGATAACTCCATGTGTGCGCTAGGTGCCTAAAAAGAGAACGGAAAAATTTGAAAATTTTTAAATTGCGATAACTTTTGACAGAGCTTTTTAATTATTACGATTTAGTTATGGATTTGTGTAGCTTTTAATGAGCGTGCTGGCAACCCTGTAGCTAGGGCAGGCACTGAAAGTGAAAACCTTCAAATCATCGTCTCTCTTAAAAAAATGCCGCTTCCTCAAAAAAACGCCACTCATATGTAAATCTTGTGCTTTGTTTACATAGACAAGAAAAAACAAGTTATATGGTATTTTTAGCATCAAAAAATTATGTTCACGGAAACTCGCGATCTGATCAGCAGAATAGATTGAAATTGACAGAATGTATTGTTCTTTAATAGGACCAAGTCTGATAGAAGTGATTTTGAAATGCGGGCGATTCTGTCCCAGTAGTGCCATCTTGAAAAATCACTAAAAAAAGCCCTATAAATTCTGATTCAATCGCTTGAATCGAAATTCCCACAGTAGCTGGACCTTACGCTAAACAACGTTTGGTAGAAATTCGGTCGAAAAATTCGGTTGGAGCTGCCAGCTATGATAATTTTGGTGTCTTAAATTTGAAAAAATAAAAATTTGGAAGTGAAAACATTCAAACCATCGAATATCCTAAAAAATGTCCGTTTGTTACAATAAAACCAATCTGAATACAAATCTCATGCTTTGTCTACACGTTCAAAGTAAAACTTTGGAAATTTCATGTCGGACAAGAACGGTCACCCTTTCCCAGTTATATTTTTAGTTTAAAAAAATTCTGTTCACGGGAACTCAGGAACCAACAATCAGATACAACTAAAATTTACAGAATGCATTGGACTTAAGTAAGACCAGATCTGATAGAAGCGAATTTAAATTGTAGGCAACTCTGTGCCAGTGATGCCATCTTGAAAAATTACACAGAAAAAAAACTGCATTTTGTCTTATGAAATGTGAATAAGTTACCAGATTTTTATGAAATTGACACAGTAGCTGAACCTTACTCTAATCTCTGTTTTGTGAAATTTGGTTAAAAATTTGATTGGTGCTGCCGGCTATGGTAATTTTTGTGTCTTTGGTTTTGAAAATTCGTTCAGGAAAATAAAACTTTTTGCTCTATAACATCCAGTGCAGTCATAAAATCAATACGAATTTCATACAATTAATGGAACCTATTATAAACATTATTCAGGCCAAATTTGGTTGAAAAGCCACGATAGAGTTGCCAGCTATTATTTGTTTTGTGTTTAATTGCAATATCTTTATCAAGCGGTTTTATCGTAGAATTTTCAAATGGTACTGATATTGTAGTGGCAATAAACAGCAAATATTAAGTTTTCGATTATTTGAAAAAACTCGCTCAAGGTAACCCTAAATTTCTTTATACTCCTATAACTTCGAATGTAATTAAACAACGTGAAACAGATGTGATATATTCTTGGCTTCGATACTGGGAAAAGGTTGCCAGCACGAGTCGGTTGTGCTACTTTTGTATCAATAAATGCTTACAGTTTGTATTCATACCGGAAACATTTACAATGAAAATAAATAACCAATGTTTCAATTCCCAAAGTTCGGCAAATTTTTCGGATCGCAGTCTCAAAAACCAACTGCAGTTACAGTGCTGCAGGCACTGAGCATTTTCTTCATTGATGTTATATGAGATGCTGCTTTCAAAGTTTTGTGATATAAGCAACTGATAACAAATATAATTAACATGTGTTTTTCTCTCATAAACGTTGAAATTTATGCCAGTGGTAATATCTGAAAACTTCCACCAAATGAGTTATAATGCATTCTTGAGACCATAGTAAAACGTGGAGTTTGAAACAGTTTGGCCGTAATAAGCAGCTCGTGTGGTAGAATATGCACTCAAAATCTGCACGATTCTTCTACTGTTCTTCGAACATTAGTGTTCCTAGCGGTTCAGGTGCGCTAGAGTTTTTTTGATTCTTTTCTATCTTTAAGCCATTTAGCAGTCTCTGAAGCATACAGAAAAATGTGCACCCTCTTTCGAAAGTCAGCGTTTATGTTGAAAAGGATTCAAATACAGATTTACGCTAGCCTCATTCGACCAATAATTCTCTACGGTGGAATAATCTGGTGGACAGCTCCCGTAACGAGACGAACTTCTGAAAAGTTATAGTTGGTCGTGCCCGAAAAATTCTTTAAAGAGGTTTCAATCACGAACCAGAATCATTCGCCCTGCGTTTGAGCAGCCCTTTTTCGCTTACTTGCAATAAAATTTCAGCTAAGGATACAATAATCTTGGAACTATTAGAGACTTGAGGTAACTCCATAAATCACAGAAGAACTACAAGTTAACTTCAAGAATATATTCTCTCCATATTTTCTTTACATGGACATTTTGGAAACTTAACAGTGAAGTTAGCATGTACGCAATTACGCACTTTCCATAGGCTTATATAAATTTATTTTAAATATTTATCCATTAGTTCTTGCAAATAATTTTGCAATAAACCTACTTCAAAATGCGAATGAAATCTTCAAGCCTGAATCAGGCCTTAATCAGGCCTGAGCCACCAGTGAATGGTTTGCAAGATAATAATCCCTTATTATGAAATCAAAAGCTGATTTATTCTTGCATATTTACAATCTTCAGGTTCATCTGAAAAGGTATTTCCGAAAATTCTTTTCCTATCGGTAGAAACCGTAAAATATACAAAGGTTGGATTACAGAAATAAACATTGTACATATGAATTTTTTCAGATTTTTATTCACTTCAGGATATATTTGAAAGGCGAAAAACACAACGACAAAGCCTTTTTGGAGCTGCAATAGCACTTCATCCTGAAATCAAAGCTTTGACTCAAAGCTTTGAATTCATAGAAATATTTAATATAGTCAAACAGAAAAAAATGGCATACGTAATATGAAAATCCCAACAAGTTAGACTAGCAAAAGCGCGTCGTGAAAAACAAAAACGCGACTAAAGCAGAAAAGGACTAAACTTTCGTCGCGTTGGCCACAGTGGTTTGGTTTCAGCGTATGAATCTGTCTGGTGAATTAGAAACAGTTTTTTTTCACTCAAGCTGTCATAGCTTGAATCGTATGTGCTTTTAATTTTTTTTTATATTACCCATATCCGTTGTATGATGTAATGTCTAACTCCATCGCTGAAAGAGGAAACGACAGCCAAATATAAAAAAAATTGTTTGATGGCACTGTATAAAGTGGACTGAAATCTGTCTCCAACATAAACAGTTTTTCATCAAGCGACTAGTAAGAGAGAGAAAGCAGCTTGATTTTACGTTCGTCTGTGTTTCTGTGGAATTTAGTTGTCATCCGTGACGTTTTTTTTTAGTTGGATGGAGTTGCAAACTTTTTGATGCAAGCACCAAGATTTGTGATCCATGTTGTCCAAGATTTGTGATCCATGATCCATGTATTGTGAAATGTTAGGTTCGAAAATATGGTTGAGCTATGATTTCACTTGACATTTTCATAGACTGTGATACTACAAGTGGGCTTAGTTCTCTCCAAAGTAAAAGAAAATAGACTTGTAAATGCTTTGAGAACTTTGAGGTTAGCTTGTCGATTTGGGGAAGATTTGATGAAATATGTGTGCTAATGTGTAGATTATAGCTCTGTTTGCGTACTACGATTAATTACAATTAATTGCAATGAAGCAGTTATTGTACTCCGCTTTACTGAAAACTGAAAGTTTCTCCTCTTTCAGTAAAATTCAGTAGGGTCTAAGCTTCTGAAAAGTGTCAAACGCGTGTCAAATGTGCGCGGCAAGCAACATATTTTTTGTGTAAATGTTATTATGGAGGTCGAATATTGTTTTGGCGATACTTAGGATAACTTTATAATCACTATTGTTCTCCCAAAAACCGACAACTTAGACTTTTGGTTGTAAATTTTCAGGATATACAATGAGAGCGTTTTCGTATTTTCATGAATTTTCCCACCACATGATTCAGGAAAATTCAGAAAAATTTAGTGACTGAAAGTAAGCAAACAGACTTTATATTTTGTGTTCCAGATGATTGTTTATGGTGGCACAATAAGTATATTGTTTGGGTAAATACTCGCGTCAAACGGTTAGTATTTCAAAGAAAAGTTTTTTTGGATTACGAATCTATACACTTCTATTGATGAAGCGAAAAGAATAACCGCACAAATATCAGTTCAAATTATATATCCCTTTTAGCTGAATGTTACAACTAAGTTCAATATTCTGAAACAATTACAAACGGAATAATCGATAGAAAAGTTCAAACAATAACTTCAAACATTTTTTTACTTAGCCTAGTTGATTGTAAAAATTTTCGTGTGGTGTGTTTAATGTCAAGTAGTCTGGATTGTAGTGATTGTGTGAATGATATGTGTATGTGTATCCACACTCTGAATGATTTGGATGTAATTCTGTTTATTCAGCTGCCATTGGCTATGATGTGAGTCGGAGCAGTCCAAATGATTAATATGCTTTTGATTAAGAAAATATATGACTCAATAGCTAAGTGGGGCTAATTGCATCCAGCATGGGTGATTCACTGAAATAGCGCTTAATAAATTAACATAAAATAGCACCGACCAGAACCAAAACCTAGGCGTTGAAACACCATTCTAGTGTTGAATGACGTTCGAAGTCAAGTCCAAAAATTTCACCAAAAGATCAACTATTGATCGCTAAGTGTAAGATCTAGAATCATAAATAAATCCATTAAATTTTTTGATTTTTGTTTTTCTATTCCTTTTTGATCATTTTTTTTTTCAATCAAAGCAAGTATGAAAAGTATGAAAAATATTTTCATACTTTCATTCAAGCATATTTCTTCAATAATGTCATACTTTCATCAAAGCATATATCATCAATATTTTAATCTAAGTATGAAATATATTTTCAAATGATATTAATTATGCTATAATAAGTAAAGTATCATATTATTTATAATAATTTTTATTTTGTTTGTTATATTCTAATATAGCCTATCATATATTTGCACCTTAGCATGGTTTTTCAAGAGCCTATTTTATGTTTGCTTCAAATCTAATATCAAATACAAGTATACATTTAAAGGAAAAGGATTATCTTTTGTCTCCCATGAATTGCGATTTATTGCGAATTTATCACACTCTCTTTTATTTAACCAGTTCATAAAAATCCAACTACATCCTTTCAGTAGCTCTCGCCCACCTTCTGCTTCATTTTTATCAAATTCACTTATTTCTTTTATCACCCAAACAGTTTATTGCCAAGACCACGCATATAATCAAGAAAATAGACAATAAACAAGCAAACCAGCATCGCTTCTCATGCAATTCCATTCGAAATGGAGAAAACATTTAAGCGAAATTGTCATCTCGACAAGCACAAAACATTTTCTTTCGTCTTTTATTTCGTGCGTCCTACTTTTATGGTTTATGGTGTTATTGTCACTGCTAAAGAAACAAAATATATAGGCCAGAAATGAACAATGGCTGAGCGGGTTTTGTTCGGAACATATCCAATTTTCGCAACATTTATTCTTTCTTCCAATGTTGATGCTAAGCCGGTGTTTTCTTTTATGATGTTGTTGAATGAGTGGGTGTGAGAGCAATGCTTTGGACATATTTTTGCTATTTGTTTGTTCCTTGCGTTTTTACCCTGAAATGCTCCTTTGTTACTCAAGTGTAGCGATAATTGTCTGGATGTTTGATTGTTAGTGAATTTTGATAGAAAGAGAGCGTTGCTACAACATCCAATTCAATTTAACCAAAAAAAAAACAAATTCCAAGAAGATTCATTCAAACGTTTTGCAGGATTTTTGCGTTTTTCTTACCTTACTCCTTAGCCTCAAAACGTCAAATTCAAAGCACATACAAAGCAATTTTTGGAAAAATGATTCATATATACCCCTCAAAATTATAAATAAATATTTGCGTGAACATTTGAGTTTAGAGCCCTAATAGCCCAGTCATTTTAGCAATCAACCTCGGAATGAGAGATAATAAGCTGAATTTTTGTATATACCTTCATTTTGGGGTCTTCAAAGTTGCCCAAAAGTCTCATAAAATCTCGTGTCTGCGTCGAAAGTTATTCAAGGTCAAAGGTGAGAAAAACAGTTTTTTGCGATTATCTTAGTTTCTATTGCTCCAATGATGTTAACACAAATGAAATTGTAGAACATAAAATTTGCGACAAATTTTATTTGAAGCATTTTTTCATGCGCTCAACCGTTTTTCCGATAGAGGGCGGTAAGCGCGCAGCACTCAGCCATATGCACTGTAATGCAAGGTCAACCGTGAAACCTTCAGTTTTGAATTATTTGTATTATTTATCAGTAAATACATTGTATTTAATAGCATTTTACATATATTTAATTTATTTTAATATATATTACATGTTTTTAATCTATCAATCTTTAATAATTTAAATAACAAAAGTATTACTTTTCTTCTTCTTCATCGTCATCTTCTGGACGTTCGGGAATTTATGTATCATTGTCATCATCTTCGTTGCCTTGAATTGGTGTTTCCAGACCTTCCTGAATTTCATGGTCAAAAGCACTCTCTTCCTCACAGTCACTTTGCAATGAAACAGCATTGAGGCAAGCTTGCCCATTACACTGGCCACAAGCTAAAGTGCATTGCAGCCCCGATTTCCTACATCGGCACCGTGCACCACATCCATTCTTACATTTACAAAATAGAGTATTCAGTAATTTATCGGAAGCTGGTGGTAATATTGTTGTCATTGGCTCTAGGAACTCATTTTGGAGCACCCAACCCCATTTCTGAGGTTCTAAATCATGCCCTAACCATTTTTGAACTTGGTAGTAGACACGGTTTATATGCTGATAGGCCGCTGCACTTGTTGGTGGAAGATTAGATAATTGGACAGGTTTGTTAAGTTTTGTCGATTTAATGAACTGAGTATATCGAAGATGATCGATATTATCCTCAGATTTTGGAGCATTTTATACCGCTAGTAAAATCCGAATGCCATTATCGTATAATTGTTGGACAGGGCAGTTTTCTTCTAGAAAAACTGCTTCTGCTTCTTGAAAGTGCTTCTATAAAAGTTTTTTTTCCCCCTTTTTTAAACAGCGCAGAAGTTGTATCACATCCACTGAATGCATGTAAAAATATAACATGTTTTTTAGAAATGAAAATATTAAAAATAGGTAAAATGCTATTAAATACAATGTACTTACTGATAAATAATACAAATAATTCAAAACTGAAGGTTTCACGGTTGACCTTGCATTACAGTACATATGGCTGAAAGCTGCGTGCTTACTGCCCTCTATCGGAAAAACGGTTGAGCGCATGAAAAAATGCTTCAAATAAAATTTGTCGCAAATTTTATGTTCTACAATTTCAATCCTATGTGTTAACATCCTTGGAGCAATAGAAACCAAGATAATCGCAAAAATCTGTTTTTTCTCACCTTTGACCTTGAATAACTTTCGACGCAGACACGAGATTTTATGAGACTTTTGAGGCAACTTTTAGGACCCCAAAATGAAGGTATATACAAAAATTCAGCTTATTATCTCCCATTCCGAGGTTGACCCCTTTTTTGTGCTAAAATGACTGGGCCATAAATAATTTTGCTACTTCAATTGAAATTATTTATTGTTTGGCTGAAAATGTGGAAATAATATTTACAAAGAAAGATGATCTTGAAATTTTGAGAATGTTTAAATAAAATTTAGGCAAGAGATCTAAATAGTTTTGAATCAATTCATAATTTTTAATAAATTAAACGTTTGACCGAAATAAATTTTCAAAATTAAACCAATGACAACCTCTTTTGCTCTATTTTTCTCTGTATTTTCTTTGAATTATGCACAATAGATCCTTTTTGCATCTTTGTGTTGCCAATTTTCCTCAGTCAAAGAACTATGCTAACAACCACCAGCCGACATAGCGCTCGAACTCAAAAAAGAAATCCATGGCAATTCACAAAAGCAAAAAAACTCTTTCCTTGCCCTACAAGGAAAAACCTAATGATAAGAAAAAATTAGAAGAAGCAGTAGCAGAAGGTCATTCATTATTCAGTAAAGCACTCATTGTTAGGATAAGTCGATTTCATTTCTTTTCGCAATAGCTCATCGTTCTCGTTAGCAGGACATACAGGAATAAAAAAAGCAAAATAGAAAACGGAATGCTTAAACAGTCCGGTCGTTGAGTGAGCATAGCTCAAAGAATTAAAATAAAAAGGAAAATTAAATACGTCCCAATATCGTTATTAAGTCATGGCTAAAGGGTTGTATGTAAGTGATACAGTTAGTTCATCAAAACTTGAAGATTTTCGAATTGAAAAGATAAATTGCGAATCAAGACAGTATAATCTGGGAAGATATGAAAAATTGATATTATTTTTTTTTTGTAGTGATACTTGTATGCATTTTTGTAGCAATATCATGATGATTTTTTAATTTATTTTTCCAAGAGTTATATTTTCAACTGAAAATAAAAGAAACCCGAGTTGAACAAGATTTAACATTACTGTTGGGAGCAATATAAACTTTCAAACATTTAATTCTTGAATTCTTGTATATTTTAATGTTGGTAATGCATTCACACATGTGCTGCACATTTTGAATCAAATTGAGAATAAAGCTCAGTCTCGCACTGACCGTTGAATTTGGAACCTTGCATTTTTCTTTATTCTGTGTTCCTTTACGAGTTTCCTCACGGGCCACCAATTTACCACCACCATTTGCTTTTTTGGGGAAAAAAACTGAGCATACTAGAGGAATGAGGACGATTGACTTTACTTCCATCTGAAGATATATTTGACAATCTAGAAAAAATCCGAAATAAGTTAGCTGAAAGAATATTGTTTATAAAAAAAAAACGGTATTACAAGTTTATATTGGTCGCCACAATCACAGTTGTAAGCCAGATTAAAAATATAGATTTTCAAATAAATGGCTGATTGGTTTTTCACTTATTGTCTTGTTTGGAGTATCTAATATATAAGAAACATCCATCTACAATTCCTCTTCAGCTATTATTTCATATCTTAACTAGTTTTTTTAATTTTTCTTATTCCAGGTCGTCCGCAATCGCAAGTACGTTGGCTTGTCAACGGACTTTTAGTCGACAATGAAAACGAACATAATTCGGGCGATGTTATTGAAAATCGTCTACTGTAGCCTTCTGTACAGCGTAACGATTTGCATTCGGTATTCACATGTCAAGCAGTCAATACGGATCTAGTGAAACCAAAGGTGCGCAGTTTCATTCTAAACATGCGATGTAAGTAGTTTTATTTTTAAGGCGATTTTTATAAACTTTGTTTTATTTTAATAAGCCTTAAATATTTTTTTTGACATTATATAAATAGGAGCAATTTTATATTGGTTTACATAAGTTAAGTTATAATGTATAAATATTAATTTTTCACTGTTTTCATTAGTACAGTTTTTAGAAATAAATAAGTTCAACCAGTCGGAACTGTTTTACCGAATTTAAAAAAGTGTAATTGTATATTAAATGTGATAAGGCTCACGTAAAACGCAATCATATAAAAAAACTACCTTTTGCTGTTTTCAAATTAGAAGTTAGAAACTGAAAAAAAATCGTTTTGAGATAAATTTTTTTGAAACTTGCCGCGTGTTAATTTGTTCTAACCGGTCGCAACATCATGGTGGAATTTTTAGGAATTTTTGTTTGAAACCTAGGGAAAAATGTTTTTATTTTTTTTTAATTCAATAACAAAATCAGACTTGTGAGAATCAACGCATACAACTGAAATAACTTTGATTTAAAAAACTTAAATCTGAACAAGATTTCCCAAGGATATAGAAATGTGATAACAAATTAACAGATATTGATTTTCAAATTATACTTCTACCAAACTCTAAAAATATGCATAATAATTGGATAATCCAACAAAAACATAATATGAGCTTTCATTTACCGAAATGGCAGCATGTCAAAGCTTCTATTCTATTGAATACCATATTCATGAGCTGATTTCAACCACTACACCAAAATATCTAAACAATTTTTTTCTTCTCCAGATTTTCTCTTCAACTCATGATTATCGTTTCATTTTCCACGTCACCACAGCCAACTTACGAGTCATTCATTCGAGCAGCTAGTCCACAACAAAACCATCCACTCAACGTAACTGAAAATGCTCTCAAAACATCCTACCACATTTCCCCACAGCTAAAATGCCTAATACTCGTTTATAACATTTACAGAAATCAATTTTCTTTTCGAAAACTTTCTGACAGTCATCCAAACAGTACAACTTATGTCTCGTGTCGCCTCTAGAACGCTGAAGTTTTTCAACCGAAAACTATCAAACAATTTTCCACTCGGACTCGATATCTCGAGGCAAAGCTGCTGGACTAGTCAGCCAGCGTGCTAGTCGACCAGGACGAACCACATCAGCTGGTTCCTTTCTACGTTTTCAATGAACAAACTAGCACGAAGAATGAAAACTAAATTTTGGGAAAAATAAGTTTTGTTGTCGTCATTGTTGTTGTAGCTGTGGTTGTCAGTTTTTTTTTGTTTCCAGTCTGCATCGTCTTTTCCATAGAATTGGTTGGAGTGGCTTTTGGTTGGAAAATGAAAAACTTATTTTGGTTTGACGCTTCCGAATTCGCCAGACTTACTTCAAAAGTTCCGGGAAACAACGTGTGTTTGTGTAATTAGTTGTACAAGCTGTTCTACTTCATTTTCGTGAGGGAATTGTTTTCCAATGATAGATGTATTGCCGCTTAGAAAGCAGGAAGTTGATGGAGGAACACTTTAGGAATAATGCTGTAGCTGTTGCCTGCAACGCTATTATTTATCATGTCTGGTAAAGATTTGCTTCAACATTTTTTGGAGTAAAAAATTTAATTTGAAGTCTTTGAAAAATTTCGCAACTGAATTTCAAAGATAATGTTCATTTATTCCCAAGTCAAAATTTTTAGCTTCTCACATACAGTGCTCATCCGGATTCGTTTTGATAATGATTGGCGTTTTCCTTACAAAAGCTGAATGAAATAGTTAAAAGTATATAAAAATCAGCTTATAAACTGTCGTAGTAGACGCGTACAAAGGTGCGCCCAATGTGGGCACAATAAATGATATTTTTTTTTATTAAGGAGGTATTACTTAAAGACGCTAATTCATCGTGATTAACCAATCACTTCAAACTCCTCTCGGACGGTGAATTCACCATCACCAGCATATAAATTTCTCATTGTCATTTCTGCTCACCATACACATAACAATACTGCACAATCCAAACGTTACATCGTCCGCACCTAAACCGATTAGCCTAATTTCTTTTTGATGACCATCAACAAACAGCATTATAGAGTGTCGTCACTGTGATTATGCCACACCGAAAACGACGTTAATTTATCCGCGATGTGAGCATCCCCGACATTATAGTAAGTGGAGCGATGGGGTGAATGTCACTTTCATTGAATAATAGGTTTTCCTCTACCACATACATGCAAGCAGAACCAATCGTAGCCGTGATTTTTGTCGGTGTTGCAACCACTAGGATCTCCTTTCCTGATGCTCCTTTCAATATTAGTCGTACCATAATTTTCCGCAGCCGGACACGGATATCTCCTAGACCCATCGCTTTAACACGGCTTGACTCTCGGCCTGACTCTCTTGATCAAACACGATAGCTGCTATGTCGGTAATTTGTTCGAGGAAAAAATGCCAACCATTATTTCTGATCGTTTTGATTCCTGCACCAATATAGAAAAATGGACAATGGCCAATATTCATAGTTGTCATAGCCATATACACAGGACAACGCTTAAATTATTCACATGCAGTGTACACAAACACATCTGGGCCAGGTTCCATTGTTAAGCTGAATGACCAACCATTTTATTCATTACTCATTTGTCGTTTAGCCAGACGTTAGTCAGGCAGTCAGCCTGGCTGACTGATGGGTGGACTGATAGTTAAATTTTCTTCAGCACCAACATTTTCAGAAAATCAAGTGAATGAATCAGATATGATAAAAATTGAAGGATGAGTTTGGTCTTTTTGAGTTAAAAGCGGAAGAGTCTGAAATAATTAATCGAAGAGTATTCTGCAGAATTTGGGTGACAAATCAATCGGTAGACTACTTTTAACTGGTAATATACTGCATGGTTGACTGTTTCTTAATGGTAACAATGACCAATTAGTCAGCCGATTATGAATATTATTGACACTTAATCATTGAAAATATTTCATCATCTTAAATTGATTATGTTTGGGAAAGAGAAACATTTTCAAAATGTGAATTTTATTTTAGATGTTCTGAAGGTTCCAATTTACCTTATTTAATAAAAAATTTACGAAGAATTCCCTGAAAAATTCATTTGTTGCTATTAGTTAACTCAAAAAATATGAAACAGAGTGTAAAGTTGCATTCAAAATAATTGTAAATATAAAGTTTTAGGTAAGACTATTTTCACCGTAATGAAACAAAAAGTTTTACATGTTAACACCCAGAATACTCTTATGTTTTCTAGCTAATGCTGAGTTGGATCCACTCAGATATTTACTATTTACCATTAAATGATTTATGTAATTTATTGTAGTTTTCTGTGATAAATTTCAAAGTGGAATAAATAAGAAGCTTAATGATTGAAGAGCTTAAAAGATAGTTATCTGGAGAAAAAAAAAGATTGGCAAGTAAAACAAATGAAGGATATGAACTAATTTAGTCCTGTAGGCCAATTAAGGCAGCTAACAAAATACATACTAAACTTCCTGAGAATTTTTTGTAAAACCGTTTCTCAGTTTTCTGCATTTTAACTGTTTGTAATCAACCCATTTCAAATTCTGCTGGAAAATCATTCCCAGATATGAAACAGACGAAAATAATTTAGATTGCGATAGTGCTCAATTGTGTAAAGCGCTGTCTATACGGAAGCTGAAGTCAAAGGTAATAAATCTAGTTTTATGCATGTTCAAGTTTAATTTGCTATTACAAATCGACTGAAATATATTTGGCAACCAAACATTCACTAGAACAGTGGTTTCACTAAAAATTGACCCAGTAAGCAGAAGTAATATGGCCATGGATCATATCTTTACCTATAATGAATAAAACCTGGCCCAAGATAGTCCTTTGTGGTACATTGCACTTAATTTTTCTTGGTTCATTTAAAGTGCTGTTGTATCTGATTTTAAGCCTCCGGTTACTCAAATACGATATAAATAGGCTATAAAAAGCAGGTTTAAAATTATAAAATGAATAATTTACTGTTTTTAAGGCTTTTTGGAAATCGACAAATGCCTAAACACTTCTAATTTTCCTTAAAACCACTCTGTTTTTTATTGATTAGATTATTATTGGCAATGAGTTTGAAGATTTGATCCTTTTGGCATTTTATCGAAACGGTGGTTTTTGTTTCTAATAGACATGGTAATACCTTGCGTAGCCCACACTCTTGTATTTATATATATATATATATATATATATATATATATATATATATATATATATATATATATATATATATATATATATATATATATATATATATATATATATATATATATATATATATATATATATAGATTTATTTCACCAAACAAAGTATACAATTACTTATAAATAAAATAAACATAAAAATATAAATTGAAATTACAATTTAAAATAACAAAACTAAACAAATAAATAACAGGTAAAAAATACACTGAATGCAATGCAAATAAATAAATTAACATTTTATTAATAAATATGACAGCAATATTACATATAGGGCACAAAATTATTAAATACAATGAAATTAAATTAAATATTTTGTTAGTCATGAAAAGTGTACTAGGCCGGTAGACTAGAGAGGGTAAGATAAGAGAGCCTTGGTAACTCTGTTTTTAAAGGACGCTTTCGAAATTGTGGGGGAATAGTGCTTGCTCATGATGTTCAATCTCTTACAGCATCTATTTATTGGCTCATTATCAGCATATGCGGTGCTATGCCTATATTCAACTAGCATTTACCGGGACCTAGTGACTCTCATGGGCTGGTTAAGCACAAATCCTAGTCGGTTACTTGCTTAAGAGATTATTTTGTCGTAATGAAAATTAAAGTGGAGCTTTTCATCCAGCACCACACCGAGGTCTAATATATTCTTAACCCTACTAAGTGTCGTATTGCTTAAAAGATAAGTATGATGTACGAGCGTACTTTTTGAGAGAAGCTAATCACATGACATTTTGCGATATTGAGAGGTAGGTTGTTCATGCAGTACCACTGATCCAGGGAATTTAGTGTTAGTTGAAAAAAGTTGGCATATGATGGCGACTTTATAGTATGAAAACTCCTCTGCATAGAGTAGATGAGGTACATCAGATAAAACCTCCGACAGGTCTGATATAAAAATGTTAAATAGCAAAGGGCCAATAGCGAAATACCATATTGTGAGCGGTTCTGGAGGTAAGAACTAAGCCATCTTAGTAGATATCCTGCAATTCCAAACTGCTGCAGCTTGGAAATCAAAATGGAGTGGCTAAAACGATCAAACGCTTTGCTGAAGTCAGTATAGACTGCGTCAATTTGACCACCTTTCTCCATTTCACAAAGAACATTGGAAACCAGCACCATTAGGTTAGTAGTGGTAGAACGACCTTGCCTAAAACCATGCTGCTGTTCGTTAAGTCGAGCATCGACCAGAGGGGATAGCTTATCACATATGATTTTTTCAAACAGTTTACGAATAGTTGATAAAATGGCGATACCTCTATAATTTTTAATTAATCTTCTATCACCATTTGTGAATATTGGTGTAACGTAGGAGGTTTTCCAATACGATGGAAAGAGGTGTATTGAATATGGAGAGATTAACTGTGCGACACATTTAAGAAGAAAAGTTGGAGGAAGAAGATCAGGTCCAGGGCCATTGTTACTATCAAGCTCCAAGATAGCTTTAAAAATATCATCTCTGGAAATAGCTATAACCTATATATATATATATATATATATATATATATATATATATATATATATATATATATATATATATATATATATATATAATATATATATATATATATATATAATTTAAAATTTGGGAAAATTCGACGTTTTTATTATATATATATATATTTATATATATATATATATATATATATATATATATATATATAATATATATATATATATATATATAATTTAAAATTTGGGAAAAAATTTCCTTCATCCTTACAATATCATTATCCCCGACCACTTTCAATCATTGAAAGCGCGGTAAAGGCAGTTTTTGCCAAACTATGGCCAAAAAACCCCTAACTCCCCTACAAAACCGAAATGTTTGTATCACAGCAATAGGTCTTGGCCCGTTATGTCCGAAACCACTCAAACACGAAATTGGCCGATTTCAGCTACTTTTGCCCTAAAGACTTTTTGAATATTTGAATAAAATACTCGCAAGTACGAAAATACTCGATACTTGATATGCTTTCAAACTGCACTATCTAAAAGCAGATTTTATTTTAACATACTTAACAGCATGACAAAACTCAACTTCATATAATATTTGATCATACACTTTGATCAGACTTAATGGTTTTAGCAAAACTACCAGCCATTTATGCATGATAAATGCTAGCCATACAAATTTCCATGCATGTCTGATCATTACACTCCATATGTATGCACACGTAAAAAAATCTACTAAATAGTATATCCAATCCATTCAAATCTATTCTTCACAAGCGGTTCTACAAGCGTACTGTGTATACTGGTGTGCTTATGCACTAACATGCCCACCGCCACCAAAGAGTTAAAGATATCTTGATTTTAACTTAAATTAAACCTATCCTTACAGGTACGATGGCGAGATATTTATTTGATTCTCTCGATTGCTACGATGGCGAGATATATATTCGATTATTTCGAATGTCTCGATTGTCTCGATTCTCTCGATTGTCTCGATTGTCTCGATTGCAACAATCGAGTCCAACTTATATAATCGAGATGTTTCGAGATATTTGAACAATCGAAACAATCGAGTTTAACATTTCGCGATCGCGCATCACTAGTCTATATGCTTTGAATTTGATCATAGCTTCACAACTATATATAGCTCGGAAAGTACGTGAATTACGGTACAATTTGCGATATTTCCCCACTGATTACGAGAAATAGATAGCAATATCCAAGTCCAAGTTGAAACAAAACAGAAAGCACTTAGCCAAGATAAGACAAGCCCCTTTTATACGATCAGATACGTTTCTCATTTTTGCTAGGCGATATACATGTGCTCTGCCGAAGAGACTATTTTACGAATGGCAATTTATGCAATCTTGATTTTCTAAAAACCTATTTTGAGTCTAAAAGTTGTAAGTGATAAGATAGTTAACGCGAAATACTACTTTTGATACCATTTGACGAGTAAAAAGGAATATCTCCGACACTTTTATGCAATCCACTATAGAGAATTTCGTTTGTTGTCAGCGAATGTTCGCTGCGCTTACTGCTTCTTGATGGTTTTATATGCAACTATCAGCTAACACGGATATATGCAATCTTACCTGTCGTTTGATAGTATACTTTTCCATATGATAAAGTGAACTTATTTTGGTTTTGATTCTTTTTAGGTGCCAGCTGATGG
Source organism: Nemotelus nigrinus (assembly GCA_947369275.1). Taxonomy (NCBI): domain Eukaryota; kingdom Metazoa; phylum Arthropoda; class Insecta; order Diptera; family Stratiomyidae; genus Nemotelus; species Nemotelus nigrinus. Next base: position 67,150,975 of record OX376375.1, on the reverse strand, counting down.
TAAATCCTTCACTCCCTGCCATTCTCTTCCATCGGGCAAATATTGCATAATACTGTTCTTTACATGCTATTTATTAGTTCTTATGCTATGCTATGGTTGTATCATTCAACTGCTTGTTATACAACAAACTAGGACGTATGATGTCGTGCAGGTACCTATTTAGCCATAACAATTACACTTTAAACTACAAAGCTCGTGTCATGACTTGGAAATTTCACTGCCTGCGTCTTAAGCCTCTTTTATCCCTTTCGATAACCAATTTCACACAAACAATCTTAAGTGCTTCTCATAAGAATCTTTCATGCATGTACGTGCCGGACTTTACTTTACTTCCACTGTGCTTGCTAGCTAGCAAACTTCCAACGCACTTCAATTGAGCCTAAGTCCTTTTCCTCTTGATATGAGTCTCGATTGCCTCTTGTTGCTTTTGTCGGACGATCTTTAAATTCTAATAGGTTCCTGTTAGACACAACTTTAGTTATGTTAAGTGTGGTAATTTCCATGAGAGCAGTGCACATCGAGCGCGAACCAGTGAACAACACTCTAGAACAGAGTCGAGAGCGCGACACACTTACATCGACATTAAAATGCAAATTCATTTGTGAAAGCGTTAGTAGGGAAGACATAAAATTAGTGAGTGTAGATGGATAGAAATCGAAATTAGTACTCAAAGAAACGTTTTTCCAAGCATATCTTAGTAATTTTCTTGCAATCAGTTGATGCCAGTTGAGCGTGGGAGAGCGATTTCATTCAGGTTTTATGGGCCGAACGAAGGAGATTGTTGTTCTTAGATCCCATACTCCATAAACACATTGGATTAATTATAAAGAGGAATTTGTGATTCCGAAACAGAGAAAGGTTTAAGCTTTGTACTTTATTGGCAGTCGTTAATTGTGATACAAATGAGTCGTCAAAATTCCTTTAAAATACGATTTCAGCTAAATCAAATTGGTCTTTTCGATATTTACATTTTATGTTGCTTGAGTTAACTTGCTAATAAAATCCAGCTGTTTCCTATCATTTGCTTAGAATTTTAATCCTGCTCACATGGTAAACATTACTTTTGCATGTGAGCAGGATTATTAAAATATGAGCTGTATGGAAGTCAACGATGAATTTTAAGCGTTTGTTTGTAAAATATACAACCACTAAAATATTAGAAACCGTATCTAGAAAAAATATTCAAAAACATAGCATATCAAATATCTTCAAAGCAAGTATATACATACGGTTGCTACAAAACTAATTTTGAAGTTATATCTTATAATATTATCATTCATTAAAACAACGACTCTAGTATGAATTTAAGTATTGATAGTTTTTTCACATTAACTAACAGCATTAAGATAAAAATATTTCTATGGTTACTTATAAGCTACTACCAGGTATTATTTATTACAAATAGATTGTGCAGAAATGCGTATTATTTAGAATTTAATTTTAGTGTTGAATGTGATCAAGGGCAGGAAATTTGTTTCATTCATCATTCATTCAAGGAGTTACTTGAACAGCCCAGATGACCATGGCTTTTCTTGTTTTTGGGCAAAAAAAACAAACAGTTTACGAAATAGGAGTTTTACATAAGGAGTACAAATGCGATTTATTCACAATTTCTGGTTAAGACTTTTCTGGCAAAATGTACTTTCGATTTATATTAGTATATTTTTCGAAAAGTATTTCTGAAACTCTCTTCTTTAAAGTCTTTAACGTTGACAAAGAACTTTACTGTCGACATTTTTAAAGGATTATCACCTTATAACGGGAGCCAACCACCAAGTCGTGGTGCAAATCAGCGACACATGATAGTGGTGCATATCACTTTTTGAATTGGACGCTGATTGTCGAAAAAGAGTGCAAATCATTTCATATGCGTAATCCCATTAAAATGTTGGGTCCATTTCTGATTGCAAGCTGAAAGATGAAATACATTCATAAATTTAATCGTCTCCTTGGCATAGTACTTAAAAACCTTATCAACGTGTTGCTGGAGTTTCACCATTGCGATCTTCGAATTATGGCTGTCAAACTATGCCGAAGAGTTATCTTCGTGCAAATTTACTTTAAGAGCCCTAAAGATATTAATGTTGTAGATATGCGAGGAGAAGCTATTAAAAAACGACTAGGATGCCAAATCTAGGGGAGAGTGCCTGGAGTTTTTCCTATTGGCAATTACATTATTGAACAATTTAGACATTAAATTATCAGCAAGCCTAGGAATTTAAAGCAAGCTTTACCATATGTATCCTTAGTCGAGGCCCCTATTTTGTGTACTGTCAAAATCTGTAGAACATCAATGGTGCCAAGTCCTCGTTCGGCGCTTAACTGCAGGGCAGGATCAACATTCCTCACGTTAAATGTTTTCTCGAAAGCTAAGTGAATTAATCATTTCAGCAAATTTCAAGGAAACGAGAATAGTGAGAGGAATCTCGTGTTAGTAATGGCAGTGTTTATTTATTTATTTATTCAGAATCATTTGAACAGATATAGATTCAATTATAAAATGGAAAATAAATATACAGTCTGTCAAGAATGAGTTTACACATAGGGAAAAAAATCAATTTTTCATCTTTCTAATTATAAAATACTACTTTTTATTTATGTAAATGAATTCTTTTTCTTAATTATAGTTATTTACATTATTTCCAACCGATATATACAAAAAAAAGTACAACTTCAATGCAAAAAAGAACGAAAAGACCAACGAAAATAATTATTGCAATTCTTGAAGTGTCAAGAAACTCTTTACACAAATTATTATTGTATTTAATATTTACATATTTACAGGGTATTTAATATTATTTGGTATATTTAATATTTGGTATGGCCACCTTTGGGATCCACCACGCATCGCAACCGATTTTTCATTGAATGAATCAAGTTTTGCAGGTCATACGTGGTTGGTATTTTTTGCCATTCTTCGAGAATCGCAATTTTTAAGGCAGTTTGGTTTTTGGGTTGCCTTTTAGCGACTTGTTGTTTTCAGTAGGCCCATAAATTTTCGATGGGATTTAAGTCCGGACTCTTGGCTGGCGTATCCATCACTTTTCCGCAGTAGTATAAGGGCCACATTCCCACCATGTTCGCCTTATGTTTGGGATCGTTGTCCTGGTAAAACTTAAAATTTGGTTTGCTGTTATGCATAAACCCGAATTTCTGCGCACTGCTTGTCAAATATGTTTTAAGGATATGCAAATATTCGTCCATGGTTGACTCGATGAATGCCAAGTCTCCTACTCCTCTGCTTGAGAAGCACCCCAAATCATAACGGATAACTTACCAAATTTTACAGCCGGAATGATATTTCGATTTTCCAACGATGTTAAAGGCTTGCGCCACACTCTAGCCGGTCCATCATTGTAGAACAACATCATTTGCGTCTCACCGCAGAATATGACGTCGTCTCAGAAGTCAACGGGTTGAGAAAGGTGCATCATAGCGAAGGAAAAACACTTTTCGATGTTTAGTGCAGAAAACAGTGGTTTCTTTCGTGCAGCTCTTGATGAGAAATTATTTCGTAGGATGGCCTGTCGTACTGTTTCATGGGAAACAGTAGCATCACAATCTTCCTTGAGTTCCCTAGCAAGTGTTCGGGTCGAGATCCAGGGGTTTTTTTTTATCAAGCTTCCTTACCATAAGGCGCTCTATACATTTAGATATTTTTGTTTTTGGGCCACCTCCACACTTTGGCTCCAATCTATCCTCATTTTCAGCACGATTTATAACGTTATAGACTGCCATTTGTGCTACACAAAACATATCCGACAGTTCCTGCGCACTTTCACCTAATTGGTGATAATAGTATATCATCTGCACCAACTCAAAGGATAATCTTTTGCCTGGCATTTTAGAACACAATATATCACTTATTTATGCGTATTAGCCGAAAATTAATCACACACTAAGGATCAAATTTACAGAACTCTACAATACAGACCAAAAATTACGCTAAATTTACTGTATCGTTGCAGTAATGCAAACAAAAACTATTGTGTAAAGAGTTTCTTGACACTTCAAGAATTGTAATAATTGTTTTCGTTGTTCTTTTCATTCTTTTTTTGCACTGAAGTTGTACTTTTTTTGTATATATCGGTTGGAAATAATGCAAATAATGATAAATAAGAAAAAAAATCATTTACATAAATAAAAAATAGTATTTTATAAATAGAAAGGTCAAAAATTGATTTTTTTCCCTATATGTAAACTCATTCTTGACAGACTGTATATACATAACAGCAAAAATAAAAAAAATAAAGAGGCATATGCATAAAAATTCAATAATCCAAATATGATAAGCAATGAAAATAATACAATAAAGTATATTAAGAAAAAAAAAAACAAAGGAGGAAACTATAAAAAAAAACTTAATAGCACACCAATTCACGGTCTTGCTGTTAATTTTTTTTCTTAAAACAATCAAATATGAGCCTCTAAGTAAATCTGATATTGCTTTGCTTTTCTATATTTCTTTATTGTTTTATGTACTAACTATTGTTATATCTGTAACAACCTTACATTTACCGTAGTTCATTGTCTCACAAATTTAAAACTAATTGATAGCAAATTTACGATAAATACATAATGTTTCAAATTTTTTACTTACATTATTGTGTTAGGTTAACCTTTTCTGACCAGTGCTATTTCGCGCACAGACTTACTGGTCGTTACGATGCCAGTTGAGATGACTTGGAGCTTAAAAGTTCAGTCCAAGTGTCCACCAAAAATCCCAGCCTTTTTTAAGTAATATATTTATTTATATATATAAGAAACAAGTAAGCTTAAATAAGAAATTTTAAATTTGACTAACTTTTATTTTACTGACATTAAAGTGTGAAACAGGGGCATCCAATTGTAAAAATGCAGCAAATGCAATGACCACCATTCAGTTGTCTCAGCAGCCTATTTTTTTCTAGTGTCAAAGTAGTAATGTGGAATTTTAAAAATAGGATCAAAACTAAGTAATAGTACTAAACTAGCAAAACATATATTCTTTGGTTTTATTTACTTTTGACGCTAACGTATTTTTTGCTCAACTTTAATTTCTATTAATTATCTAACAATATTTGAATTAAATGCGTCAGCTAACCACACTTTAGCAAACAGTGTTTCATGAGTCTACTATTCACAATCTGTGTCTTTAATTTCAAAATTCTTCGACTGTCAAATTCCGTAAATTATGAAACTCACCTTCATGAAAACCCATCACTTATCTCAGCCAGTCAGAATTCTTCCCTTACCACAACCAGCATTCCTAGCAATTAAATTCTCCAATCATATGCAATCAATTTATTATCCAAACTCACCAGGCCATCAAATCCAGATGCATGTTCTTTCTATCATCAACAATAGATGCGATTACACAAAACGAACGTAACATTCATCGCACAAAGACTCTAGAGTCCTCATATTCAGATGAAATTCATTTAATGCATTGAAAACCAACTTATCTGACATGCTGGCGAAGAAGTCGCCAGATGCAGAACTATTCTGCTGGAAGCATCAAACATCATGGTACCATCGCTGACTGCTTTTCGCGATCTGAATAGACGGCGCTAGCCATTATGGCAGTCATCAGCGGTGGCAGTACAATACGCCGAAATAGTTTTCTCTATTTCGCTGCATAATGCACTAGACCCACTCTCAGCATCTACTCAACGACATCATCCACCTCTGCCTGTCTACCTTCCTACCTACCTGCCAGCCTGGATAAAGGATAATGCGACTGGGAATAATTTCACTGCATTTTGCCAGCACTACTTTTCTGATAAGTAATTTCAACGAGCACATCAACACGCCTGGTTTGGTTTTGGTCTTTTGGGAAGCTTCCGAAATTCATAGTGATTCTGGCACTGTTTATTATGAAGCTTGGTATAATTTTGCACCGTGAATTTCGCTCAATTATTTCGAAATGCATCTACATATAGAATTACTTCTGTTCCGGAGCTTACATATGTATATCGCGATATTCATTTTATTTGCGCTATCCTCACATGCCTAGATCAAAATATCCGAGGCAAGCACTGCCCTGATTCGCATTAACGTTCTATCTACATTTTTGTTCTTTCGAGATATTCAATGATTTGTATTTTGATTTTTACTGGAAGTATATGGAGAGTGCGTTTTTCAGTATTGATTTTAACTTTAACATACTTTCACAAAAGATAGGTTTTTCAAATTTTGCAGAATGATGTATTAGAGTATGCAGTTTTTGAATCCGTTGTTAACTCACAAATGACAAAAATGTAGATAGAACGTTTATACGAATCAGGGCAGAGCAGTACTAATTCCAATCGATCGATACGAATTACATGTGCTCTGAGCATCAGCCGTCGTATTGAATGAGAAGATATTCGAAAGGTTTTCTACATGCTATTGTTGAACTTAAAGTTTAGTTTATGCTGCAAGAAAATTTAATAAAACTTTTCTTTCATTTTGAATAAGTAGCATTATTTTTTCGATACCACAAATACCACAAATAACTAAGCAAGTTGCATTTTGTACGCTTTCAAGAACATGAGTACATAACAAAGTATGTACGCTTCCTAGAACATGAGGCTCTTTTGTGCAATGTTTCTCGTGAAAAAAGCCATGCTAAAAGGTTGTTCAGTTTGAAGAAAAGCAGGTTGTACATCAACTTTTAGCAGGCCGAGAAAGTACTAGTGAGCTTTTTTCATACTTTTTTTGTTGAAGCGTGGACAGCTTAAAATAGACGGGGATGGTGTTGAAATCCAAAAGCCAAACAAATAACATAATGTTTATCTTTTCTAAAAAACAAGTCTTTGATGTCAGAGGTGCAAAAGAGTTGAAGAACATTTTTAATACGAATAAAAACTAAGAGTGTAGCAACATATTTCAACATATAATAGAGGATTTCTGAGCTGGCTGTCCACAAACATTGTAATAAACAATCCAAGTAGTACAAAACAAGTTTGGAACAAAAGCCTTTGCCAAATCACTTTCATACCATAACATTTTTTTCCAAAATCTATCAAAAAAATTGAACAAAATTCTAGCGCCCATTGTGGGCAAAATTAGTATTTGTTCCAATTTTGGGATGTTATTTGTCATATTAATTTGACAGAGTCCATCACTTAGTAAGCATTCATCGAAAAATGATTTTAAACTATGAATAAAAAAACAATGGAAAAGTGTAAATATTATTATTTTCTATATAAAAGAATGTCTAAAAGATCTTCTTTTGGAAATTTGGTGGAAAGAGAGCTTAGCAGCCCCAAAACCCATTCATCTTTAAGCTTTTATTGAAAAACGATGAAAATTCTTTCAATTCCTTGCAAGCACTTCGGCAATAACGCCCATGCATCGAAAGTATGCTTATTCATTCCCCAAAAACAGACAACTTGAAAATCGATCCATTGTGTCGTACACCTCTTTCTTTTCTTATCTCAACGAATTCGACACCTCCGGATATACAACGGAAAAACATTAAACCTCGCATCAAATCGCTTGCATGTACTCTTATCCTTTCCAATAAAAGAAGCACAAAGGACAATACAGCTTGGCTTCAGGATAAATATGCACGTCAGAGGACAAGTCATCGATATCATCGAAGACGATGCTGACGATGCCAGAGACACAAACGAGCAAAAACAAAGTTGGTTTAGTCTTCGTCACTTGTGCATACGAAGTAAAAAAAGGAAAATAATATTGAAGAAATTGGAATGGTGAAACGCGTGAAATTAGAGATTTTCCTACCAACAAAAAGCAAACACATTTCGAGGTAAAATACATATTTTTGCATCAAGAGTGAATGTCTTCATGCTTGCGTCACTCCATTCACAGTTTCGGTTGCATGCAATGCAATGTTTTCGTTTCAATTTGCAGCTTCGAGGCAAATGCGATTGATCGTAATTCTGAATATGGTTTTTGTGGTTCTTTTTTTTATTGTTTTAAGCTGTCTTCCGTATTGAAGATACAGCGGGATATTTTTATTGCTTCCACAAACTTGAAATGTATTGATTGAAGCATTGTTTATGCTGGAGCTTATTTCAGTTTTATTTTGATATACATATGATACTTTAGGCGAGAATGTGAGTTTAAGTAGTCATTTCTATTTAATGAGTTTTTTATGGGTGATTTTGACTTTGAAACTCGTTATTTGTTTTTGGAAAATAAGAGCTATTGAAAGAGTAGTTTTTAATTATTTACATTGATATGATATGAAATTTACGATATGATGTAAAATTTGTTTGCATCACCCAAATTCAATGCTAATTTATTTTATATTTTTAAGTGAAAAAATACGTCCCTTAAGATGCATTGTAAATCATGCTAGCTAAATTGTTGATAATACTACCTGTAAATTTTCGAGAAATAATGTTGCTTTGATTATGAAACTAATGAAATTTAATTATGTTGCTTGAATAACATTTGGAAAATAGGTGAGAAAACCAAAAACCAAAACGAAACTGCTCTTTTGGAAATAGCTTCATTTAGAGTTGTTGTTAGAGCAACCTTACTCAACTTTACTACGCTTTGTCTGCCTTATTTTTTTTACTGATTTTTGCATTATAAACGCGGACGACTCTTTACAAAATCTTGAAGTGCCTCGACTGGCACACCGTCAGATAGAAGAGAACAGCAAATCAACGATACCCTACATAGTTTTCGCATCTATGATACTGGTAGGTCGCAGGCAACCGAGTCTACAGGCTATTATTTGGTACCCAGGGTCTACCACTTGGCCTGATTGTTCCTAGTGATTGCCTTAGCCACCGTCTTCTATGCCGCAGTATAAGCCCAGCTGCTCTTGACCTATTCCTGGTACGCTGCGCCCTGCGTCTACATGCCAAAGCGATAATCTCAACGATTTAGAAGGTGATGTAATTTTGATCACTTGCTCCGGCCCGAATCCTTCCAACAATGCCTTGTGTAGCCGTAGCCTAATGACCAGTAGCAGCGTATCACATCTGCTTACTTTTGTACACAGCCGCTTATCATTTCCACACAAACTTACTCAGAGTTGACGATTTTGGCTTCATCCAGCTCCACTACGTCCCTTCCCTGTTCGCTTGCGTTAGGGAGAAAGAGCGTGGTTTTTACTTACTGGCTCCTCCCTCTCAAGCCTTGTGTTTAATGGTGGATGTCACGGCTTTGGTGGCTGTGAGGTGATTTCAGAAATTTCGATCTTGACTTAAGGAGCCATGTACTTCCATGAGCCCTCTGGCCATCTATGGCGGTCCGGACCGAATACTGTAATTTCGTGCAGTCATTACAGCGCGCAATTTCTAGAAGGAAGCCTCACCGTACTTGCGTCTCAGTTTCGTCAGAAAAGACACACTTCATCGTTTCTTTTCCTGCAGTGTTTTCGTCTCTTCCTGAATCATATTTTTGTTCAGTGAGTGCTTTTGGTGGTTTACGAACCTTTCATATTTTTTTTTTAAGTGACCGTCTCCTACTATTTGTGGTCCGAGACTGGAACTACCTCCTTAACTCGTATTTCTTCGGTTTGTTCAGGGCTGGATTCAGCTATCTACTTATTCTTTCATGGCCAATCAGCTACTGGAACCTCTGTAGGGATGACCATCTAGTATTAATTTACTTTTCATACCTAGCCTTTTGGACTTATCTAGAGGAATAGTAGGAATTGGAAGCAAAAAACAAACTCGATCTTTCTAAAAGTATATTTTGGTCACCCCAAATTTTATATTGAATTACTATGTCAAACAAAGTCAACGTGTTAAACTTTCTACAAATTTTTTCTGTGGATAAAACTCATGTTAGCAAGAATTCAATAAAAGGGAATGGTTTGAAACCTAATGTTGCATGGTTATTAATAAGGCAGAAATCATTGAGGCCATCTATATCAGCAAGCTCTCCAATTGGTCCAGATTTTTAGATCTGAGCATTATTGTCTCTCGGAAGAAGGACTGCACAATTTTCCTAGCAGTTCACTTAAGGGTCTTTTCTTCGTTACGTTTGTCTTCCGATAGTCTATTTATCTGAAATTTTAGCTCCAATTACATCCGAATGAGTCCGCTTTTTTAGTTTAGTCGTACTTCAGGCAGATTTGATTAGATTTTTTATATTAAAGATGTGTTGCTAGCGATGAATTTCTGGGACAGTTACTGCTGCGTATTTTTATTCGCCTCAAAACAAGCTTTAATCTCGAAAGTACATTTTTCATCCGATTTTTTTTACCGTTTAACTTTATTTTTCGTACACCAAAGCTACTGAGGTTTTTCTGTTCTGTTTATAAAAAATAATACTGAATATATAACATCAACTGGAACTGCATTTTCACACCTGACTTTTGGCCAAAAGAGCTGCATTAAATAGTAAAACGATGGAAGCAAAAATAAAATGATGGAACCAAAATAAATAATTGCTTATATACCTTCTTGACTTCTTAAGGTGAATCGATAATATTAAATGAGTTTAACATCAACTCATGTGAACTTAATTGTGATCACATTTTACGTTTTTTAGTCTCAAATCAATCCTTTCACCATTAAAATTACAGTGACTTTGCCTTTACAACTCATAGTAAGTTTAATAAATAATCATCAATTAGTTCAATTAGTGGTAAATAAAAAATGGGAACTATTATGTAACTGCGACATATATTTATATAAATATTATTTTGATGTATTCCACAAATTTAAGATATGGCATAATACTTACATTATTTTCAAGAATTATTATCCAACGAATAAAACTTTCGACGAAGCAAATGTGCGCCCAATGTGCGTTCATTTGCTTTTGCATTATAGTGTTGAAATCATGACAAAACATATATAAATGTATACAAACGTATAATCAGATAAATCTAAACAACTCCGTATTCTTACTTTCATATTTGTAAGTCTTGAATTTATGATAACATTCTTGAACTTTTTTCAAAACACACCAGTCCAATACTAAAATTTTAAAAACCCCATCCCATACAAACCCTATCTCACATACAATGCATTTCACAAGTTATATCATTAACACTATCTAATTTCATTTCAAATTTAATCCTTTCATAAATCAAATCAAATCTCTGCTATTCACATCAAACTAAGCATTATACTCGTAACATTACTATTCATAAGTGTGTATGTATTTCACTCACCATAGTCTCCATCATTCATCATTCCAACTATACAAACATAGAGTAGACCTAATAACTCATCCTATGCTTTCTTAGATGGCATTCCCATTCCTTCAGCCCTTCATATTCTTCGTCTTTTCTTCCAGTCTGTTTCAAACAGGTCGGCTCTTTCATTTTATTCTCAAAGATACCCTTTATGATAGACTTATCAAGAGCTCTTCAGTTAAGTTGCCCTTTCAGACACCAATTATATATACTGCACACCGCGTGGTCGTTTCTGCCTTCGCTCTCATCGTGTTCGCTATTCCGCATAATGTTAAAGTGAGACCAATCCCAGGACAGTTAACTACAAGGACGCTGTCAAGGACATTAACGATGAGCAATATTCTAGTTTTTGGTCCTGGCCAAGGACAGGGAATGAGTGGTCGTGTTGGAGAATTTCACTTTTATATGTCTTTCGAAGTCTTGACATTATCTGCGTTGTACACGAAAGGTGACAGACATTAAAGCCTGCTAGTTAGTTAAGCAGAATAATTTCTGAAACAATGTACGAAAGTGAGTTCCAAGAAATTAATTAAATTATAGGCTTGTGCTCAATCTGAAGGGTTTGAATTGTTTAAAGATGGTTTAGTAAAAGTATTGGTTTTTATGCAATATTAGCAAATGTTTTATTTATGTGCAAGGTTGGAGTTTTTATAAACGAATCTAAAAAACATTTAAAGTTACCTAAATATTTTATAATGAAAAAAACCTAACTGTAAATCACCGCAAAAAGTAAACAATTAAAGAATTGCTTGACTGAATCGATTCCAAAATTGCAAAATGAAAATATAATTGGAAATTTTTAAAACCACAAGTGTGCCAGTAAAGCCAATTGTGCACGTTTAAATTAATTTTCAAATTGAATACCAATGATCTTTTCGTTGCGAAAGATGTGATAGATTACTATGTTTGTTTGCATACATTTACATTTTAATCAGTACTAAATTAGAAAAGTGAACTTGTAGCTCATTATGATGTTAGATATATTATTAGATATTACAATACCAAGCAAACCTTATTTCATTGCTTAAAGCATTATAAATGAATTTCCATAATAAGGATAGACTTAAATCCTCCCAAGCTCTATATTTGTTATTTATAGCCCTGAAACCACTGGATTTGCTAACAGAATGGGGAAAAACTGTCATTGCTGACTAAAAAATTGTTGAAACCACCCGCAGAAATAAAGAAGATTTACCGCAATTTATGAAGCAAGAAAAAAATAATCTCAATTGCAAAAAATAAACGAGACTTTATATCGATTTTAACGATGACCTAGCACATACCGTTTACTGAAAAAAGCGGTATTAATTTAGCAAAAACAATTTAATTGCATTTAAGTACCAAATTCGACATGACCAATCAGATGAAAAGGAAATATCCCATAAAACCGTGAAAATGGTCTGCGCAGGTTATCCTCGATATTCTTGACTTCTTAAAAACAAACTCATGCAGAGACACAAGCTAAAAGCTTCAAACAATTTTTTTTTTACTCCAGCCAATTGAAAAGCTAACCAAACATTTTCAGCATGCAAAAACAAAAACAATCGTTGAAATTTCAATGTCATGGTCAAGTTCAATGTCATTGTGGCCCCAGAGATTAAAAGTTCCCGATTGTTGCGAAAAACTATAGAACTATTTTTCAAATAAAAACGATTCTAAAATATTTGGTATGCTTTAAGAAAGCATTTAAGTTTGGAAACACAAACTAAATAGTATGTTTTTTGAAATTTTTTTTTAATTTTTTGCAAAAATATGTAACACATGCACACTAGGGCGCTTAAGCCTAACCCCTTAAATTTTTAGCAACTTCCGTACCAGTGAGGAAAATCAAGCGAGTCGGCTCTTTATTCTCTGGTTTCCAGAGCTGAGTGACCGAACGGGAAAAATAATGCTTACGGGTATATTCGGTAAGCATTTCGCGTAATGCGTGTAAGCATTACCGGACCATTACGTGTTGTTTCTTTTTAACATTGCATGTCCTAGGCTGGGAAGATTTATACAAGGGGAAACTTATGCTTTTAGCCTTATAGCTTTATGTATAAGAGCTTTTTGGAAAGTACGACATCGTATTCCCGCATTTCCGTCATCTACGGTGAATACAAATTAAAGCTTTGGTCGGCAGCCGATCGTATCTCAGCATGTGTGGTTTTTGCATGCTGAGTGATTGTGACGCTCATTGGAAATTCCAATAGCGCATGCTCTTTGCTAGGTATCTTTGCTAGGGGGATTATTGCATTGTACTTACCTGTGTTTTGAAATGCTTGGAAATTTTCATCTTTCCGCTTTATATAGCAGACTACCCATAACCGATGTATGCTCGCAAGTTCTTTTCCCCTTGTTTCTGCGAATGATGTTCATTGGCCAGTCTTGGACTTAAAACATATGAGCTTTCTCCCTTGCAGCATTCCCCATGTTCCAAGTCATGTATACGAGTATATCTTATAATTGCTGGAAAATAGCTTTGGAAATCGGAAATTTGCATTACCAGTATTGTTTGATTCATGCATTACGCCAGCATACATTACCGCGATTCCCGTTGGGGAGCGACTTTAAATGATGAGTATAGGATGAACGTCTTTGTAGACATTGAAGGAGCCTTTTACTGCGCACCCTTTATGGAGCTATGTGAAGCTGCGAAAGCTCATAGCGTAGATTACGTCTTAGTCAAGTGTATACGTGTCATGTTGACGCACAGATTGTTGCTAGCGGAGGCTGAATCCGACTGTTACTTGAGAACATAGGCAACAAATGGATGCCCTCACGGAGGTGTCCAATCACCGCTCCTGTGGAGTATGCTAGTTGGATTCCTACTAAACGAACTGCAATAGGAACAGCTGGACGCGGAGGTTTATGCTGATGTGCTGATGACGTGGCCACACTAGCAGTCAGTGAATGTGGTATGTAGAAATATACAACGCGCTTTGGATTTGATTGACAGTTGATGTTCAGGAAAGGGCCTGACAGTGAATCCTGGTAAGACAAAACTCGTTTTATTCATCAACTGGAAGGACTAGGGCTCTTTAATATACAAGGTCTAACTCTTCAACTTTCAGATGAAGTGAAATATCTTGGAGTTATCTTGAAAAAAACACTTCTCTAGAAGAATCATGTGAAATTGAAGCTTAATGGTGCTTTAAATGCTTTCGAGCAGTGCAAACGAGTTTTTGCCACCACATGGGGTCTAAAACCTCTTTTTAACAAACATAAGACCGATCATCACGTACGCATCCGTGGTGTGGTCGAGTATTTTGAAGCTATTGTACGCTTGCAAGAAGTTAGTCACACTGCAAAGGACTGTATTTCTGGGTACCGTTGATACGCTACTCAATTTTCCTCCTCTTGACATTCTAATTCAGAATGTGATGTTCATAGTGTAACTCAGCCTGGACTATGGGTAGGAAACGATGCTGTGGGGTACTGCTCTATTAAGTGTTCGATGCCTCGAATGTCCTTCCTTGACTTCAAGAAAAGGTACGAAGTAATCTGCTTGAGCGGAAATGAGTGGGAAGATCCAGATATTTGAACGAAGGGATAATTTTAGATCTTCTTCACGGACGGTTCGATGTGGAGCTGGTGTCTATCTGCATTGATCGAATGACTCTTGGAGAGTATGGTTCTGTTTTTCAAGCAGATATATTCACTATTTTTGGAGCTGCCTGTGGGGCAATTGAAGAAAAGTGGAAAAGAAAATGTATTGCTATTTGCAAGGACAGTCAAGCTGCGCTGATGATACTGCAAGACCCCTGACTATTTCAAACATTGCCAAAGAGTGCAAGCTATGATTGAACTCTGTCGCCAGATTCAATAGAGTGCATTTGTTCTGAACACTGGAGTACTGTGTTGTTGAGGGTAGTGAAATTGCTGACGCCATGGCAAAACAAGGTTCGACGATTCCACTACCGGGTCTTGAACCTGCCTCGGATGTGCTGGCCACATCTTCACATGCCATTTTTCGGAAGTGAATAGATGCCCACAAAGATAGATGGAGGGCTTCTGATGTGGCCAGGCACACGAAAGCTATCTTTTTCGAGCCCAACCATGTGACTGCAAGATCGCAATATGCGACTGCAACCATGCGACTGATTGGACACAACTACCTAGGTAGACATATGTATGTACTGAAAAGGTGTTTAACAAGATGACCCTGCGGATCATTTCCAGCGTTTCAATTTCAGCGTTTGCGTATCAATGCTTTGGCTGGGATGTAACACGTATGAAGAAAATAGCATCTTTTCTCTTATCATTGATACTGGATTTTAATAAGATGTCTGAGGAGCAATGGTAGCTGGGGAGTATGAATACAATGGGGCTTTTTGCCTGCGTGCTGAGAGGTTCCAGATGCTTCTCCCCAGCCCACACACACATGCATGAAGGCACAAACGCTTTGCTTGACTTGGTGTGGTAGTAATAAATATAAACATAGAATCGGAAAAAAAGCAAAAAAAAAAATAAACATACCACGGATACCTTTGGCAAAGTTTTTCGTAACAGGTAAAAGGAGATTAGCAATAATTATCTCCTTTGTTTTTTTCTTTTTAATTCAACGAATTCAGGATTTTTTTCTGGAAAAACTTCTAAATTTTTGACAGACGATGCAAGCATTCCTAATCGTTATTTAAATTTTTTCCAGGGTAAAAGATTTTTGGCTCTTTGATATTCAATATCCCCAAATTGTCTTTATGAAGGAGAGATAGATATTCGATTTGTAAACGACATGGAACAATAACTCCACCTTCATTGAATTATATTCCATCCTCCAAATAAATAAATAAAAGCTTCGAGATATATAGCTTAAAGGCTTCCCTTCTTGCATCAAACAACGTACCAGAACACTCTGAGAATCTTAACACTGAAGCAGCGGAAACTCTAATGATAACGGGAAAATTAAAATTTTTTGAATTGCGCTTACTTTTGATAGAGTTATTGAATAATAATAAAACTTACAGAGCATATTGAAGTTACTAAATTTTAAATCTTTATAGTTTTGTATGAACGTGCTGGTAACACTGTAGCTACGGTAGGCCTTGAAAGTGAAAACCTTCAAACCATCGACTCTCCTGAAAGATTTTCCTCTTCAAAAAAAAAGCAGCTCGTGTAAAAATCTTATGCTTTGTCTACACAGTCAAAGTAAAACTTTTGAAAATCCATATCGGACAAGAACGCGAGCCGTTCACCAATTTACCTATATATTTATCATCAAAAGCTTCTGTTCACGAGAACTCTGGTAAAACGTATTGCTAATACGTAGAACCAGGTCTGATAGAAGCGATTTATGCATTTGCGTACCAGTGATGCCATCCTGAAAAATCTCTAAGAAAAATATCTGCTTTTAGCTTTATAAATTTAGATCCGGTCGTCAAATTTTGACGAAATTCACACAGTAGCTGAACCTTACTATGAGCCACGTTTTATAGAAATTTGGTTGAAAAATTAGCTTAGCTATGGTAATTTTAGTGTCTTAAATTTTAAAGATTCGCTCAGGAAAGTAGATTACTTTGCTCTATAGCTTCCAGTAGCGTCATGAAATCATAACGAAATTCATGTGGCAAATTAAACTTGTTGTAGGCAAAATTCAGCAGAAATCTAATTGGAACAACAACGACAGGGCTGCCAGCTATAGCTGTTTTCGTATTTTTTTTTGCATATCTTTAGTAAGCGATTTATCATAAAATTATCAAATCATAGTGATCTCATAGTGAAAATAAACAACAAATGTTAGGATATACAATATTTGAAATCTTTCGCAAATGTTAGCTCTAAATTTGTTTGTATCCCTATATATTCTAATGCAACACCAAATTCGCAGAACAGGTTGACTTCAACAAGGGACATATTTGACATATTTTTGGCTTCGATGCTAACGAAGGGCTGCCAGCACGAGACGTTTTTGTTATTTTCTTACCAATTAAGTATTCACATCGCGAACAATCACAATGAAAATAAGTAAACAATGTTTAAATTTTTTAATGTCTGGACATTTTTCGGATGGCAACCCCAAACACCTTCGAAGTCTTCAAAATTAAATTGGCGTGGGATCTATTATTACTTACGGTACATTGGTCTTAAGTAGGAGTTTGAAAGAAGTTTAAAACGAGTGTTCTGGAATAATTTATCATTCTTCATATTCTTTGCGGTTCTATCTTCTTTTTATGGTTTCCTTAGCCTAGCAAAACTGTTATATTATCAGGGTATGTTTTGATTGCATTTTTTTAGAAGATTTGGTCAACATAATTTACCCTCTCTATTTAAATTAGCTGTGCTAAATTTTACTTGAAGTTGGTGGCCCCTTTCAACACATCACATTTTTGGGGGTCGGTAGCTTGGCTAACTAACGCGTCAAGCTGAAGCAGCGGTCTACTGCCCGCGGGCTCAAATCCCGCCGTGCCCATGGTTGTATTTGTTCGTCTTGTGTTGTCTTAACAGTCGGCAACTGGGCATAATACCATCGCTCCATTAAAGCTTTAGTAGCGACTAGGCATAGCACTAGCGCTTAAGAAAATAATGGAATAATTGATATCAGCTTCTCTCATATGTGTTTTCCTACAGCCATCGCTAAGCATTCGCCTCAAAGGGCAATCTCCTGAGCTTGGCGTTTCCGTTTTCTCACTTTCCGTTTTCTTGAAATATTATCAAATAATCGAAGTATGCCAAGGTCCCAAGCAAACGCTAACAGTGTTTATAATATATTAATGAAAAATTTTTCGTGCTGATTTTATAACAAAATTAATATTTTTTCAATTTTCTTGTTCATAGCCTCCGATGGAAAATAATCTGAATGCAAATTGAATCATTTAAATTTTTAATTCATATGTTTCATAATTGTGACTCCTAAGTGGAAACTTTTTGATAAAAAAAAGCACTCGTTCACAATACAATGCTTTCATATTCGAAAATAATATGTACTTACCTTAGAACATTATCTCTTTTTCGTAACAACTGAGTCTGTGTGCATAAAACTCCTTCGCGTACAAATTAAAAAAAAACTTTTCAAGCATTTGACATAAGTGTCATTTGAGTCCCAGCATATGTACTCTTATGTACCGACATGCACAAATATTAAAATGAAGCAAAACGAAGCGTTTCCTATTTTCAAACCTTGCAAAAAGAACATATTCTCCCTATTTCATGAAATATTAATAACTAACACTTTACACGATTTTCTTATAATTTTCTCCATCTTATTCTTTATTTACAGATCCACCTCTAGTGTCACTTCGACTTGGTTCCACGCTAACGCCGGACGATATTAAGGAAGGCGATGAACTTTACTTCGCATGTCACGTTCAATCGAATCCACCGTGGCGAAAATTGTTATGGCTGCAGAATGTAAGTCGATATGGGAGTAATTTTAATGAAATTCACAAAATGTCAATGAGCGCAGTTCAAGTATGTATGGTAACGTCTATGTAGTGCGTAGACTGACGAAGTGTAAATACTAAAGGTAAATGGAAATGTGCATTGAATATTCTAGATGGGCATAAATAAGTTGGATGAGGTTGCTAGGATTTTCTAAGTGCAATCAGAGAATATTAAATCAAATGATTGCTATGAGAAAATGTGTTTAATATGCTGTCGGAAAAACCATTACTGGATTATGAAACGTTTTTTGAGCCTGAAATTTCTTTTTTTTAAATTAAAAGAAATCATTTACTCGTTATTCAATCAAAAAATATTCACCAGAAATTTTTCCTTAGGTTTCAAATTCTAAAATTCAACAGAATCATATCTGACTTTGATCCTGGCTTTGAATTTTTGTTCGAAACAGTCCAGTCAAGATTCAATTAAAATAATTTTTGACAGACCGAATCATTTTTATTAAGGACCTTGCAATATTTCTTTTTCATACCAAATGACCGTCATATTTCAAATCATCAACGTCACATTCCTTTTGCAGTAAAGAACAGATCATCAAATTCCGTTAAACTTTCTTCAGTTTTCTTTTTCAAATAACACGAATTCAATTTTTTTTGTTCGTCCTATTACATCCTTAAGCTTCATTTTACTACCGTCAAACATCTGTTCCCTTTGAATTTCCAACAATAGTCATTTCCGGTTTACAGCCGCTCATTGTCCAGCTTGAAATTTCAAATACAAAACCATCGAAAACCTCAAAGGATAAAACGGACGGCGAGAAAATGCAAAAGTTTCATGAAGCCGCAGAACCAAACCTCCACGCTAAACTAACCTCTTACGGTCCAATCAATTTGCCGAAGCAGTCAAAACAAAACCGAATCGAGTTATTTACGTCCACTGCTACTAAGCAATTGGGTTAAAATCTGCATTCCTCCTAATCATTTACTCAATGAAAAAATTCAGTTGTGGTTTTAGTCATGATGCTCCATGATCGTCCAATATATTAATATCATAGCTGAAGAGGAATAGTATTGTGGATTGTTTCAAACTTCTCCGAGGAAACAGGAACTGTTGAAAAGCATAAATATGTCACCAATGGTTGGTGATTCTTTTCAAAGGATTAATTTTCTAAGCTGTGATGTAATTAATCGATGGAGAACATTTTTGTGCAAATAAATGTACACGGGTGGAGTTCAGGGAAAGTTGAGGTATTTCATGAGATAAGGGTTAATTGTAGGCAGGATGTGGACTTTGTCAAGGTTAGTCAGGTTAGTGTGTTGTTTTAAATGTAGGATTAATGAGAAAGTGGCTAATTTTTATCGTCGAAGAGGTTTGTGTAGATTGATGTGGTATGCCTATGAATGGATAAAGTAATGAATTAGTCATGGGAAAAAATTAAGGGAAAGTATTGTGGATTGAGTTAAATTGTTTAAAAAGAATCTCACCAGCTCTCAATTTTTTTAAAATTTTTTGATGAATCGAAAGGAGTTTTGTATGTGGGGTTCGGTCTAAGGTTCAGTCCTAGTTGTAAATAAGAGATAATGGAGTTTAGCTCGAAGGCATAGCTGATGGCTTGCCATTCCAATCCGCTTTGCTCAGAAATGACTGAATATTGTGGCTGGACCTCTAGCCAAATTCTAATTAAAAAAAACTCTAGTGCACCTGAACCGCTAGAAACACTAATGTTCGAAGAACAGTAAAAGAATCGTGCAGGTTTTGAGTGTATATTCCAACACATGAGCTGCTTATTACGGCCAAACTGCTTCAAACCCACGTTTTACTTTGGTCTCAAGAATGCATTATAACTCATATGGTGGAAGGTTTCAGATATTACCACTGGGATGAATTTCAACGTTTATGATAGCAATACACGGGTTAATTATATTCGCTATCAGTTGCTTATTTCACAAAATTTCACAGCATCTCATATATCATCAATGAAGAAAATGCTCAGTGCCTGCAGCACTATAACTGAAGTTGGTGTTTGGGGCTGCGATCCGAAAAATTTGCAGAGCTTTGGGAATTCAAACATTGGTTATTTATTTTCATTGTAAATGTTTCCGGTATGAATACTAACTGTAAGCATTTATTGATACAAAAGCAGCACAACCGACTCGTGCTGGCAACCTTCTGTCAGTATCAAAGCCAGAAATATATCACATCTGTTTCAAGTTGTTTAATTACATTCGAAGTTATAGGAGTATAAAGAAATTTAGGGTTACCTGAAGCGAGTTTTTTCAAATAATCGAAAATTTAATATTTGCTGTTTATTGTCACTACAATAGCATTACCATTTGAAAATTCTACGATAAAACCGCTAAATAGAGATATTGCAATTAAACACAAAACCAACAGCTGGCAATCCCATCGTGGCTTTTCAACCAAATTTGGCCTGAATAATGTTTATAATAGGTGTCATTAATTGTATGAAATTCGTATTGATTTCATGACTGCACTGGAAGTTATAGGGCAGAAAGTTTTATTTTCCTGAGCAAAATTTCAAAACCAAAGACACAAAAATTACCATAGCTGGCAGCACCAATCGAATTTTTCAACCAAATTTCTACCAAACAGAGATTGAAGTAAGTTTCAGCTACTGTGTCAATTTCATAAAACTTATTCACATTTCATAGGGCAAAAATCAGTTTTTTTCTGTGTAAGTTTTCAAGATGGCACCGCTGGCACAGAGTTGCCCACAATTCAAAATCGCTTCTATCAGACCTGGACCTACTTAAGTCCAATGCATTCTGTAAATTTCAGTTGTATCGGATTATTGGTTCGTGAGTTCCCGTCAACAGAAGTTTTTGATGCTGGGAAAGGGTTACAGTTCTTGTCCGACATGAAATTTAAAAGTTTTACTTTGAACGTGTAGATAAAGCATAAGATTTATTGTGAGAAACGGACATATATTAGAATATTCGATGGTTTGAATGTTTTCACTTCCAAATTTTTATTTTTTCAAGTTTAAGACACCAAAATTATCAAAGCTGGCAGTTCCAACCGAATTTTTCAGCTACTGTGTGAATGTCATCAAAATCAAACGATTAAATCAGAATTTATAGCGCTAAAAGCAGTTATCTTTTATTAGTGAATTTACAAGATGGCACCACTGGCACAGAATCGCCCGCATTTCAAAATCACTTCTATCAGATTTGGTCCTATTTAAGACCAATAAATTCTGCAAATTTCAATTTATTCTGCTTATTGGATCGTGAGCTTCCGTGAACAGAAGTTTTTGATGCTTAAAATACAGGTAAATTGGGCATGGGTTACCAGGCGTGCCCGTTATACCATATTAAGTTTTTTTTTAATGTCTATGTAAACAAAGCACAAAATTTGCATATGAGTGGCTTTTTTTTAAAAAAAGCGGCATTTTTTCAAGAGAGACGATGATTTGAAGGTTTTCAATTTTAGTGCCTACCCTAGCTACAGAATTGCCAGCACGCTCATTAAAAGCTACACATTTTTACAACTAAATAATACCATCGTGAAAATTTCGTAATGATTAAATAGCTCTGTAAAAAGTGATCGCAATTTAAAAATTTTCAAATTTTCCCGTTCTCTTTTTAGGAACACAGTGCACACATGGGGTTAAAAATTTCAAAACATTATCCGATTCACATGTAAAACACGTTCGAAATTTATTTCGTCACCTTTATTTTCGGAAAAATTATTTGTGTACGGAATAATATGTAAATTAAAAATATAACTAAAATGGCCGCCGGCGCCAAAAGGTTAAAAATAATTGACATTTACTGAAACCTTGACCTATTCCGCATATACACCAATGTATCCTGAAAGTTTCAGCTCAATCGGATGGCGCGTTCCCGAGATTATCTCACTGAAATTTTTTGATGATATATATATGTATGTATATATATATATATATATATATATATATATATATATATATATATATATATATATATATATATATATATATATATATATATATATATATATATATATATATATATATATATTTATATATATATATATATACATATATATATTTATATATATATCTATATATATATATATATATATATATATATATATATATATATATATATATATATATATATAGATAGATATATATATATATATATATATATATATATATATATATATATATATATATATATATATATATATATATATATATATTTATATATATATATATATATATATATTTATATTTATATATATATATATATATATATATATATATATATATATATATATATATATATATATATATATATATATATATATATATATATATATATATATATATATATATATATATATATATATATATATATATATATATATATATATATATATGGAAATGTAAATTTTTGGCCGAATCGATTTTCATACTAATGTTCTTCGAACATTCATCAAAAGACGGCTTCATCAAAAGACGTGCTAAAGAATCTTGTAACCTGTGAATCACAAGATCTTAACCACTTCACTTTTACGTCCTATTTATGTATACGCTTGCATTACCTGGAATCCCACTTTAAAAACCCACAGTGATAGACTCGAGTCAATACAAAAGCAGTTTTTACTCTTTGCCTTGCGAGAACTGTACAACCCTTATGATTTCAATAGCCTGCCTCCTTATGAGTTTCAAGTGGGTCATTCAAATTTACCAACACTAGCCTCCAGAAGAATGGTGATATCGGCCTGCTTCGCATTCGATGTCATTAGAGGAATTTCCGAATAGCAAATTTGTGATAAATATTCCTGTAAGGAACACCAGGTCCAATCGTTTCCTTAAAGAATATCCACATTTGACCACATATACAGCTAATGAGCCGACAAATAGATGCTGCAGGATATTCAACAGCATAAGCAATCTAAATTCACCTACGATTTCCAAATTATCGCTCAAATCCTCTCTTTCGCATGCCGTCCGTACCCTTCAACCTCAAGCCACATAATATTTATCAATGTTAAATTTATTGATTGTTATTTTCTAATCTATTTGTTGCTTATTTAATTTGTTTGTTACTTATTTAATATTTCTGTTGAATTTTCTTTTCTTTACTTTACTTTTCAATTTTTATTTTGTATTGTTTATGTAATTTGTAACTTGTACCTTATTTGGTGAATAAATAAATAATACAGAAGTATAGTAGAGTTTTCGAAGAGGTGATTGTTAGGCTATTAAAGATTTTTTGAAAGCTTTTGCTATCTTTAAGAAAACTTTGTCACCGTCTCTCTGAAGACGATGAATCAAACGTTATGGGAAGATTTATTTAAGATATCTGTCGTTTCTGCTTTGAGCATATTAAAAGAAACCGGTTCGAGAATGGAACCTTGAGGTCCACCAGACTTTATAAGGAACTCTTCAGAGGGAGCCCTACTGATGGTTACAAACTCGCTCCTTTTGCCGAAGAAGCCGCCTACGATTTCGATAATCCGATCTGCGAAACCCGAATATGTCGTTTTGACCAGAAGTCAAACAAAATCTTTAGAAGGCGTTTGTCTAGCTTAAATCAAATAGACACCCAGAGGAGTTTTCATTATTTATTACAATAGGTAAGCAAAGATACAATGAAAAATTGACTGAAGTTATCTTGAAACAAAAGACCAAGTTTTACTATAAATAACGCAAAGAAATTGCGTTCAAATTTTTTCAAGCATCTTTTAATTTTTCTAAGAGATTTTGTCTGGTTTGCTATACTGGTTTCGGTTGTTTAATACAAAAATCCCATCAAAACAGACTATTTTTTCGCAAAATATTTAACGAAAGCTGAACTGTTGGTAGAAATAAACAGCAAGATATGGAAAAAGTACGAAACTGTCATCAATCTTTCCGAATGTGTTCAAATTACGAATGATTTTGCTACTATTTCGCAATATGGAAGTCGTGAAAATAGAAAAAGTTACGGTCCAGAGATCTAAATACCCAGAACCACTGGCTGATAAAAGGTTGCATTCAAGCCTCGAGTCTTCAATATCTTCTTAGAAGAATAGAAGGATTCCTAGGCAAGATTTGGAGATGATTGAACCGGTGTTTGACCTTTTGAGGATTATCTTCTAGCTATAATGACTCCCATATTTAAAAGAAGCAAGCACAGAGGCTAGCAAATTCGTTGGTAGCTATTCAAGCTTGACGAAACGAATGCCCACGAGTAACAGAGTGCACGTGAAAGCATGGTGACAACGGTTGTTTTCTGCCACTTGTAAGCCTAGAAAGATGATGCAGACTAAAGATATGGTGAAACGTTACTTAGTCGTTATCCAAATTGACCACAGTAACCCCTTGAAAGACCTTAGAGTCAGCCTTGCTCAACGCAATAGTTGACCAAATTGAGAAATGGAGTCTGTCCCAATCGCAAGCCTAAGCCATCGTGGTAGAAAATGCGTCTACAATTTCACAGAAGAAGAAAACGGAGGCTTTTTGAATCACTCTTAATAATGCTGGAATGAATATAAGGACGATTTAGAACTCTACAAATGTGAAATCTTGGAAAACCAGGCGGGTTCTTGGAAGGTTAACTGTGGCAAAATTGAAGCCAGTTTGGAAACGGCGAGACTTAAAAACTGTTTGGTAAACTCCCTGTCATGCCAAAATTAGTCAGCCAGCCAGATGGGGAATGGACAAATAAACGTGGTCTAGTTAAAGCATTAAAACTCTGAAAATCTTCAAAGATACTCTTTTTCCCGGCTGTTTAATTCCAACATTCACTGGCAGGTAGGGAACTAGCATTCATGATACAGAAAGAATAGGTCAAACTCTTGACCGGGCCATCGACACCTTCAGGTCCTTAAAGCTACCAAACCTAGATGGAATTATGTCCGCCATGCTCCAGACAACTGGAACGCTCATCAATTTATAAAGATTTTGCAGTGCAAAATCAACAAGCTGTGGTCTGGAAGACCGCTGTGTTTGTAATAATACCCGAAACAGGTGAAAACAAGCAAGCTTGTTCCAAAAAATATAGGCATATTAGCTTCCTTCCTTTTCAAAATATTTGAAAGGGTTAAATTTCCATGCTCGGTTCATTGACCAATTCGAGAGCCCAAAACAAGTACACAAAAAGAAATTTATGGGAATGGCTCTACCTAGGGTAGTTCCTTAAATAAAAAAAAAACACTTCATTATAAAAAGTATGAATATTTAAATCGCTTTTAAAAACGTGCCTGCAGCAACTATTATGAAAAGCCTTCCTAAAATCAGCACCTATTCAGCCAAGTGCAGCTTAAGCAAAGTCTGAAATCAGTTAAATGGTCTGGAGTGCAAAGAATAAGGAAGGTTCACAGAGGCACACCCCAAAGGAGAGTTGTATCTCCTCTTTTGTGAAAGCTGATGACTAGTACAATCTAAAAGGGGTCGGAAAGCAAGCGACTTCTATTTGGGGCTTATGTGGACGGCAATGCACTCATAGTCTAAAAGCGTAGGCCTTCGTATCAATTCCGATAAAACTGATTTTGTACTCTTAACTAAGTTATAAAGGATTCCTCAAATTAACCCAATCAAATTGGGTCTCTCACACAGTACTGCATCTTATTCTGGACAACAAGCATATCTGAAATATGTATCTAGAGAAAGAGTAAACGAAAAAAAGATCACGCAAGACAAGAATGTAGAAAAAGAGCACGCCAGATACTTTTTGCTTTTACCGAAAACATTGAGTGGCCGTACGCTTTGAGCGGAAATAGAATCAGGAAATGGACATAACAGTCCTATTCACCTACACTGGCTGGTCTAAAACAGGAACAGGAGTAAGTACTGCAGCAAACTCTACGAACCAATATGTAGATGTTTTTTTTCAGGTTCCCTAAGCACCATAAATCTTTGCGGTAACAAAAGCCCATAGCTAGTACACGTCAAAAACCTTCTTGCATTAGCACAGATTGACTGCAAATAGCTGGCCAGCATCATTATTGACTACTGTATTGTCATGAAACTGTGATTCTTAACCAATAACACCTGCAGAAAGTGTCAGGAGCCGAGACTCTCAGACTCACAGTTCAGCATATCCTGTGTCACTGTCCAGCGCTGGGGAAAACCAAATAGCGCTGCTTTGGTGAGACCTGGTTTGATGAATCTAATGCTCTTGGCGGAGCAGAAGATAGAGGGTATCCCTTAATTTTCGAAAAGGTTGGACATTTAACCTCCAGGTTGTCTTATCTGGTATCGCTACGGTCCTTATCTCAGCCAGAAGAACCTAGCCTTTGAATCCTCAAAATAAAAAAATTCAGCAAAGAAAAATCGATGAAAACGATCAAATCAATGATAACAATGAAACCAATGATAACGATGAAATCGATAATATAAAATAATACAAAAATCATCATATATTTAGATGTACTTTTCGTACTAAAAATTTCGTTTTAATCATGAAATTGTTCAATAAAATGAAGAGTTTTCTTCATTTCGAGCTGTGCACTTCATTTAAAGATTAAAAGTATTAAAGGGTCTCATAAGGAGTCCATATTAAAGCCTTCATTGTGTTTGAAACAAAATATACAAATCGTGCTCTTTCATTGAGAAACGTGAAATTCTAGTAACGGTTTCGTAATCGTTGAATCTTGCTAAATAACGCCAATTTATTGTAAAATAGCTCTGTGCATGCTAGTATGAGTACATACTTTACAAACTTTTTTTTCACTGCAAAAAACAACAATCAACTGTCACACACAGTAGCCACATTCAAACCGAGTAAGACCACTATAGAGCCGAATCTAAGAACTACAAACATACATCGATTTCGGTTGTTGCCGCTCGGCTATATGCTATACTTTAAGCAATACGTAGGGGGCTCGTATTATATACAGGGTCCATATTACCATTTTTACCTCTATTAAATTAAATCTGGCTTATGGTTTTTTCCAGATTGAATGTTGCAAAAGCTCGAAGTCTTTTGAAACAATACCTATTTAATTAAGAAATCCATGCACCCAGCCTGGGCTCAACAAATGTAACATGATAAACGAAATGAAAATTTACTCGCTTTAAGCTCATTAACTTAAGAATGAAAAACGAATGCGAATTGAAACTACAATTAAAAATCAATTAACAATTTTGTTTTTTATTATTTTTTTGTGAGTTTTTAGAGCGCATAAAATTACTAATTAGGCCAAAAATGTTCATAACAACTTTCTCCAAAAGCCCATTTTGAATGAAATACACGAGGAATTAACTTTGTATCAGTTTAATAAACCTTTAAATCAAATATTTTATTTGCAGTAAGGACTTGAACTATTTTTCAACAGTTTTCCTCTCTTTTCTGTCCATTTTTCAATTGAATCGCTGTGTAAACTTAATAGAATCACACAAATATTATCGTTATGTGAAATTTCGAAAGAATTTATTTAGTCCATCAGGAACCGCTAACAAAACTTACGCTCCAGAAAAACAGCATAACTCACTCTTTCGCTCCAAGTCTTTGATTAATTCACTTCAGCATTCAACCCGTTCATGATGGCAATGGAACGATGAGAACAAATATGCTTGGTACTCAATTAAATTTACTCCGACATATCGGTTAGCCGCAATACGACGTAGCGAACATAGAAAAAGACCCGTCGATATGGATACCAGTCTACTGTGGAGTCAGTTTATGAGTCCAGCTTGGACCAATGAAAGAGCTCCGGTTGGCGAAATCAATCTGAGCCTGAAACGGGCTAGAGCACAAAAAATAATGAACTGGTTCAACATGAACTAGCCAACAAAGACGTAGGTCTGTTTTGCTGTGGTCTACAGAAACCCATTTAAATTCGTATTCGGGATTTTGCAAGTACCACGCGCGTGAGGTTTTCTCTGGAAAATTTTCCCGGTTACATTTACAGGACTTTGCTAGTGTTATTGGGATGGTAAATAGCATCGTCAGCAGCATTTGGTGGGCAATGTACGTTTCAGCAATGTACATGAGAGTTTGTAAATGGACGTAGTTTTAAATATGTATACATGCATAGGTGGTCCATTTACGAGTGTCACGTAAGACCTAGTATGACTATTGAGTGGCTTGGAAGTTTTCAACTGGGGGATACAAGGGAAAATATATAAAAACATGTAGTTTTTTAATTAAATAAAGTAGTTATTCCGAAGAACACTACGATGAAAATGACTCTCTTCAATATGCCAGGGTTTCTTTTAGATCCGTTATTGCTTGATTGTTTTGAGTGAAATGTGAAAAAATGAAAAAAACTTAAGCAATCCATTTAAAATATTTTTTCCCATGTGAATGCTACAAAATATGACGTCAAAGATAATAGACAAATATATAGAAGCTACCTGAACAGCTTATGTGATATTAATTTTCTTTATATTTCTTCAAATAATATCTCTAAACTATACAAAAGAATCTAACTGGTGAAAATTGGAATGATATATGCCGAAACACAAAATCCAACTTTTTTGCACAAATGCTTGTATATAATCGTTGCTTTGCTTTAAGACCCAAAAACTTACATTTGATCATGTCCGTTTGACATTTTGCACAATCAAATAGTTAATATTTGTTAGTGGAAACATGCTTTTCTCATGGAATACTTTAGGAACAAATTTACCTCGACGCCTCAAAAACGATTCTGCATCACCCGCATCAAACCAACAACAAAAAATGTTCAAGGACCTTCGTAACCTCCTACCTAATTTTATAACGTCTTTTTTATAATCACCACGATACAAACGCTACAAAACTATACTTCAACCAAACAATCATCATCGTCCTCGAAACCACTCTTTTGGCCGTAACATTCCCTTATACTAGACTATAGCTTTGTGCTTACGCTATTTAGTTCTTTAAATTACTTCCTTACATTTCTAATTAAAGTCGTTTCAACCATCGAAAAGTATTTCCCGTGCTAACTAGTCTTCCACACCTAAAGTAAGTACCAGTTTCGAATGGAAAACTGAAACCACCCACCCGACGAGAGGGAGGAAGAGCAAACGTGCACGAGGTGGGAGAAGAGTTTCATTCGGGAGTCAAGACAAAACGAGAAGAAAGTAAGAAAAAAGTTGTATAGTGCGATTCAATGTAACAACATACTGTAACCGAATGCAATTATAGAAAACTCAGCTGAGCACCATTAAATGTCATTAGATATGTGCATGTCAGGTTGCTAAGTGGTTTGGGATATAGTGGTGCTATGGGGTCGAGTGAAATTGGTTCAGTGTACAGATGCAATATAACGGTTAAACTTAGCTTTTTAGTTGGCTTGTTCGAATTCAAATCCTGTTACGACTTGAGTCAAGGAATCCTGTTGTGATCGTGCAAAAGCGAAGGAAAGTAATTTGAACGCAAAAGACAATTTGTTTAATGATGCTCATTACCGGAGAGGTTATTTAAACTACTTTTCCCAAACTAATGAATAAAAGAAAGTCGCCGAAAGACAAGAAATGAAACTAGACATAAGAGACATAATATATTAGCCTAAAGTGTTTTCAAACACTTTCAATAATATATATATATATATATATATATATATATATATATATATATATATATATATATATATATATATATATATATATATATGTATATATATATATATATATATATATATATATATATATATATATATATATATATATATATATATATAAATATATATATATATATATATATATATATATATATATATATATATATATATATATATATATATATATATATATATATTATTCTAATAATCTTGTCTGATTATTTTTGCAAAAATTAAATGATAAAGCTTCTGTTTCTAGCATTAAAACTGAATAATTTGAAATTTACTGAAACAGGGAAAATATGCTTGAAATAATATTGCTATTATTATATTTCATTTTTTTTTTTTTTTACTTAAATGTTTCTATATTTGCATCATTTTGTTTGACCCACATTGGGCGCATTTATTTAAGAGTCAATAGAAGCCTAGATTTATCCCAAACCCTAACCCAAACAAAAGAACAATAGGTTCTTTCACCTTTCGACCTTTGAAGGGACCGATTCTATCAAATTTCATATTATTGTATATGAAGTATTATTTGCATTTAAACTGAATTTATGTACCGTTATTCAGACTTATATTACTCTCCCTATTACTTCTCTTTAGACACCTGTTATGGTGTTCCTTTTTGTGGTTAAAATAATATTTCCCCTAAATTTTCACAGTTCACAGAAAATACTAATTTCTTTATATAATATTTCTTAAATATAGTCTTTCTTTGGAGTAAGTAATATATTATTTGTTCAACCAAGGTGAATATGCAAGACAATATCAAGAATTTTTACGAGAATATTATTGTTTCATTGTTTGTAAATTTTTACTTACCTTACCGGTAAAACTCAACTTCGTAGTTTGGGGAAATTTAACATGGTGCTTCGGAAAAATTAGGGGAAAGCTAAATTTTGGTGTGAACCTTGACACTGGCGTGTTGAACCAAATGTCAAAAGCCCTCATCAATCCGAGTGCTGCGTTACCTTTTATACGGGTCAAAGGTACCAAAAAGTGGCCTTTCCTAAATATCTCAGTAACGGTCACGTCATCAGAAAAACAATGTAAGACGAATCTGTAGCTAAAAAAATTTCCAACAAAAAAAGTCTGAAAATTTTTTCTGGTAACCATAACCGTTTTTGAGATATATTGATCTAAACATTTGCTACTAACAGCATCCTTTTTCTCAACGGCATGTTGATATTATCCGATTTTGATGACGACTTGGAATGTTTGTGAGTTTGTTTTTCTATGTTAAAAAGGTGCATAAAAAAAACATGCAAACAAACTTATCTACCACACCCCAGGGTAGATGGAAAAGTGTGCTCTGAAAAGTTATCCCCCCCCCCCTTTTTCCATTAAATGGTATCCCGCAGCTTCCATCCCAAATCCTCAGAAATGAGCTCGTTGCCTACTCTTTGCCCACTGTTAAACAAGAAAGGATCATTTTTTATCCTGTTTATTCCATATTATTGACATCGCAGGACCAGCCCTACACCCACACCATACCCACCCCCGCCAACGAACCACCCCGAAATACCCGGTTTTTTAGTTTTTTTCCATACCGTCTTATCCCATGAACGATCAGGCCAAGGTCACGTAATTTCAGGTGCAAATTGGTTTCGAGACGTGCCATGTCCCTTAAGCGCTATGCAGTCATCACAGGATTGGTAAAACACTGATTATTCAGGGATAGTCTGCAGCAGGTTGAGCTCCTATAATGTCAAGAATGAGCGTTTACAGAATTATGCCATGATATTATCTTGCTCTTTCATACTCCTAGGGCCATGATATGTTACAAAACCTATTTTCACCTGCAATGCTGTTGTTTTGTCCTGCTCCTTCGTGGAATATCCTATACATGATGCAGTTATACAGTTTATTTACGAGAAGAGAGTAGCGAGCAGATGTTTCTACAAGTTTTATGGCAAAGGGGGGGCGTGGGGTGGATGGTAACTTTTCGAAGCACACTTTTCCACTTATCCTGGAGTCTGGTAGATAAGTTTTTTTACATTTTTTTATTATGTGCCTCTTAAACAAAGAAAAAAAACTCATAAACATTCCAAGTCATCATCAAAATCGGATAATATCAACATTCCGTTGGGAAAGAGGAAGCTGTTAGTAGTAAATGTTTAGATCAATATATCTGAAAAACGGTTACGGTTACAAGAAAAACTCGTCGATCTATTTTGCTGGAAATTTTTTAAGCTACAGATTCGTCATACATTGTTTTTCTAGGGACTTGACCGTTACTGAGATATTTAGGAAAGGTCACTTTTGGTGACCTTTGACCCCGTATAAAAAGTAACGCAGAACTCGGATCGATGGGGACTTTTGACATTTGGTTCAACTCGCTAGTATCAAGGTTCACACAAAAATTGAGATTTCCCCTAATTTTTCCGAACTTTCGCCTTTTTTATGTCGGATTTCACTGGGCTGTTCGTGTCCTCCTGATCGTTAGACAATTTTATCGATTGTGCTTTTTTTTTGATTTTCTGGTTGGGTGTTTGTTTTTAGGTGTGTTTTTTGTTACTTTGTTTATCTTTGAGCGTGTTGTTTTCTCGTGTATTTTTTGTACGTTTTTGTTAGTTAACAGGGACAAACACTTGAAGAAGAATATTTACAAGCATAACTAAACGAAAAGACAACGCAATGATCATAAATCAGGAAACAAACAAAAACCACCCTCCAAAACTAACACTTAACCATAAAAACATAAAAAAACCCAAACCGGTAAAATTGGCTAACTGCTATGGGGGCACGTAGTCGAGTTTAGCCGCCTAAAGACCAACTTTTCTTTTAAAAGATCTTAAAACACATGTAAAAAGTAAGTTTTTCAGTTCAAATTCTTATGTTAAGGCTCATTTAACGAGTGATTAACAAAACCGAGCTATTCTGTTATTCGGAAACACAATAAATCATTGCTGCGAAAACATATTACACTAATGCAGTTAATTCCACAAAATTTAGCATTGAAGAACAAAGCCTAATTTCGTAAATTATTTAGGCTTTGAAATTGCGTAGCACCCACAAAATGCATTTGTCACTATTGCAGGGATTTGATGGGTGCAAATTGGTAAAAAATTCAAATTCTACCAAAACTATAGACATCTATCATTAACTGCTTTAATTTTTCTTGAAATCGAATATTCAAACTCTCAAATTTAATTCAATTGCACAGGATTTTCATTTGATTATGCAATGCAGAGGAAGTGAAAGGTGAAATGGAACTAAAAGATATAATTTACAGTTTTCTTGAAAATATAAGAGACGGAAAACGAGTAGTATTGTGACATCTTATACATAGAAAGATGTATGAAACTACTGTTGATTGATTGGTGGATTTACATGGACTGGATCCATTTGTTTTATTCTACGTGGATGAAAAAATATAGCCAACGAGCTCTAAATTTTATTTGAGTAGTGCTGGACAGTATGCGGGAAGATGTTCTACACTCTCTGCCGTTTTTTTTCAAAGTATCTACAGCAATTATCTTTCTCTTTTTTCTCTCCTGTAGTAGTGTTTTTTTTTAACTTTATACCTCTCACGATATATTCCCCTAGTTTAAAGTTTATGTGCCTATGATCAAACAGTGAAGCTTCTGTTAGGACGACTTTTGCACTAGATTACTGGACTGTTTAGCACTTATTTAAGAGCTAGTACCCCGTGCCTGTTAGTTGTCAAGAACGTTGGTGTTTATCGCTAATTGGTTATAGCTAAATTATTAGCAGAGAGCAATTCTAAGAATGACTTACTTTTGCGTTGACAGCACAGCCAATTAAAAATAATTTGTTATCTTTTTTGCAGTTATCTTCGGACCACTTGATAATGTTACTTAGATACTATCTCCTGTAAAGTAGGCTGAAGTAAGAGCTGTCTTTAGTGTTCGTTCTGCAATATTTATCCATTTTATAGACAGCTGGAGCCAACTTGCTGCTTACCTCCGCCGAAACAGCTTTAAAATAATGCAGGCTCAACTGTAGATACATGAATCTGTTGTTTCTCATCAAAAGCAAACTGCTAGAATCTGGTGTTCTCTTGATTTTAGTTTCACTACATTCCATATAAGAAGTTACCGCCGGCTCTGGTGCCTTTTCATCTAACTTTTCGACGATCAACGAGATCTTCTCAAATAAAAAGGTACTGTTACCATCTTCATCAGTTACTTTAGATACCGAGGCCTGATCCACTTCGATGGCTTAATAGTAAGGCACACGTTAATATTGCATAAGTATCACGAATATCACAAAAAAAAATAAAAATTCAAACGACTATGAGGCAATTCATTTTGCTACTCCTGTGTTCACTTCACTGGTACATTTGCTTCTTTGCATACTCTGCACCAATAAACTCTCGCAAAAAGAAGTAACGATAAATAGAAAATTTTTTGTAGTATGATAAATCAAACTATTTTCAAAATTTCAATTTTCTTTTGATTCCATACCTGTAAGTAGGTATTGAAAAAACTCTCGAAATTTGTTTATCAGCGTAGCTTATGCCAAATTGAGATAATTCGGTTTAAATTTCGAGCACATGTGCGTTATACTGCAGGAAAATAAACAAGTGACTGTTTAATTGTTATTTTATCGTTTATTTTATTCACTTGAAAATATACTGGAATATTTCACAAGACTTATTCAATTAAGGCAGCTTCATTACGCAAACTAATTTATTTCATTGAACTTTTGTCTATCATCTCATCAACGCTTCTGGGCACCATCAATTTCTCTCGAAACATTGTCAATGAAAGACATAATAAACTGAGCTCTGTACAATCAATTATCTATCATGTCTTTTTAATTATATCATCAACCAGCAAACACTTTTGCAGCATATACTCTTCACCATTCATTCGAAATAAGACACAAAAATCACTCATCACTAATACTACTGACATGCACAGTGCAATCTTAATAAAGATACGCAATATTTCAATAGATTCATTCCCAGTTTCATTTACAATTAAACCACAATTTGATGCTTTCGTCTTATAACATACATGCATATCTATGTATGATATTTAACTCCGCTTCCCACAGATTCCCTGCTCTTTTCGTTATCCTTTTTGCGCGATATACTACCAACAAAAATATCGTACTATCTGACAAATAGTGCTCCGCCATATAGACAATACAGCTGCCGGCAATGCAGAGAGACGCAAGGATTTTAAATTAATTGGGATTTAGTTCCGTTTCATCTTGACATATAAATGTAGCAATCCAGGACATATCACGTTTATCTTGATCGTTCAGCAGTTTGATTAGAAGAACAGCACAGCAGCAAAATGAAAAGTATTGGATGTTGCTAGTTATACAAGTGGTTGTGCTAAAATTTGTGCATGGTAATGCACTTTTCTCAACCAACGGAGTGAAAAACATAGTTACGAAATAGACAATAAAGTGGAAGTTTATCGTTTGGTTGAAAGTGATGTGAATGCATGGATGGGTGGCTGATGATGGATTTTAAAGAAGAATAAAGCTGAAGAGAGACTTGTGATGAAAATAGTGTTTTATGCAAGCAAATACCAGTATCAATCCAAATTTAATGACAACAGAAAACTGTGTATTGCACAAAGTTTCGATAATTCTCATATCTATTTGAAAGTTTTTTGACCTACAAACTTCAACTTCAAAAGCTTTCTTTCATAACGCGGTAAAAGCAAAACAAAAACTTTTCACCAAATACTAACTCATATTCTGAAATTAATTTGACTTTAATTGTGTTCATTTTCAGCATTTTTTGCTACTGCTCACAGTAGTCACCCTCAATATTTAAGGCCTTCAAACTATCACCAAACCGACCAACATACAATCTCTGAATCTTTAATTACCACTCTTATAGCCTTCGCCTTCAGATTTATTTTTCTCTATGTCTGAAACTGCTGTCCACCTTTACTGTACAATACAATGAACTAAACTCAACTATCATTAGAAAGGCACTATTTCATTCAAATCTGCCTTAACAATCTAATGGAACTCAAGTGGCCGGCGTGAACTTAAAAAAAAAAAATGTCCCCATAAACCGTTAAATTGAAATATCGGTCTGCAGTAAAAACGTTCAAGTTGTAAAGGACAATATATAATTGAATCCTTCCTTCTACTTAGTAACAACCACCATCGTATCGTTTGAAACAATTAATCTTGAATGAGTCCACAGAGAGAGCGAGAGACAGTCACGATACCCACATGGGGCGCTTAACATATCGATTTAAAAATACAGTCTCAAGAGCTGTATTGTTCCGAATTTCCGGTAACTTTTCACCCCGTTTGCAAGCAACAATTTAAAAAAGGATTCAGTTTTGTAAAAAAATGTCCATTTAAAATGAACTACGAGGTATATTCATCTGACAACAAAGTTAATTATCGGCCAGACGTTTCACTTCCTAGATACTAACACCCTGAATTAACACAGAATTTACTCAGTACACTGTGAAAGCTTTCACACAATCATGAAAACCAGCAATTTGAATACGTTTGCTAAAAAACAGAAACAACTAATTCACTAACTAAACGACGTTGACCAAGCCCTGAAAATCCCTATATTGAAATTTACGAGCCAAACGTTGGCGGAATTTCATCGAAACTACTTTCGAAATATCCTTGTCTATTCAGCGTAGCAGTAGTCTTTGTACCATTTATCACCGCAATGAAGATGTAAGCATACAATAATTGCCGACTTCTTACTCGTAGTAATTTTGTACCGAGGCACCTGTACTTTTTTCATTCCTTTATCGGTTTTTTTCGTCCTTTCTACTAATGTCTAGCTTGAGGGGGTGTTGTACACGTTTTTTTGTAGATTTGGGGGTGTGCTACTTTTCTCTCCTGTTTTTCGTGGTAATTGATGACTTTAAATGGTATGAATGTGGTAGAAGGACCGAATGCTGGTAGGAACTGTAAAGAGAGAATAAATTCACGTACGCCAGGTAGATTTGAAATCGTTTACGGAAGAATATTATTTGTTTTGTTAAAAAACTTGTTAGCTTTATTAACTAAAATAGATTTTGAAATTATTCTTTTTGAATTTTAAATAATTTGTTTCCGTGGCATACATTGAAAGATGTTTGGCCAGGATAAGACTGACTGATTTTTCCAAATGAAAAATTCAGAGAGTCTGAAGTGATACGAGAGCCTCTTGAAGTTCAAATGAAATTCAACGACTAATTTCTTTAGTGCTCAGTCGGCCTGAAACCACATTAACTCACACTTAAATTTCATCAAGGCTATACGATTTTACAGTTTTCCAGAGACTCTTTTGTACTCAACAAGCTTCTACCTCAAAGCTCTGGTTTTTCCGTAATAAATAAATGAATATTTAATTATTGTTATGAATATTATTATTATTATTTGAAATATTTAACTCTTCAATGAACAAACGAAAGCTTTGAGCTTCACATAAATTTTTTCGATGAAAAACTTTAATTTGGACAAAAATATACTTTTTTGATCCTGCAAGAAGAAAAAACGTCAACTTTTGCCTAAGAGTGCGGACTATAAGTGTAAGGAAAAGTTCAGCTGTGCAAGTATACAGTTTGGAAACTTTCAAGTATAGCGACCTGGAATTGTTTTTGCGGGATGGTTAAAATTTGAAAAATTTTGAACTAAATGGTTTTGAAAGTATGCACTGATTTTCATCAGACATCAGTTCTGAGTGCATAACTGACTGATGCGACCACTTGCAATGTGATGTCATTAATTTTTATTTAAGCTGGTTTTTAAAAATTTTAACAACATCGACTTATATTCAACGAAATTATTTACTCATAAAGGTTATCAATTTGTGATCACGGTTCTCTTGTTGTCTATAAATTAGCATAGACAACGTATATCGGCTCTAATGCTTATCAAAGCAGAGAATAATTGATACCGGTTACCAAAAGTTGGTGCAACAAATGCTAGTGCTGTCTCGAGAACAACGCAGTCCATGAAGAGTAGTGATTTCACGCCTGCCAAGCAGGTGCAGTGCTAGTCAGAATTAAGTTCATTGAGTGTAGTGACCCTGCACCTACCGAGCTAATGTGTGGAACGGATTTATCAATTTAAATTTTTTGTATGCGTACAAAATTAAAAGTTTGAGTACCCTTCTTCAAAGTCTTATTTGCAGTTTTAGCTTACACTACGTTATAAGCACCACAATAAAATTCATTATCTCGACATCAGCTGCATTTCCATTTCATGTTAAATAATCTTCAAGCGGCTTATGTTAAATGTCGATGTGACTGTCACTGCTTGAGTATAACTGTAGTATCCTCTTTCGCCGCCACTGAGTCCTCCGAAATTTTCGCCGCTAGTATCTAGCTCGGTATGAAACATCTACCCACTCTTTCAAAGATAAGGCCTACTTTGGCATTTTATTCCGATAATTCTGCTGAGAAAGATATTCTTAACCGGGACCTTTACGATCATAGAAGCTCAATCTCAGCCGTACGAAGCCTGTTGAGGCTTATTTTATCCATGACCTTACGGTCTATGTTACATAGGTTAAAATCGTCAATTTTTTTATTATGTATACTTATCTTCAGCAACAGCAATATTGTGCGCATTTAGCTTGTATAGAAAGAGTTTAAACCTAATGGAGAGCCTTTAAAGAACTTTGACTGGAAAGGCTAAATTACACTGATAAACACTTTCTTGGCTGTCAGCAACTGTGCATGAATTCCTTTGTCAAATTTGAAGTCGAATGTATTTTTTAGCTCCATCTATCTTTTCTAGACAAGTGCTTCTCAGTATATTGTTATTTGTGGTCCTTTCATGGTTTTAAGTGCCAGCTCCTCCATTTTATATTTTGTTTTCCCCTTACTTATACATAGCGTTTTTCGTCGCCTGCTTTATTTTCATGCAGGACTCTTCCACAGATTGCACATTTTGGCACATGATGTCATCAGCAGAAGCCAACAGTGGCGTGGGCTTAATGAGATCGGTATCGCTTATGGTCAATTTTTCATCTTAACTAGCTCTCTCCGACGCCAAGTTGAATAGGACCCAAGAAAGCACGACTCTTTGTCACATGTTGTTATTGATACTAATCGGTCCTGATGCACGCCGAGCTGGCTCAATCCATCTTTGCATGTTCATGATAGTCAGCCTTGTCAGCCTCATTATTTAACTTGAAGCATCAAACTCTCTAATAGTCATGCAAAGATTTATCTTGGGTTTGCTATCATAGGCGGCTTTCAAGATCATGAAAAGACGAAACAGTTTAGGATTCTATTTCACACGCTTTTCCATCAGCTGCTGCTGGTAGAAAATTTGATCTATTGCTGATTTCCCGTAAGTTACACCTCTTTGAGTTAAGGAAATAAAGATGTTCGGTCTGACAAGACAACAGAGTCGCCTTTGTAGGCTATACTGAGCAATATGACATTTATGTAATTACTGCACTCTGAGGTGTCTTTTTGCTACTGACGAAGCATTGCAAAGACAATGGCAAAGTGGATTGTAGATGAGTTTAGGGCCTTAAGAAAGATGAGCGATAGAAAGGTAATTAATCGAGATGGTCGAGGCTTTGCTCCCAAGCGTACCAATAAAACAAGCACTCACGTTCTTTGAGGACTGGCTATAAGAAAATAATAGTTCACCGGAAGAGAGGAAGAAGACTGAAGACTATTTGAAGCTTGTTTCGGTTTGCATGAACGAAAGTTACTTTACGAGTACTTTTTGGGGGAAATATTTTAAAATTATGAAAGGTATTGTCATGGGAATTCCTGTATCCCCACTTATGAGTGAGATATTTATGGACAGACTGGAAAAGAAATTTCATGAAGAAAGTTCGCTTCTTCTTGTCTGGTTGAAGTATGTAGGCGTCATTCTAGCCATCGTAAAAAAAGATGCTTTGACAGAAACTTTAGAGAAGTTGAACCAAGCACATAAGGATATCCAATTTTCGAAAACTATAAGAAACTACCTTTCTTGGGTTTGATGGTCATAGCTAAAGAAGGTCTTCTTAGGTTTAGCATCTAGAAAAATCGCATACACACCGGGAGAACAAAACCATCCATGTCTGATCATAGGCATTCCCAAAAAATTGCGCCTTATAACTCGATGATTCACAGGCTATAGGTCCATGGATCTGGAAAGTTTTAACTCAGAAGTTAAATATATTAAAGATGCCGCGCGAAAGAATGGATTTGACAGGAAAATCATTGAAAACCTTGTCAAAAAGATGAGGGATAAAATACAGCGTGATCTGTTAACTACGTTCTTTACACAGGAAAAAGAAAATCAGCCATAAGAGTTCCAATTGATTTTTCGTCAATATTCAAAAAAGTTCGGTAGCTTAATGAACGCTTTGATATAAAAGCAGTTCAAAGCAGTATGGTTAAACAATTTGGTACTAGATAATGTCATGTGAAGGACAAAAAAGATATAAAGGAAAAATGTGGAATATATAAAATTACTTGCCCAGAATGCGACAAAATAAACATTGGTCAAACGAAACGGTTAGTTGGTGTTAGACAAACGAAACATAAGCGGAAAGCAGCTTCAGCGAGAACACAATAAGCATAGCCAAACACATCCTAGAAGAGGAGCACAACATAATATGTGACAACGTAGAGGTGATTAAGGACGTACAACAGGTATAAAAGTTGGATGCGTACGAAAACCTTAACATATGGAAAACCCAGATGAATAGACGACTAAACACAAACGAAGGAAACTGTGCATCATCACTTTTCAGGTTAATTTGAACATAACTTTTATAGTGAGGAGGAGGCGAACCTGTTTTTTTATTAAGTTGATATCACAACAGCCCTCCTCATGTATGAACATTTGGCCTTTGGAAATGCAGCGTGGATTAGCGCACACTATTCTTACTTTCAGTATACATTGTTCTATTAATTGCTCTCACCGATTCTGAGACTCGAACCTTAAATATTTGCAGCAGTGCCAAAGAAAGCGTCTTTGAGGTTTTGACAAACTTAATTTACATGAACTTTAGTTCGATGATTACTAAGACTATCAATGGTTACCGTTGGCTATTACAAGTGTATTGGGTGTGCGCCTTTTTTAGACTTTCCTTTTTGATTTCTGCTCGTCGGACATCTGTTGGTTGGAACTTGGGGTAAAAAAAAACAATATTGGGTCCCCGGTATGTTTGCACGTTTAACCTGGCCGTGACTTATTACCATATGCCTCTTTCTTTGAGAGTAATCTTTTCTAGAGATATCCAGTGATTTTGTAGATATCTTTCCGGACAATCGTGATATTTCCATCTACTTTTTTTGAAACACTGCTAAGTGAATGGTCTCAAATCCTTTATCATTGGTATTCTAAAGCAAGCTACTAGAACCAAATATTGCCTTTATATTGACTAATTCTCTATTTTCCTGTCTATATCATAAACCTCATATTTTGGGCAGATATCGAAAGATATTTAATTTTTAAAAATTTTGTTCTTTCTTATCAGCAGTGCATATCGAAAGATATCTAAATTTTAAAGCCTTTGTTCTTTCTTATAAGCAGTGCAGCCGTTTCCATCAGCATTTAAATTTGGCGTGAAAAAATTAGGTAACCGAACATAAAGCCAATAAGGAAATAAAATAGCAGTTCTAGGAGACGTAACAGTTTAAAAATTATCAGACATTTAATGTCTCTGTTTTTCAGCCTTGTGAGGTAACACCTAGAATGAATAGTGCTGTAACTGTGACGTATGAAAAATCATATTTTCAACAACAAGCTTGTACCTTCTGTGGCAGAATTTATACATTTTAAGAAAATCTGAGCTACGTATGAGCTGAGCTTTATGTTTTTATGTTTCACTTTTTCAAACACAGCAATTTATTTCTTTCAAATAGGTTTGTAAGTGTAGTAATATTATTCACCCGATTAAAATATTTTGCTCAACTATGTTGCAGAATGAAATTTATTAAGTTCTCCTAGCAATTAAGTAAGCTCAAACCCAATCTGATTCTTGAATTAGAATTTAATCTTAACATTCGACTTACTAGTTATGAGACGTCCTGTCTTAGAATCGATCAGCCACAAATACTTCTTCAAAAGCCCTTTCCTTATTTGGTATTTTTTTATTTGCAACCCCAGCTCAGGTGCTACAAGGCCCAAACCAACATTCGTATGCAAACCATCGACGGGTAGTCTCCAAGAACAAGCAACGAATTTTTCCTGAAAAAATCTTATAACACACGTTCTTCCACCTTAACTTTCTGGCTTCAGACATGACTTGCATGCCCACTTTCAGTACATGTTACTTTTGCTCATTCTTTCTGTCTCTCTTTTCCTCTATGTTCATCCCTATGAGCTCAGTTTTAATGCTTTTCATAATTTTAGTCCTTAAGTAATGTTCATATTAGTAGCGGTTCCCATGTGGTAGTCTTAGTATCACTCGACGTTACTTGCCTCGGGTTGTTTGGATGTAGCCGTACTCATGATCATAAAAGGATATGCAGGGTTTCAAGTTTCCCGTCAAGCTTGGATATACCTTCAGTTGAGTAAAATGGTATTGACGTCATCAAAAGCATTGTTTTGTTTACAGAACTCGTAGTAGTAATATGTTTTTCGAAATATGGCTCTTCAAGAAATTACTAGACTGCTTTAAACATTTTATGTTTCAAAAATTAGAGTATGTAATCGGCGAAATCAGATCTTAAATCAAGCACGAGACCTAATTTGCAAAATGCATCAAGAAATATCTAGACAACTGTCCATAATTCTCTTGATTTAACGTCAAAAACTTTCTGGCATTCAGCAATACTTTTCTATAAATCTCATGGATCCCGAAAAAATATTGTTGGTTTATGGCAACTTTTCGCTCATAAATTTCCCGGAAAATATTATCTTTTTGACTTATTCTAAAATCAGCCATCAATATCTTCCACCTACGTCAACTATCGTGAAAGTGTCAACAATTTCAAACTACAGTACAGCCAGCTACTTTCATCACACCCACTGTATTATAATGCACATGACACGACCGTAACAATACTTAAATTCCTACTTTTACACCGAAATGCCTTTCAAAAACTTCTTCGAGCTGTTCTTACTTTCTCCACATCTACAGCCAGTACTATCTTATAATCTAAGTAGCTCCCAGGGGCTGCCAGGAAACGACTACACTTCCGACGAAAAGCTCTCCGAGACTCAACAAAGTGCTCGTCCTTTTTCTCGTCCATGATAACTTGAGGCTGCCGTTGTTGGTAGGGAAAACAAAACGGATGCCTAATATAATAACTCTTAATAGCTCTAATTACCCGAATACATTTCACCGTTCGTAATAACGGAATGCTTTCATTGTTGTCGTCACCAACACTCCTTCTCTTCACTTCGTCTTGACTTAACTTTCAGCACTTGAATGTCTGGACTTTGTTTGAAGGAATATGTGCGCTCGTCTATTCTAAATTCGTTTTCATCTAAACTGACTTATTGTTTGTGCTGATTTTTTCCTTCATAATTACAGGGCATACATCTAGAGCACAACACATCAGCACGAGTAATTCGTTCGAATCAGGGTCTAGTGCTGCAGAAGATTACACGTTTCTATGTCGGAAATTATGCAAGCAGTGCAAAACGATGAAGGCGAAACGGTCAGCAATCATTTGCCGTTAAGGATGAAATGTAAGTAATTTGTTCACTCCTTTCTCATTTCTTATTTTCGGTGGAAAATTCTCAAGTATGTATTATTCTTGCATTTTGTTTGAACTTGTAAAAAAGTTTTTCAGAATGAAAAATTGAGATGTATAATGAGAAGAACAGAGAAGCTGTTTTTAAAAGTTTGTTCATTATCGTTTTGTTTAAGTTGAACTGAAGAAGTTTTCAAAAGTAAATGACGTTATGCAATTGACATGAATGAAAAACGATATGCGCTGTGAAAAATTATTCAAGAGCTTTGAAATGTTTGTCTGAAGTATGAGAATTTCATTGTTTGAATGTAAAGGTTCTAAAATGAATGGAAAAGTACTACAAATTAAAAGCGCCCAATGTGGGCAAATAGATTTTAACTATTTCAAATATTTTATCATATAATTTTAAACAGTATATTATTGCTCTCGTAAAGCTTATAAAAACACCTGAGCGTGCGAAAAGTCACGTGAATGTAAAATTTGGGGTTTTTGAATTCTCCTCCCCGCCCTCCCGCGGCGCTACATTTCGGGCAGTCAATTGAAAACACCAAAACTCGTCAATAGCATAATAATTCAAAAAAACTTATGAGACAAAATTGACCCCCATCCTACAAAATAATATAGTAAAATCGATTGACGACAGAGATGAGGACAACAAACATAACACTTGCAGTCAAAAGGAATGATTGGTTTGACGACGAGTGCCAGGATGCGCTAGAAAAGAAAAAAACGGCAGGGCGTATAGAGAACAATTTGAAAACCTCCAACAGCGAATAAGGACATTGGATGAAAGTAACTGGAATACTATGACAATGATAAAAAAGTAATAAAACTAAACAAGCTTACAAAGTAGTGAAAAGTTTCAGACGAAGATATCAGCCCAAGACAAAACTCTGTTAGAAACATCAATATCGT
Source organism: Nemotelus nigrinus (assembly GCA_947369275.1). Taxonomy (NCBI): domain Eukaryota; kingdom Metazoa; phylum Arthropoda; class Insecta; order Diptera; family Stratiomyidae; genus Nemotelus; species Nemotelus nigrinus. The sequence goes on along the minus strand of OX376375.1, from coordinate 67,106,605 downwards.
CATCGAAGAACTCCAGAGTAAGATGGGCTCGCTATTTTAAATAACTCCTTAGTCCTGCACATGGCTCAAAAACACAAGAACCGATAGACATCTTTGATACCGATCAAAGTAGAATTTGCCATAAGAAATCAGTAAAATAATAAAGCTCCGGAATTTCTGCTGAATTAGTCAAAGGCTGCAAAAGCCGCACCATGGAGGCTTTATCCACAAACCCCATCCAACTCTTCAAAAGATCATTTATTTCGAAAAGTTTTACAATGAGAGTTTGAAGGAGCTCTGTTTTCTTTTTAAAAATAAACGCAGCTGCCAAATAACGTCCTTCAATGTAAACAAGCTGTTGTTTCAAACTTACATTAACCTTTTGGAGTATATTTAAAAACACAGTAGCGATTTCAGCTCAAATATTGTCTTGAAAGGGTTTTAAAGTCTAAGAACGATAGCTATAAGTTTTTATTTTCAGATGCATCCACAAAAAAAAATCACAGGAGGGTATGAACCAGTTTATATCCCCTTGAGAAAAATGGGCCAACTCGGGAAAATTAGCCTCTGTAAATTCGATACTTGCGCTTTAGCTCCATTTGAATCAAACCCTGTGAAATTCAATTGCAAACATTCAAAATTAGAAAAGTATGACCCTAGTCTTAAAAAAATAAGGATCCATGATTACTGCTCGGGGTATGGCGTACAACAATGTGACCCAATCCAGTTCAATACAAAATTTACTAAGTTCTCTGGGGTTCTTATCATTCCAGTACAACAAATTAAGTTTGTTGACGCATGTACTTAAGTCAAAAAAAACATGTACAAGATAATAAATCACATATTTATTGACAAACTACAAACTTTTTAATACTCATTAAATCTCCACTTGTTCCAATACATCGATAAATAATCAACTAACAACACAAATATACTTTCAAGAAACTTTCAGAACTCTTCTTATCTTAACAGATTACAAACAATCTAACTTCTTCCAAACTACAACATATCCCCTCAAGAATTTCCAACAAAATCCTTCTGATTTCAATAAAATCCTATTTGAGTCTTTATCATGTACCGATATTAATCCTTGGACTAAATCAATATACCTTCGATTCTAATAATATTCAAAACTTCTTATAGAGTCCACTCGTAACTTATTGTTTCATCCTCCGGAAACTTTTTCAACTCATGCCAAGTCTCAACTACAAATACCTGGACGGGCAGCCCAAAACAACACAAAGTCTTCGAACAGCAACAGAAAGTAACAACTCTTTAGCATTCTATGGTCTTGAGAGCCACAAGGACTAACTACCGTTCGAATTCATCTTGAAACAATCTCCGGAGACCCGTTCAAATCTAATAGAGTTTCCCGTTTCAGTAACAATATGCAGGAAACGGAAGTCGAACAGCCAAACTTACCTAGTGGTACCTAAACGGGCTCGAAAAGCAAGGACAAAGAATAGATGGAAATCACTGAGAAGAAAAAAATGCGAAAATCTCGATCTCTGACTAAATAATGAAAACTTGAAGTATTCGAGCGAGAAATCTCCTGGAAATCCACTTTTCGAATCCGAATCTCGAATCCCGCCTGTCATTCGTTTGTTTGCCAAGTGAGTGAGTGGAGCTACCGTCCTTCTTCGGTCTACTCGCGTTTTTTTTTTTGCTGTTTCCTTTCGTTGCTCTGCAACCAGATTTCGTAGGTGGTCGTTAAGGATAATCCTGAGCTATATTCAATACAAGCTTTTGCACTGCTTCGAGCTACACCAATGACGATAGTCCCATTTGCTTCCAGGTAATAAGACCTAGAACCAACTGAATTTCATCCTAGTCCAGGAGAGCTTTGGCAAAACGTTTTTTTGCGTCCACGAATGTAGATTTTCGTGAGTTTGGGAATATATACAAAAATAGTTGGACCTTTGGGGCAAACGAAATTCTTTCGATGGGATTTGCTTATGCGATATTCGTTCAGATCAGTTGTGCAGCGATGATATTTTTTCGAATATTGTCGGAAAAGATTTTGATCGCCCCAGAGGAGGATTTTCCTTTTCGGTTAGTCGATGCAGAAGTTTAAGTCCGTATTTCGAGCGAAAATCACGTTTTTATTTTCGGAATAAAGAAACATAATGACATATTAATGCAAGCATGTGTGTAAGTGTGTCCAGTTGGAGCAATAGCTTATGGGAAATATGAGATTACCATGCAGCGGTGCAGTTTTTAAATTGTCGTTAGTAGTTAAGCTAAAAAAAATTGTGAATGCAAAGCAATGTTTCCGAGAATCGGATTTTTCATGAAAGTAAATGAGCATGACAGTGAAATGCCTGAGAATTTATTTCCCGCAAACATATGTGTAAGAATGTAAAATCATTGCATATTACGAAAAACTCATGCTGAGCAGGGATTCTAATGATTTGGGAAAACTAGTTGTGACAGTTTGTACACCGTAGACTAGGGTAACTTAAGGACAAAAGGTACAGATTTAGAACAGATCATACTTTTTGTGTCTATAATATCCTGCTGGTTTCATACATTTTGAATCGATGCGTAATTACTCCCGCAGTACCTACTGGTGTGTACTAAGAACTTTGTTTTGGTTAAGCTAGTAGTTATTATTTTGCTAAGCTAGCCTTCATCTGGCTTGGAAAACTCTCACTGAGAGAAAAATATATCACTTAATGCAGGTGTTTTACATTATTCCATTAGCTGTCGAAGGCTTAAGTATCTATGTATCTATGGTGTTTTCCAGTTATTTCATGCTACTTTTATGGTCTTTTTCGAGTCGGTCGAAAAGGTTTAAAATTTTGCCGTGGATTAAAACTCTGAATATTTTCCTAAAAGTAAGGTATTATCTAAACTGTAATTGAGCTTGTTTGGCTTGTACATCTAGTCTGTCTATAAACTTTACAATATTGGGGATTGTGTTGAACTCTGTGGGACCCCAGCTTCTATTATTCGTATTGTGAAATAATGGTTGATAGTTATCATACAGAACGTTCACTTCTGGAAAAAATATACAATGAGTTGCATGAAAAGTAGTAGAAATTGGAATACATGCAGTTAGAAAATGAGTCCCACTTGTCAGATATTGCCTAACTTCTTGACCACCTCAAACATTATCAAGCCTGTCTATTTTCTTTGGTTTGATATTGCAGATATGTGCTGCACAATTCTTGTGAACTGGAGCTCTGTAGAGTGTCATAGTTTAAAGCCGAATTGTTCCCCTGGTATAAGTGATTTTTATAGACTAGCCGATCAAGAAGAAAGTACTTGGTGATTTTCTCTACGGAAGTCAGAAAACTTATTGATTTCGGATTTTATAGGTTGTTGATGTATTTGCGTGGTTTGTCCATTATCATGAGAAGCTTCACTGAAGCTTGTGAGACATTATAAGCCGTCAGTCCAGCTACATCCCGGTGTTTTCGTTGATTAAACTGTTTGGCCTCTCCAAAGTTTGTTTGAGTTTCTCGTTGGCTCCGAGGTGTCCAGTCTTCAGACTCATAAGCTTCTACTTTCTCGTTAATGTCCTCCTATAGAGTAAAATTTCCTGAATTTGAAGTTCTAGCACCTCAACAAAATCCTCAGTCTTACCACTCGAATTTCACTGGCATATGTAGGGGTCACAGCAGTTTTATTTGTTGTGCGAAAATATTTAGTCATGCGCCAGCAACTCAAGTCGCCAGATTCCATGCTATGCACAAAGTCACTCCTCGTCTTGTTACGTGACCCAGCAGCTTATGATGTTGAATATGAGCTGCACCAAAGTGAATGGGTTTGTTAGGAAGATGCAAGCTTAAACAGCTATCTGTGATGAATATTGGTAGCTCGATTTCAGTCTTATTGCTTCTCACATCTCCTTAGTGGCTTTAATAAGCATTCAGCATTTTTGCATGAAAGAAAAATTTTTTGGTTTCAAAAATTTTATTTTGATCCGGGTCGAGATTGGTGTTCCTGGAAGAGATGTAAGCAGAACTCACCACAAACTAAAAAGAATATACGTTGACTTTGATAACGGTTCTGCTTTTTTTTTTTTTGTTGAAAAATGGAAATTGGATCCAAATATTCCTAACGCTTCACTTCACTAAGATCGCAGTATCTCCAACTCTACCTGTTAATCTACTTTACGATATAGATTGTATAAAGAGATCTGGAGTTAATAAATCCTATGATCATACAAGAACTGCATCGGCTCTAGTTATATTGATGATAAAATCTGCATTTCAAGTGAGAATGATGATATGGCTTGGACCACACATTGTTTTTTGTTAACATTTTAAGCTGAAAATATTGCGCCTGTTTTCGTCATTCTGGTCTGAAAATTTTCTTGCATATTACAAAACAATTCAGCCTGCAGCTTAATACTTATCCATTTTATTTTTTAAGAGCTTTGGCCAGCTGTGCGAATGTTTCTTTTGTTTTGATATTCCCTGTAGTCTACTAAATGGTTACCGCCACAATTTACACAGTTTCTTTGCGTTGCTTTGTACACTCATGGTCAAAATGCTGATAGTTATAGCACTTCGATTGCCCTTTTCACGGTCGCTGCACCTCAGCTTTGCAGGTGAAGAAATATACTACGCGGGTGCTATTGTTTTCTGTATTCAGTTTCGCAGGAAATATTTTAACTAATTTTGAGGTTTCATTTCTTAATTTGACGAAGAAGACTCCTAGTGAATTGAAGCACTGGAAACTTTACGTGGAAATTTAACTTGACGTTTTCGGGTGCAAGGCTATGGAGACCTCGAAATGTGAAATTTAAGTACGCATGGCACTGTCTCTTGTCGCCTGTGGTCTGGCGTTTTGGTTGAAATTACTAGCATGAGATTCATCATTCATTTTAAGGGATTTAGTTTTTTGTGCTGCTACTTTTGTAGCTCACGTACAATGACTTGCACTGTTGTCTTTTTATGGTTTGTATTGCTTTGCTCCGTCTTGTGTGTTTTATCTAGATTTGATGTTTTCTTTGTGACTGTAGCTGTCCAGAGTGCCATCAGTGCCAAAACCATTTAAGACAACAAAACCGTCTGAAATGGTTTTGTTGGTGGTGGTAGTAAATCGTCCCCATTTTCATCCCGTCCTTCTACATTTTTACTGGACAATATTATTCGATTTCTGTTTTGACTCCTCTGTAGATTTTTAGCCACTGGTGACTAAGGTTAACTTTTGGATTTGTTTTTTATCATTTTTTGTCAATTTTCACTGATGCCACTAACGATGTTGTCAATTTCCGTTTAAGTGCTGTAAATTCTATTTTGTTAGTTTTTAACGATAGGATGTGTTAAGTATCGGTTTTATTTAGTTAGTTTTGCATTCTGTTTTCGCTGCGTGGAGAGTTTTGATTGAGTTTCCATCAACTGTTTTGATTACTGGTCATCTCTCGCTGAGCTGGGATATTTGCCTACTTCATTCGAAAATCCTTTTTTGTTACTGATAATACCTGTCTTCTTCTTTCTTTCCTTCCTCTTTTTCTTCACCAGTCTCTTAAAAACTTGCTTCGATCCTAAAAGTAGAGAAATTGACAAATTTAAACACAGCCTCGTTTTCTATGTTCTAGGACATCCGAAATTTACTCTTGAACTAACAATTGAAGACACCACAAGCCACGACACCTTAAATTTGTGGACAGTATTTGATTAAAGTCTAAGTGTATTTTTAATAAATTAAAAACTACGCATCTGTAAGAATGGAAATTTTTTCCTCCAGACACGTAATAACGTCTGGCAACTATAAGCTCCCGATTGTTTACTTTTGCTTCTCAGATATTTGGTTTACTCTAATTTTCTGGCTTGTTTTTTTTTTAAGTTCACCCTGTACTTTCAATGTTTCTTTCAAATCGTGGTACTTTTCAGTATCTTTACCACTTTCTTTCTCCAACTCACGCATACAGTCATTTGATTTTTCTCAAAAAAATGCCTCCCACGAGCTAACTACTACGACTTTTTTTATACCCTCTGTCATGTTTTGTAACTCATGGCTTTTATAAGAGCCTACAATCATATTTTTTCTTCGCATGCAGCAACTTGTTTTCAGCCTGTAATGTTTCTAATTTCTAGAATTTGGCTGAGCAATCTAACGTCCGCCAAAGTCTAAAGGAAATTGTTTGCCTAGAATGGTAACAAGCCCAACATAGAAGCGAATAAAATTAATTTTCTGATAAGTTGGATGCCCTAGAAATGACTGAGAATGCATCTGTGGCCAATTTCGAAATACCACTCAAAGACCACTTTTCTAAATCACAGGCAAGCAAGAACTTGCAAAACCTCAAAAGGAAGATGGTTTCATGAATTAGCGTTTAATAATCAGTATTTTCAGAATTTGCATGTAAAAAAAAGTATTATTTAGATTCTTGAGTACAAAAAAAAACGGAAAAAATTGTGTGTATTTATGTCATTTTAAAGGACAAGTTTCAAACAAACTCTATCTCAATTATTTAAATACTTCAGCTTCATTCAAAACCGATTTTTTCTCATTTGAGTCCACACAATTTGTGTTTCATTCCTGGCAAACCAAATTTCACAACACCAAAGGTTATTTAAGGCTATTCTGTGGCTTGACTGAGCCAAACTAACATCCCTACTACCAACGACTTTGTTCACATAATTTCCTCCTTGTTTTTGGCAAGCGGATCCACTGTTCAACCGACTGACTGTTTAAATTCAATCATTTTCACGGCAGTAATCATTTGGCAGTCGAATACACTTTGCAGGCTGTTTTTATTCATTTACCATGAATTTCCTTTACTGAACAGTTTACATTTTTTTCCATCGAGATCCTTTTTCCGATATCGACTTTTTTTGTACGGACAGTCATTCGTTTTTACGATACTTCTGACATTTATTTTCGGTTCTTTTTTTTTGCATTCGCTACACTGCGATTATCGTTTTTGGTTTGCAACCGATAATTACTGCTGTGAAATGTGGTCATCAAACTGATGACACCTCGAAATGGTCATGTCGTATTGAATTTTATCTGTACACGTCGGTAGTTTGATATGTCAGGCGTTTGTTCTATGTACGGCTGTGTGTATCTGTGTGTGAGCGGACGTGCAGATTTAACTCACAAACATAGCTATCATTGGGTGATTGCGAAAACTTTGTGGTTTACTAATGAACATGAAACCACATTCTCATTAAAATCATACTGTGTCAGTTTACAGCCACCACCAGATATGATTTGCATGTAGTTAATGAATATTTCATTCATTTTTTCGACTTTGCTTCGGACGTGATGCGGTTGAAATGCAAAAACTTTATAAAATATAATGATGTTTATTATCCTTGGAGAATAAACGATTACTTTAAGTCGATATTGATTTGCTTTAACCATAAACATATGATTTTTGTTTACTTGTAGTGTTGAAATAATTAGGCAATTTCGGGTTTATTGGCGAAAAAGGGATAGTTGTGGATATAACTGTGCATTATAGTGAAAATTATTTTCAATTTTATCATTTGAGACTTTTAAATATGTTTCTATTGTGACGCACAAGCAAAATATTGTCAAATCTATTTATAATTCACCGCCTAGTACTGATAGAAATTCCATCAGGTCGATCAAAACGCTAGCCTTATTTTAAATTTCCCAACGATCTAAGCATTAGTTCAGTAACGAAAATAATGTTGAACATCAAATTCGGACAAAGCAGCCTTTTCGCCAGAGCAAAGTATATTAAGTAATAGAATATTTTTTAATCTGAGATATAGTGCCCACGTTGGGCGCTCGAATGCTGACAGTGATTTCTTCGTTCTTGGCACGTATAATGTGTCTACAAGACATCAATAAAAAATGTTCAGATGATCTCAATATTTCCAGCTAAGTGCAGCTCTCTAAATCAATTAGCCTTGTATATTAGCGGTACAATCACTTTCGAGTAGACATATTAAAGAGTATAAAAAAGCGAGGCCGATAATTTTGAGTTCATACATTGAAAAAGTTTTTTTGTTGATTTCAGTCTTAATAATGACCATCAACAGTTTCCGAAACACTTCAAAAATGAAATTTTCCATTATTTAATCAATTCAAATACATCGCCCAACCGAATAACTTCATCAAACAATAAACTTCACATCGTCATGAAAAACGTTCTATGCATGCTCAAGTAATTCGTTAAAATGCTTTAACTTCATTGCAAATTTTATAGTCAACGTTATGGTTAGCGGTACTATTAAAGCTGCACAATAATGCCTACCGACCGCAACCTAGACTCTCTTGCCGTAGAATATAAAACATTCTGAGTCCGAAGACTACTAGACAAAAGACAAAATTCATGAAATTATGATGCAATTTATTATTTTTATGTTTATTATCATTGTTATTTGTTACGGGCAATGGTGGTTGGCTTTAGTGGCACTTTTGTTTGCCTAGCTAACCGTTGCAGTCACACTTCAACAAAACATTTGTTCGTACTTGAATTGCAGTAGTGGCCTGAACTGAATTCAAAGAAACTAAGACAATAATGCTGTTGCTGTGAGTTGAAGCGACACAACAATTGCAAGCGACTCTGCTTTGAATGTCTTCCTTGCCGCGGTCATAACTCGTCCAAATGACTAACTTCACCGTTATTTACAATTTGCTTGCCTCAGGGTTTATTGCCTACAAAAGTCGGTGTAATGGTTTTGCAATGAACGCCTCACATATAAAATTGCTTGAACCGCTCCCCGTTTTCACCACGCTACTCCTGTTATTGCCAGCTGTGACAAATTTTTGAATTGCTTGATATTATGATGACCGTTCAGTTTAAAATGCGACGGAAACCAAGCTGTTGGCGCAGAGACCGCTACTGGCTGGAGTGGTAGTACTGCGGGTGAAACATCGGGCAAAGGACGAGAGATTTCGCAACAGCAACCTATACTCCCACATTGCATGAAATATACCACGCAGAAGGATTTCAAGAGTGGTAAACGCTCGTATTAGAGGACAGAGTACGGAATCGCTCGATGACTGGTTCGGCCATAAATTTCATGCAAGTTTTCAAAGATTTATTACAATTGCACATGTGTGGCTTTTTGGAGATTTTAGTGCGGTCATATTTTCTCTAGTCATTTCTCTAGTCAGACTAGATTGTTCTGTATATTTGGTGTGGAAAAGTGTGCGGAAATCTACTCAGAACCTCGTTTTTGTGGTCGCTAGCGAATCGTTGATATTACATACAAGACATAAAAAAAAATCTCGGGATGGCTGATTTTATTAGGTGAGGTAATGTCACTTGGATGTGTTATGTTCACACTGATTTGCTACAATTTGTGTTTAGCTAAGAGAAATTCGGTTACGAAAATTAAAAAAGAGTAAACCTTGCAGGAAATTTGTAGATAGTATTGTGAAATATTTAGAAATTTTAGGAGAATGCCTACCAGTAAAATGTGTATTCTGACGATGCAATAATAATAAGGTGCAATAAGGTACACGTGTTGTAGAATATGTATGTCTTTAAAATCTGCCAGATTTCTCTATTTTTCCTCTATTTGTAGCCTTGTTTAACCCATACTTAATTCCGTTTATTAAAATCGTTCTTGAATTTATTACCATTAACATAATAAAGCTCATTTCTGCTGCTATTTTTTTATAGAACTGGATGCAATCTGCTGTTTATGAATTCATTTCTCTTGAATTTAGCCTTACACAGTAACAACATCTTTATTAAACCCCTCCCATTAAAATCTCGACAGGAGAAAAGTTCGGATTTTTAAGACGTGTGTTTCCTTAGTCAAGTAAAGTTAACCATTGACTACTCTTCGATTCATGTTGTTTTATAACAATCAATACCTACCATTTTTTCAATGCCTGTCGTTCTTCTTTTTTATCTGGAATAAAGAAGACTGCTATTCAGTACTTTAAAATCCCAACACTAGTAAAATTGTTAAATTTTCAATAACAGCAAAAGCTCTTTTATCATGCCGCGGAATTAATTCTAGATGATTGGGGAAATATGTGCGTGCCACCAAATAAGGTTTTGTAGAAATTTGCATTAAATCAACCCCCAATGCCCTGAAGGGAATTTTAGCCATCGGACCATTTATCAAAGGTTCTTTAGTTTCTAAACGTTTATATTTTTGACAAACATTACATGGGCAAACCGTTTCTTCGACATCATTATTACTTCAATTTTGTAAGACTAATAGCTTAGCTTTATTTTTTAGTTTTTATATTCCTAAATACATCATGAACATCATGAAGTTTTTGTAACACTTTATTTCTATAAATCCCAATTTTCCGTTTCTGTTCCAATACCACAATGTTGGATGTCCAGTGCGAAGATTCTTCTTTTTTTTCTATTATGTCTTTACTACGAAGACGTTGCAACTCATCATACAGAGGTTTATTAAGGAGTCTTATGTAGTTAAGGGCTGATAAAAAAATTTCAATATTTTTTTTGGAAAGACATTTTAATTGATCGACGTAAAAGTATCAGCACTCGGCCATTGTAAATGTTGTGATATATTGTATATGTGGTATGTAAAAATAATGATTTCTTAACCTGCTATAACCAATCTCTGAAAGATTCTCTCAAATAACTTATCTTGAAGTGAGCATGAAACCTCCGGATTAGATCATCTGAAATCAAATAAAAACTCATTTTCAAACACTTTTTGACTCAAACTTTTAAATAAATTGATAACTACTTCACCTGCTGCGTTAAAAAATATTTCAATTTGCACATAACTTGGTTGTTAATTCATTTCAGCTGCCATTTTCGAGATTTCGAAGCTCTGACGAGACCTTGTCCAAGTCTAATAATATTTGATTATGCAGGTAGCTATTCGACCTTCCTTGAAAAAATCCAGGTGCTCACTATGAATTTGAATTATACGTGTTTTTGGAGGTCTACCTCTTCTTCGTCTGATAAAAGTCTGATCCAAGTTCCCCGTTTTCTTCTTTTTACCAGCAGTTCCTATGTAATCCCAACTAGCACTTTTGGTGCTACATTGGAACCATAAGCATCCGAATTTTCAAACCCCAGTTAAAGTATTAAAATAGTAGCGAAAACGTTTTAAAAACTTGGGAAAATTCCTCTCACCTTAAAGTAGTTTTACTTATTTGTTTGCTTGGTTTTTGCTACTTTATTTGGCCACCATAAAGTGATCAAATTTATGGTTTTCGTTTTGGTGGCAGAACCGTTCCCAATACCGTTTATCAAACACAATAAATTGTGCTGATTTAATGTTGGGCTTAGCCTAGTGGCAATTACTTCTGAAAGAGCTTATAAAGTTTTCGTTACTACAATAGTGAGTGGCGTTTTCTACTAGAAAGTATTAGAAACGTTCTTTTCTTAGTGTGGTGTCCTCTTGCCATATCTTTCATTAGATTCCCCTGCACAAGGAATGGCGGTAAAAAAAATTTTCCCACGCTTCCGAGTGGTTACTACTTTAAATGATATTAATCGCACTTTTTGTTTAATGTTTACAATAAGTTGTGCAGAAAGTTTCAATTGCCACTTTACAGTAGCAGATGGATCAATAAAGAGTCAAAGTAGACATCATAGTGGATATTCGGGACTATAAAGTTATGTTCGGTACCATAGAGTGGCATTTTTTCACATGTGTGGCTATATATACCATGTAGTTGCAATTGTTTCGTCATTGAAAATCTCGTGCAGGTAATGGGAACTATGAAGTAAAATTATGAAGTAACAATGAGTTTGTAGTGGCAGATCAGCACTCGGCCATTTTTTAATGGCTGAAATATGAATGTCGAAGAAACATTTATTTTATGGATAGACACAGAATGTGCTCTTATGGCAAAATAGCCTAAATTTAGTGCAGAGACGTACAGACGGTATTGATACTAACAAAAAAACTGAAAAACATAAAAATGTTTTTTTTTATATATTCGCCAAAATCCTTTTTTTTAATTTTAACACCTTGCTCAGGCGCATTGCAATTTCCGGTCCTATAATGTGAATATTTACGATAAATTTTAGTTTGTAGGTCATTTTGGCTATGAAATTTGGGATATCATCCTCATTATATTCTCTTAAGAATTCAAGTTAAAATCGCAAAATGAAACTTTGACATTGTTTTAATTTCTCTTCAAAGCCACACAAATACATTAAGTAGGTATAATACATATCCAGACACATGAAATGTTGCAATCAATCACTCTTTTATTGTTTTAGTGTAGTATTGGCTAATGAGTATCAATTTGGCATTTGACTCTTGTTCGGCACCATTCTGAAACTGACGCGGTACGTAACAAAATATAGTTCCTGCCACCAAATGCCAACGTGCTTTTTCACTTCCCATTTGCGTTACATACATGATTATTGTACGTGGCAAAAACGTATCTTTGGCAGGTTGCCGCCACTATAAGAGCCTCTTTTTAGTGGCAGCACACCAAAATTGCTAGTTGGGATGGCATTTGATTTACATCTTATCACTTTCCGTTCATTACTTTTGTATCTATAAGTACCACCGTTGGGAACCGATAAACTGGCAATACCTTTTCTCGTTATTTTAATTATAATTAAATTTCAAACTGTCAAAGCTGGGGCAATTAAATTGAATAAAATATTTTTAAAAAAATCTTTTTTGTCTTAAATTTTCATAACATATATAGTTTTGATCACACGCTTATGTTGTTGTTCGTATTTTTCATTTTTTCCCAGAACCAAATAGCTCAAACCTTGTCGCTCAGCCATAATTTACCAAAGGGATTCAAGCTAAAACTCTTATCCACGACAAGCATCACAAGTAGGACACCTATGCAAACGAGCTTCAATATATCTAAATACATTTAAGTCACGTATTCATCGTTCTAAGCTATATTCTTTTTTCGTTGTCATTTTCTTTTACATATCATTTTCGTAGCCTTTGTACTCAGTAAAATGTTCATATTAAACGTGGGACTCTGATTTAAATATTAAAGCAACTGAAAGCATTTGAGATTCTCATATCTGTTACGATTAATTTCCAACTCCTACAGAATATTGTAGATGCGTGGGTGATTCATGGTAAAATTATCACTTACCTCATCATTTACCCTCAGGTCTGCAATGCTAATTTCAGGAATTTGATATAACACAGCAACACAATACTTTCTGGCTATGATGTTAATATGACTTCACACAACAAAGCCTCCTGACCAGTTAGAGATAACACCCGAGAACGACTTACACCTAAAACTGGCAGCCATATCATAAACGACATGAGGCAAATCACAGATAACTTTGTACCAGCTAATGCATGTCCGGTTTCTACAACAACACGAAAATGCATATCATAGATGGAACGTAATCATGCTGGCTATAAAGTGCCTGACTGACAGTTTAAATAATCATCAACAATTTTACAACCACTCGATAGCTGTTTTGGTCAGCTCGACAAAATCTTTAGCTGTCACACCATTTTGTCCAGATAAATGTGACCTAAAGTGCTCGAATAGTACTCAATCTAGGACCACAAAAATCTTTCATCTTTCGTATCTGACCCAACCAAGCTAGTCTACAATTAGAGTGAATTCACATTGTTTGACAAGAATTTATATTTTATCTGCGTGTGCGTTCGGATTTTGTGGTCGGGAAAGATTGTCGTCATACTAAATTATCGCCGATTTTTTACCAAACGTACATAGATACGAAAGAAAAACGAAATGAAAGAATGAAGCCAGTGTCTGCTTAATGACTACCTCTGCAACGTTTGTTTGGATTAGATACCATCAGCTTAGCTTAGCCCCTTCGAAACCATGCCCAGAGGCTCAGAGAATGTGATAGAAAGGGCAGGAACAAATGTTGTAAATTTTGATTTTATGTGCGGAAGTATTTTTTACAGCCCTAGGAGGTATGCTGTTGGGGACGCTTTAGTTTTTATGTGTCCATTTGTGTTTTTTTTTCACCTGCAAGTTAAATGGTGATGGTCCGGGTGGAAGAAGCCTATAATGTTACGATTATATTCTTCATTGGGAGAAGTCAGTGTAGGTATACTGAGGGTGAATAGATAAGCGCAATGGCTGTTTTAAACGGTACTGGCTTTTTGAATTTCTATTTTATAGCATTGTGAGTACGAGCTATGAAATTTTAATCACTTATTTTGGTAGCTAAGTTTTATGGACTTTTTTTTTTAATCAAGGATAAACTGTATAAAAAAAAATAAAGTAATCCGTAACAAATAACAGAGATTTTTTAAGGTGTTTAAATAAGACTGATTATGTTTTAAGGCACACATTCAATTTTCCATAATCACGAGATTATTTCCGGGTATTAGCTTTTTTTTCAAAGCTTTACTTAGGTGATAGATAATTGGTCAGCGGCAAATTTTCGAGGTAGAGACTTTTTTCAATTTACGCAGCAATTGTTGCATCGGCCTGTTTACAATTTTTAAAACGAAGTGCTCAAAGTCTGATTGAAGTAAAGTAACAATCAAACATAATTATATATAAAAAAAAAACCTAGCATCGAACACTTATTAACATAATTTTTCTTAACAAGCTATTAGAATTTTTTCTAGTCAAATATCTGAAAACCGAACGATCAAATATTGGCTGCAAAAATTTAAATAAATAATTAAGTGCTTTGGAAAAAAATCATTAATACACATTGACATTAGTCTACGGAATATCAAAATTTCAGTAGCTTTCCTTAGAAAATACTCTTCATTTTTGCTTTTATTTTCATTACTCACTTGAAGCTACTTTAGCCTTACATTATTTATGTACAGGAATAGTTTTGCTAAACTCGACTACGTACCCCCATTAGCCATTAGACAATTTTCCCGATTGTGTTAATTTTTTATTTTTTTTTGTGGTTATGTATTTGTTTTTGAGGGTGATCTTTGTTTGTTTCTCTGTTTATCTTCAGTGTGTTGTCTTTTCTTGTATCTTTTTGTATGTTTTGACCAGATGGTGAGCAAGGACCGAAAATTGAAGAAGCTTCCAATAAATACTCAAAACACAACCACAAACACACAACAAAAACATTAAAATTAGTAACATTTTCAAACGGTAATAGAGGCAGGGGATCGGTACATAGTAACGTTTTACCAAAAGTTTTGACCAATATTTTGGATTTACGTCAAATACAATTTTCTTTGAAAATTTTTTCTTTGAAATCATAGCTGTATTGAAAGAAATTATTAATGCACCTCTTTTTGGTGCATTATCCCGTTCAGTTTTTCATTCAATTCCCCGTTCATTTTTCCATGCGATTTTCCGTGTTAGTTTCCATGACATTTTTTTGTACAATATCTTGTGCAATTTCTTGTGCAATTCGTGGACTGATTCCCTGGAAATATTGGCTTAAATTTTTCTGCAGCTTTCCTTGCAATTATTCATCCATTTTCTGCTTCATGATTTCCTATTCAACTTTTCAAACAATTTTCTTTGTATTTAATCGCACAATTTCATTAGAATTTTTTCATGCAATAGTCGTTCCAATTTTTATGGAATTTTACATGAAATCCTTGATTGATTTTTCGCTAATTTCTGTGCAATATTTCTTGAGATTTACAACGCAATTTTCCGTGAAATTTTTTGCTTCCTGTAAAAACGATCATGCGATTTTCTAATATTTTTATGGGATTTCCCTCTCACGTTATATTCAGTGCAATTGCTCTTAAATTTTCATCGGCGTATCAAGCAGTATTTTTATAAATGTTTTTGCAATTTTCATGCCATTTTCCATATATTTTTTGATGCACATTTCCATGCAACTTCCGTCTATTTTTTCATGCAATTTTCTTGTTATTTCCCGTGATATTGTTTGGTGTAATTTTCAAAGGATCTTCCAATGCTGCTTTTCGTGCATTTTTCTTGCGATTATCTTGCATTTTTTTTACAATTTATCATGGCCATTCCCGTTTGGCATTTAATGCAATTTTCCGTGCAATGTTTCATGAAAATTTCCATGTTATTTCCTATGCAATTTTCTGTGGAACTTGTCATGTTATATTTTGTGATTTTTTTCAAACAATTTTTGTGTTCTGTGGAATTTGTCGTGTTATAGTCTGTGATACTTTTCATAAGATTTTTCATGCGATATTCTTTTCAATTTTTCTTTCCAAACTTCTGAGATATGCTCATACAATTTTCATTGATATCTTTCATGGAAGTTTTTTAGCGTCTCCTGTAGTTTTTTGCGCAATATCATAAAATTTAACGTGCGAATTTTAAGGCGTTATTCTATACAGTTTTCCGTGCTGTTATCTGTGTAACTTTTTATGCGATTATATATGCTATTTTTAATGATACTTTTCATACACATCTCATACTAACCACTGTGAAATTTTTGGTGGAATTTTTTGTGTATTTGTATGTAATTTTTTGTTTTATTTTCCTGTTGTTTTTGTGTAACTCTTCAAGCAATTTAATTTCCGATTTTTTGTAAGATAATCAGTTCGAACTTTTAGTAACTTTCTCATCCAATTGTTCATGCAGTTTGTTTGCGATTTTCATTACGAATTCCGCACATTTTTCATGGAACTATCTATGCAGCTGTTCATGCTAAGTCCCATGGCATTTCTTATGCAATTATCCCCGCAATTTCTTGTGGATATTTCTATGCAATTCACCTTGCAATTTTTTCTTAAATTTTTCACGCAATTTGAACACGCAATTTCTGGAAAAAAAATTTAAAGCAATCTCCCGTAATATTTTCATGCGATTTCTGATACAATCTTTTATGCGTTTTCTGGTGCAATTTTTGATGCGATTTATCCCGGATTCCATTTGTTGTTTTTTTTCATGCAATTTAATGTGCAATTCGTAATGTTATTTATCGTAATATATTATATTTCTATAGGTTTTCTCATACCATTACTTGTACGATTTCCCGTCACAATTTGCAAAGCAGTTTCTCCATTTCATACCATTTTCTCGCGACATTTCATGTAAAATTTCATATACCATATGTTGTGGAATTTGGTGCAGATTTGTTTTAATTCTTTCTGCAATTTTTCAATTTTATATTCATTTCTTCGCTCGATTTTTCAGGCTTTTTACCGTACAATTTTCTGTGCATCTTTTTATGCAATGTACTTTGCCGTTTTTGGTGTTTTGTTTTGCAATTTCGCAAGCAATTTCCAATGTCGTTTATTATTTAGTTTTCTGTGCAATTTCTGGCGTAATTTTCGGTACATCCTTTCGTGCAATGTTCCCTGCCATTTTGTAAGATTTTCATTCATTTTTCGTGTAACTTTCTGTTTTTTTTTCATAGAAGTTTTATTGTACAATATTTTGACTCGGTTTTCGTACAAATAGTTGTCGGAGGTAGAAAGTAACGCACGACCATTCGTTTAGAGCGATTTATTAGGACTGACTTAAAACTAAGAGATACAAATAACGTAAGGCTATATGAGCATGCAGTGTTGCATTTTAACAAGGGCTAAATACATTTTGACACTTCCCCTCAACACTGCGTTGGTTATTACATATTATCAATGATAGGAATATAACAGAAACAAATTTTCAATTTCAACGTTTTTCAAGTGAGAAATAAACTTTTATCTAATATAGCCCCATGGCTTTACAAAAATTCAGATGTTTTTCTTTTGTCAAATTTTTTGTTAATACATCTGCTACCATATAATTAGTTGAAACATATTTAATATTAATTTCGCCTTTGTTGTAGACATCTCGAACGTGATGGTACTTTATTTCGATGTGCTTGCTTCGTGGATGGTGCACCGGGTTTTTAACGAGCTGTTGTGCACTAAGGTTGTCGCCATTAATTACAACGCTATTTTGCTGAAAGCCCATCTCGCAAAGTAGTTTCTTTAAGTATATAGCCTCTTTAGCAGCGGAAGACAAGGCCACATACTCGGCCTCTGTGCTGCTCAAGGCCACCATGCTTTGCTTCTTGGACTCCCAGGTGATGACGCCTCCAGCTAGGAAAAATGAGAAGCCAGTAAATGACTTCCTGTCAATTCGGTCGCCACCCCAGTCAGCATCGGCGTAACCTGCAAGTTCTTCACCAGTCTTGACATAATGTAGTTTGAAGTGAGAAGTTTTGTTGAGGTATCGCAAAATATGTTTTGCGCCAGTCTCGTGCTCGATGTGGGGATCCACATTTTTCTGCGCCAATTTTGCGACTGAGTGTGCTATGTCGGGTCTTGACAGCACAGCAAGATACGTCAAGACTCCAATCAGCGACTGGTATCTCTCCTGGTTGGCTCGCGTACAGTCTGTGTTGCTGCACTGGATTTGATAACCTGGGTCCAAAGGGGTTTGAACTGATCGACATTCACTCATGTTGTATGTTGATAGGAGTTCGTCTATGAAGCGCTTTTGACCAACAGTAATGGAACCCGTATCGCCAACACGCTGGATCTCCAAGCCCAAAAATTGTTTTGCAGGGCCACTGTCCACCACCTCAAACTCATTGGAGATTGCTTCTTTAATCGCATCCAGTTCTTCTTTTACTGTGCTACCTAATAGTAGATCATCTACATAAATTACGATTAAGTTATATTTATTGTTTGAGCTCTTGGTGTAGAGACACGGTTCACTTGGGCAAGGTGAGAACCCAATCTTCTTAAGTACCGCATCAAGCTTCATATTCCAGACTCGGCCGCTCTGTTTAAGGCCATATATAGATTTCTGTAGCTTAAGAACGCCTTCGGGAAATTGCTTATCATTGAACTCCTGTGGCTGCTTCATATAGATTAAATCGTCGAGTTCGCTATTTAAGTAAGCAGTGGTTATGTCCATTTGATGCAGGTGAAGTTTAAGCTCCACCGCTAAAGCCAGCATCATCCGGATAGTGGAGTACCGCACTACGGGGGAAAAAGTCTCCGTATAGTTCACACCGAACTGTTGGCTGCACCCCTTTGCTACCAGACGGGCTTTGTAGCGTTGTATGCTGCCATCTTGGTTCCGCTTTAAGCTGTAGACCCACTTGCAGCCAATGGGTTTCTGTCCTGCAGGTAACTCCGTCAGTTCCCAAGTTTTGTTTGCAACTAATGCCGAATATTCTTTATCCATTGCTTCGATCCACTGTTTTGATTGGTTTGATCGCACAGCGTCATGGTAATTTTGCGGCACTTGAATCTCCTTCTCCATGACGTTGAGCGTATGGTACTGCTTTCTTGGACGGCCTGCCTTACCGGTTCGAATTATTCTTGGTCGACCACAGCCAATCTTCATTTTGTTTTGCTCATCCCCATAGTCTCCGCTGTTGCCTTGAAATTCTACTCCTTTTCTAACTTGGTCATCAAAAGGTTCAATCTCTTGTTTACTGAGTTCTGATGTGATGATTTGTTCTCGGACTATGTCTTCAGTGTTATGTTGATTTTCATCATTGTGGTTTTCATTATCAGAGGCGTGGCTGAGTATAGTGAAAATATTCGATGCGAGCTCTGGTGTTGCGCCTTTTTCAATAAAAATCACGTCTCTACTAACGATAATATTTTTGTTTTTATTGTCGAACAAACGATACCCTTTTGCTTCGTCAGAGTAGCCGATCATGGTGTACTCCTTTCCTCGTTGCCTAAATTTTCGCGTTTGTGTTTTATCCAATGCGATAGCTGTCGATCCGAACACACGCAGATGAGACACACGAGGCCTTTTATTATGAAATGCTTCGTATGGTGTTACAGTTAAAGCTTTCGAAGGAGCTCTATTGCGAAGATAGGCAATCGCCGCGATCGCCTCTGCCCAGAAATTTTCACCTAACCCTGCTTGAACAAGCATGCACCTGGCCATATCATTCAATGTTCTATTGGCACGTTCTGCCACACCGTTTTGTTGCGGTGTTCGTGGGACCGTTAGCTGTCGTTTGATGCCATGTTTCTTGAAAAACTCGTCGAACTGCGCGTTTACGAATTCACCGCCATTGTCGCTCCTGACGCACTTTATATATTTTCCCGTTTGCTTTTCTGCCATTGCTTTAAATTCTTTAAATGTAGAAAAAGCTTCATTTTTCGATTTTAAGAAATACACAAATGTCATGCGCGACATATCGTCTATGAATGTGATAAAGTATTTCGATCCACCATTTGACAAAACATTTACTGGACCACAAACGTCAGTATGGATCAGTTCTAAAATATCTTTTGCTCGATTTTCAGAAGCGCACGGAAAGGGTTTTGCACAAATTTTCGCTTTTGCGCACGTTTCGCAAACGACGTTGTTTGCATTATCTTGCCAGTTGAGCCCCAGCACCAAGTTTTTGTTTTTGAGTAACTTCATGCTATCAAAATTCAAATGACCAAAGCGATTGTGCCATTTTATAATATCATTTTCGGCACTGGCAAGCATGCATCGCTCGGTTTTTACGCAACATTTCACATCCTCAGTGATATACAGCCCTTGCACACACTTGGCTTTCATATAAATTTCATTGTTTTGTTCTTTGACATATGCACTATTGTGTTCAAAGATAACTTTAGCGCCAGAATTAGCCAGCCTACTCACTGAAATGAAATTAATTTTTAGGTTCGGCACGTACAATACTTCATGGAGTATTGCTTCACCACGAGACGTTTCAATTATAATGTCTCCACGGCCAGTTGCATTTATGAACGTATTTCCGGCTAACACTATTTTTTCTGTATGTGGTTCAAATTTGTTGAACATTTCTTTGTTGCCACACAAATGTGCTGTCGAGCCGCTGTCTAAACACCAGGAGGATTCACAAAATGAGCTTTCATTAACTGCGGCGAACACAGAAAAATGTTTATTTGTTTTGTTCCCAGTCCCATTTCGTTCCTTGGGCTCTCTTTTTGACTCGTTGCAATTTGCTGCTATATGTCCGCGCCGACCGCACACAAAGCACTTGCCATTGAACTTGCTTGCGCTGTTTCTATTGTTGTTGTTATTGTTGCTGCTGCTGCTTCTACTTTTGCCGTTGAATCTTCCGCTAGCTGGTTCATACTTCGGTTCTTCTCGATCCTTTATTTTTGTTTTAGCATTGAATGCCCTCTGCGTGTTGACTGGGTCATCGCTCTTTTCCACCCTTCTATCTCCTTCTTCCATAATTTTAATTTTTAGCGCGTCGAGGTGGGGAAGATTATCACGCGATTCAATTGCTACAACAAAGTTTTCGTAGCTTGGCGGCAAACTTGCAAGCAACATAATGGTTAGCAGCTCATCAGGCACATTGATGTCTATTTCGTTTAGCTGCTCAACAATATTGTAGAAACTAGCAATGTGGCTATGCAGGTCATCATGTTCACCCATATTAAGTTGCAAAAGCTTTTTAAAGAGGTGGACCTTTCTGGCAGGTCCTTTTGGCTGGTAAATGCTTTCCAGTTTTATCCACGCTTCTTCAGCCGTGCTGCATTGTTTGATGTGACCTAACTGCCCTGGCTTTACCGACAAACAAAGCATTGCTAGGGCCTTTTCGTCGCCATTGTCCCAAGCCGCTGCTTGTGACTGCCACTGCTGCATCGCTGTCGCGTCCTCTTCATTCTTTGGCTTTGGTGGCCGCATTTGTTTGCCACATACTGTCTTCCATAAGTCCGCACATATTAGCACGCTTTTTATTTGCACTCGCCATGTTGAGTAATTTAACTCATCCAGTTTATCGATGTTGTTCATGTTTGAATTCATTTTAAATTAGATGCGACACACGCACAAGCAAATTATTTCTCTCTATTTTTGTTTGCCTTCCAAAACGGCACACGCACACACTCACAAGGAATAACGCTTCGTTTTTTTTGTCGCGACGCACGCACAAAACAGGTAACCTGCGTTTTCTTGCTAAATTTAATCACACACACATACAGGCGACTTACTGCCTGGGCCCATAACCTGTCGGAGGTAGAAAGTAACGCACGACCATTCGTTTAGAGCGATTTATTAGGACTGACTTAAAACTAAGAGATACAAATAACGTAAGGCTATATGAGCATGCAGTGTTGCATTTTAACAAGGGCTAAATACATTTTGACAATAGTAAGCAGCTTTTAATAGGTTTATCTGTTAATTTTTCATGCAACTTACCGACTTATTCCTCATGCATTTATTTGCATTTTTTTAAGCAGTTTTTCGTAAATTTTTCCATGCAACTTCCTATGCAATATTCATGAAATCTTCCGTGTGACCTCCTGTGGACGTTTTCAAGCAATTGTCAATCCCATAAAATTTTCAATTAAATTTTCCGCAGAATTTTTCATCCAATTTCTTTGCGATTTCTCATGTTTTGTTTTTTTCTTTTCAAGCATTTTTCTCTGCTAGTTTCTATGCGATTTTTCGAGATGAGTTTTGTGCAGTCAATTGCATTTACTCTACGTGCAGTTTTCATGCACTTTGATGTGACTTTTTCTTGCAATTTCCCGTAAAAATTTTCTTGCAGTTTCCTGAGAAATTTTTCATTGAATTCTCTGACCAAATTTTCATGCTATACATGCGATATCCCAATTGATATTTCACACAATTTGTCATGCAAGTGTGTGATGAATTTGCAATGCAATTTAAATTTGTCTTCCGATTCAAAATTTTATCACAATGAAGGCAAAAGAAAAAAGATAATTGCAAAAATGAATTGGCAGCAAAAAATATCCTCTTTGAAAATGGATTCAAGATTTTTAGTGGATTAAAACTTTAGAGAATATAATTCCACAATCCAATTTCAAACACAACTAATTCTTTTGAACAACCAACAAAAACACCTGAATTCAATTCGTCAATACAAACAAATCAGCAAACTCTTTCTTGAATGCCACAAAAAGCCTTTGGAAAGCTTTAGATACATATTAAATTCTTTACAGTCCATTAGATCAGCTTACGAAATTTCAATCAAATCAAGGCGCTCCACAGGCTTTCACAAGGCTCTCGCACAAGGCTCTCACCACAAAAAATATCATAAATCCATCAGCCAAACTCCATTCTGAACTCCCTCAAGCTCAATCAATGTGAGTTTTCCCCAAAGGTCTAACCAAATTCAATATTTTCGACACTAAGTGAAACGTCTACCTAGAAACTTCTGCTAGCTGTGAATTCCCTTTAAATTTAGGACAAATTTATTACTTCGCCTAAAATCGGAAAGCTCTCGAACGGATTAGGATAGCAATTTGCACGTTATGCCCTAATTAGTTTTGTGCATAATAGCATTTACTACACCAGAACGGTGAAATCTCTCTGTCAATATTTGTTAAGTTAGTGTTAAGTGCTCTAGTTCAAGCTGAATGCATCAAAGTACGCTCAAATGACCCGAATATTTATCTATGTGTGTTTTACTAGGCTTTATTTACAACATAAATGCAAACCGACTCACTTGAAATTATCGAATGAATTTGTGAAATTTATCTTGTGTTTCTCTCTATTCATCTATTCAACAGATACACCGTTATGCAAGTACTCATACCACGTTATCCTAATTGGTGCTTCAAAAGACGAAACAGTTGAAGTGGCATGCGAAATTCTATCTTATCTCCTATCTAGGTTTGTATGCGTTCCTCTATTTGATGGAGTTTTGGATATTCACACGGCTCTTTGGAAGATTTCGTGTGATTCTGGCAATATCACATAGTCCTGCGGGTATACCTTGGTCAAAGATAGGCATCGTTCATTAATGAGAATAGTGTGGATGCTAATGATCTCAAAATTCTGTATCATAATCGCTGACGATTCAGACTAAATTTCAAACTGATTGCATTTTATGGATTCCAGCATTGAAAGCCTTCAAATCGATGATCAAGAAGAAGAACGAATTTAATACTTTAAAAGAACTTATGTTTCACTCAAATGAGCCACTTGTTAAAATTTTAATTCTTTTGTCTGCAGTGATTAATTTAGCGTCAAATTTGAGTTCCAACAAATTCTTTTTATATCACAAAAACATTTATTCCAAAAAATATCTTCAAACTATTTCAATATCACATTTAATCTCATGCTTATTGCCCCTAAAAAAACAATTTCAATTCTCAAAGCAATTTTCCACTTGCCTACTTTCTGCCACATTTCGATAGGATATTTCTACTATTGTCGCCGAAAGAAACTAAGTTGACTAATGCATTCCGCATTCTTCTCGAGGATTTTAACCTCCTGTTTGTCTCTTTTCTCTTAAAACGTGAAAATATTGCACATACCATACCATTTGCTTCCGACACAATCACTAATCATGCTGTGACTGCATTCCATGCTCCAGCCTTTATTATCGTTCAACTCTTACCGAAAACTTCTCCCGAACAACCGAAACTTATCAAGAACAAGCCATAAATCTTCTGGAATAATTATCCGAAATATGGCTGGGACGAATGCACTTATGCTGCACCGGAGAAGCTGAAAGTCAGTGCCGAAAACTAGCAGATTATATCTGCTTTTATTTGTTTGCATCTGTTCTTTGCTAAGCTATTCGCTAAGTGAGTTCTTAATTGCCATCGCGTCGTTGCAGCAGCAGCAGCTTCACTTGCTGCTGTCATGCATTTTCGAAAAGTGAATCTCCGGATATCTATTATCTGAAAAATCTTCTTGTATATCTTTTGCTTCGATCATCAGCTGTTTTTCGCGTCTAGCAATGAGATAATCATGATAAATTTATGCTTGCGCTTTGTTTCAGTATTTCGTTGTGTTTGCCACGCTCTGTTTTAAGTCAATTGCAGTCTTTGGGGAAAGTGAAATATTCTCTAATTTATAGTTTCGAAGAGCTGTGTTGTTTGTTTCGTATTTCAGCACGGTGTTTGAGTGTAATTTGTTTTCACACTTCATTTCAGGAACTTTCGATGGAAATTTTATAATTCGGGTGAAACGTTGGATTTTGGCAGCGATCGTTATACAATGGCGCGAGAAGCGTATTGAAGTATACACCAGTTGCGGATCAGGTAAAATGAATGATTGAGTATGTCTAAAACTTTAAACGTAGTCTAATATTAGGAAAAACATAGTCTAATATTATGAAAAAACTTGCGTAATTGCTAGTTTTAAAAATGCGCCCAGCGTGGGTGCGAAGGACTAGATACTTTTTGGAGTATAAAGTTTCAGTCTTGAAAAGAGGGCACCCATAATTAATTAAGTAAAAACTTTCGCTCATTGTGCAAAAGCTAGTAAATCATTGAAGCAAGTGAATACGAAACAACAAAGTTGGTTGAACTGGTTGAATTGGTTGAAAGTCTAAATTTTGACAATCTAAAATTTTCAGTACAAACACTTTGACAAATGATCTTATTCACAAATTTTCAATTTAGTAGATGAAGACTACATAAGTTATTCCTTGATTTAAAAGTTTTGATTAACTGAGGTATTAAAGCTAGAAAAATGTTGTGTTGAAAATAATATTTACTCTGATGCTTTAAGAAAATAGGTCAACTACGGCTGATCTATCTGTAAAAGTTTCTTATTTTGCCTTAAATGCATGAAAGACATCAGGATGAAATTTCACCTTTTTCCTGATATTTCTGCTAGTAGCTGCATAGACTCGCAGCCTCAAAACTATCGTAGTTCATTTGCCATACATGTGCATACCACAATTTCAAGCACTGGGCAACATTTACTAAAGCGCATAGAATTTTTGTCAAGTTTTTTTTTATTATATTCTGTATGTTTTTTTTTCGGAATAAAAATATGTTTAATTTGGTTTTTTTTGTTTGTGAGATTTCGTATTGGTGGGGGTTTGTTCATTTTTCTTAAAACAACAATATGTCATCTTGCGAAGTAATGTACTTGCTTGGTCTCCAGTAAAAGTCAATTAATTCAGCTAGAAATCAGTGCGGAAGCGGCTAAGAATATAGTTAAGGGGTCTTCAAAAGCGGGGAAAAAGGAGGCTTCATCAATATGTCACTATTATAAAATGACGAAAAAAATTGTCTCATATTTGGCTAGTCAAAAAAGTCGAAACATAGTGAGCAGCAAACATCTACCAGTAGAATTTACTATCACGTCTTGACTGACGAAACCGAAAATGACGCTGAAAACGTGCAATCACAAAAGCAGCAATACATCTGAGGGAGAAATCGAGCAGCAGTCTGGTTAGCTTGCTAATTTTAATTGCAGTGAGCAATAGCTTCCATGTGACTCTCCTAAAAATCTAGCTTTCTTCGAAAACCAAATCAGGAAAGTAGCTTAAGAGTTTGATGCTTTACTTTACCAGAATTATAAATAACAGCTAAAAAGTAAAAAAAGATAGTTGGTAATAACCAACATAATCGAACGTGATATTGATGTTGACAACATGAAGTAATTGATTTTTTTGTCCAGGCTAAAAATCCATCATATACGATTGTACGAAACCGCAGCCACTCTTATATTTAAACCAGGAGCTTGTTAGCCTTAAAATGGAAAAAAATTACAAAATGTATGGTCTGTGAATCGCAGAATAACAATAGAGAAGCCGGTTGTGGGAAAAAGCTCCTTAAAATTTACAAATTGCCGGAAATTTTGCCATACTAAACCTTATTACTAACTTTATAATGGCTGCTTTTTCAAGTAAATTTTTTACGCGAAAATCCCACGGCATGAGTAAAGAAGACACATTAATAAAAAAATGTAGTAATTATGGAAATAATCATATTGCTAACTGCAGAAGTTGCTGTGTTTTTTATTTTCTGCAAGAAAACATAATTCTACCTCAAAACTTTGATCAACAAGTATTGTATTCTTCAGTCAGAATCTATGTCTCCAACTCAGGGATAAACCGGATGAAATCAACAAAAATTACATCCAGGCAATAGCAATATAAAGCTATAAAAAAACTCTAGCGCCCCAGAACCGCTAGAAACACTAATGTTCGAATAACAGTAGAAGAATCGTGCAGGTTTTGAGTGCATATTCCACCACACAAACTGCTTATTGCAGCCAAACTATTTCAAACGCCACGTTTTACTTTGGTCTCAAGAATGCATTGTAACTCATATGGTGCAAGGTTTCAGATATTACCACTGACATGAATTTCAAAGTTTATGAGAGCAAAACACTTGTCAATTATATTCGTTATCAGCTGCTTATTTCACGAAATTTTGAAAGCAGCATCTCATATAACATCAATGAAGAAAATGCTCAGTGCCTGCAGTACTGTAACTGAAGTTGGTGTTTGGGGCTGTGATCCGAAAAATTTGCAGAACTTTGGGAATTGAAATATTGGTTATTTATTTTCATTCTAAATGTTTCCGGTATGAATACTAACTGTAAGCATTCATTGATACAAAAACAGCACAACCGACTCGTGCTAGCAACCTTTTGCCAGCATCAAAGCCAAAAATATATCAAATCTGCTCCATGTTGAACTTAACCTAACCTGCGAATTTCGTCTCGATCCGATGACTGCATTCGAAGTTATAGGAGCATAAAGGAATTTAGGGTTACCAGCTGAGAATTTTTTTTAATAATCGAAAACTTAATTTTTGCTGTTTATTGTCACTACAATATCATTACCATTTGAAAATTTTACGATAAAATCGCTTAATAAAGATATTGCAAATAAACATAAAACAAACAATAGCTGGCAGCCCTATCGTGGCTTTTCAACCAGATTTGGCCTGAATAATGCCTATAATAAGTCTCATTAATTGTATGAAATTCGTATTGATTTCATGACTACGTTGGAAGTTCTAGGGCAAAAAGCTTTATTTTCCCGAGTGAATTTTCAAAACCAAAGACACAAAAATTACCAAAGCTGGCAGCACCAATCGAATTTTTCAACCAAATTTCTATCAAACACGGTTTGAATTAAGGTTCAGCTACTGTGTCAATTCTATGAAAATCTGGTAGCTGAATCAGAATTCATAGGCCAAAAAGCTGTTTTTTTTGGAATTTTTCAAGATGGCACCACTGGTGCAGAACAACCCTAAATTAAAAATCGCTTCTATCAGACTGGGTCCTACTTAAGTCCAATGTATTGTAGAAATTTCAACTGTATCTGGTTTATGGTTCGTGAGTTCCCCTGAACATGAGTTTTTGATGCTAAAAATATAGGTAAATTGGGAGAGGGTTACCGTTCTTCTCTGACATGAAAATTGCAATGTTTTACCTTGACTGTGTAGATAAAGCATGAGATTTGTGTACAGGTTGGTTTTATTGTAAGAAACGGACATTTTGAGGAGATTCGGTGGTTTGAATGTTTTCACTTTCAGTACCCGTCGTAGCTATAGGGTTGCCAGTTCGTTCATGAAAAACTATGCAAGTGTGCAACTTGACAACGTTAATATGTTCATCAAGTTTCATAATGATTTAATAATTAAGTAAAAAGTTAACGCAATTCAAAAATTTCCCACATATCCCAATCTTATTTTAGGCACCTAGCGCACACATAGGGTTAACAATTTCAAAAACATTACCTAATTCACATTTAAAACACGTTCAGAACTCAATCCATAAACTTTATTTTTGCAAAAGTTATTTTTTGACAGAATAATAGGTATATTTATAAGATCACTAAAATGGCCGCCGGCACCAAAGAGTTCAAGATTATTAACTTTTCGTGAGATCTGGTACTATTCTGCATATGCACCAATGTATTCTGGAAATTTCAGTTCAATCGGATCGTGCGTTCCTGAGATTTTTCCACTGAAATTTTTGATATATATATATATATATATATATATATATATATATATATATATATATATATATATATATATATATATATATGTATATATATATATATATATATATATATATATACATAAATATATATAAATATATATAAATATATATATATATATATATATATATATATATATATATATATATATATTTATATATATATATATATATATATATATATATATATATATATATATATATATATATATATATATATATATATATATAAATATATATATATATATATATATATATATATATATATATATATATATATAAATAGAAATATGAATTTTTGGCCAAAGTTATTTGAATACTAATGTTCTTCTTCGAACATTAGTAACAAGTATCTGAAGCGATAAAATGCTTTGTTATCTAGTCGTGTAAGCTTTTTATTTCGTATATTTACTGCTTGCCAACAGATAGCATATCAAACGGAAAATTTGATAGTATTTTCTCATCGCTGGAAGAGAGATTCATTATAGTAGGATACTTTAACACTAAGCTTACGTTTTGGGGGCTACTGGACGTAAGAAACCCCACAAAATTCTCAATAATTGTGGCATGAGGCATTTTCCAACTGAACAGCTTACGAATTGACTATCGCAAATCAACAAGATTCCGCACCTTATTGACTTTAATATTTTTAACTTTTATATTACCTCAGCATTCACAGAAGTAGTTTTTGACCTATTGTCAGACTATTCTTCTGTAATTATTTCACTGAATATGAAACCCTACTAAATGCATGATATAACGTTTTCAGAACACACCTTGGCAATTCAATAGTCTCAAATGTATTCTTCAATTTGGTAGAAGACCTTAATTAACGTAGGGCCTAAAGCCAATTTGTTGCAGAAGATAACTTAATCTTCGTCAATTTGAATTCTATTCCACGAAAAAAGATGGTCATGACAAGAATTCAAGCTGGACAGATCACCTCAAACGAAAGCTCAACTTAACAAAATTTGCAGAGAACTCACTAATACAGAGTGCTCATTAATAAAACACACTTATACAACAAAATAAGCTGAAACTTTTCTCAATCTTTAAAAGTATCTCACATATTGAAGTGTGGCTAACAAAAGGTGAGAACAAGATGAACGAATCCAAATGAAAGGAACTTGTCCTTAAATAAGCAATTCGCCACTACTTCATCAACTACGATTTCAAAAACCCCGGAACACATTTTGACTGGAAATTTACCTAAAATGTTACAATGCAGCTAAAAATAAACAGTTTAAGCTCAGATTCACCAGCTGCAAATGGATGCTCGACTCGAAAGTGCTTATTTACTAATATGTTCTGAAACAGATTTGGACAAGCGCCGGGCACAATGCTACATTCCATTCCAGAATAAATGTCAAAGTTGGTGACATAGAAAATGTACGAGACTGAGCACATAAGGCTGGAATGGAAAGGACGAGTTGGCCAACTTTCAACTTTTCTGGATCATAAAACTTAATTCAATGCTCCTACATATTTTCTACGATAAAAATTTGATTCGTTTCTTCTGACACGAACTGTACCTTACCTACATAAGTCAATTGAACTTGAGAGACTGTCCCAGAATTTCAGCGCCATTTATTGATTTGCCGCCCTGGACAATTGCCCCGATTGCCCTTGCGGTAAAGAGAGCACTGAGCAAAAGGAAACCGATTAATTAGGTAGTTGGAAGTTCAGCAAAGTATTGATTACAGACGGAATCAGAGTAAATACATAAATCAATATTCTCAATAAGCCAAGTTTCGGCTAAGCAAATAATGTAATCAGTTGAAGAGGGATATAACGTGTTCACTTCAGCGCTCAGGCCACAAACGTTCAGTTAACATATGTTTTTGGTCACAAAATTTGCGCTCTGAGTTGGATTGAATATTCCCACGGGAACTTGGAGTGAATTCCTTTACTAAGGTGTCAACGGACCAAAAGTTGCTCCGAAGAACCTCTGTAATCCAAAAATTATCTTTCAGATTATCTTTCGTCAATTTCTTGCATGCAAAATACTGAAGAAGCCTATAGAGTATCACCACTAAGTATCATTTTATAGTATTTGACAATCTATTATAACCACGGCGGGATACAAAGATCTGTAGAGTATAACCTGCTAGGCAAAATAGATGAGGGACTGCGAAGTTTCGATAAAGCTTCGACAGCAAACTGAGGGATCATAAGCGCATCAGTGGCCATAAAATGATCCCTAGCTGGGACATAAATTGAGTGCAGCCGGGAAGGAATCGCCTGAGGCTCATTTTATTTTTATTGTAAATTTTGATTGATTATAATGAAATCTGTAGAAATTGAGGCAACGACCCACTATTAAGATATTGTGCGTAAATTGTCCAGAATATTGTGCATTATAAGATTAGCAGTTGACAAATTGGATTCATTAGTGGTACCAATTGCAACTAAAGGGTTTATAAGGTCTACACAACAGGCATTAAGTATGAGTTCAGCCTCTAAAAACACACCACCGTTGAACTAGTTGCTTAAATTTGTTTCAGGCTCTAACAAATTACTATCCATTCTACAATAATCAGGCAAAACTGAAATTGTAAAACTATATGGCAACTGTGACACACTAAACGGAATAGAGACTATGTGCTCACTTTGCTGGAATGGACATGAGCTGGAAAGTGCTGGAATCGAATTTTTATGTGCTGGAGCATTGTGGCCCGCGCTTTGTGGCTTGAAACTTGAGAGACCAGCTTAACTTTCAAAATCAATAATAATTTAACGGACTCAATGAAAAATCTTTGGAGGCTTCACAGGATCCTTGCGCAATGTTTCGAGCAAAATTTCGACATTTTTTTTTAGCAACAATTGTAACGAGTTCAGCGAAAATCAGAACCCGTAACGGAAAACAGATTGCAAATATTTCATGTCATTCGAAACATTTGAGCAAAATTTGTATTAGCCCATCGTAAAATTAGGCAGTTCAAAACAATTAACCCACTAGACCTTCAGTTATTAACGTAGAACAAATTATTTGATGTAGCTACTTGTATTAATTTTCATTCTCTTTTCAAGATAACATCCAAATGCGATTTTTTTGAAAATTATATTCAATGTCATTTTCATCACTAACCTAAATTGTATGCTCAAGTTTATGTTATTTGTTCTAGTATGTAATATTTACCAACTTGCTGAAGCTTCATACTAAAATATAGAATTTTCGTATGCATTTTTATCAAATCATTAACTTTAGTGTTCAATAGTTGCATATTTTAGAATTTTTTAGAGACCAAGATTAGCATAAAAAGGTTAAATTTATTTTACAATCAGGAAAACAATTCTACAAGAAGTTAAATTTAACTAAATAAATAAATGAAAAGAAATCTTTTTCACACACTCTTAACGTTCCAAATAATTGATTAGTCTAAAAATATTTTAGTATGTTGATATTTTATATATTCAAAAGTGTTAAGCATTTTCATGAACAATAGGTTTTGTAAAAAATGTTTCCCTGTTTTCATCCAATTTTCAACAGAAACGCTTGAAAACACACAATAACAAAGTGATATAAGACACTACAAACCCACACTGGGCGCTTCTGAATTCTGAGCAAAATTGATAAAAAAGTTAGAAATATTTTGTATGATCACATGTTTCAGAAATCAATCTACTAATACGCTATCTTTCTTCATTCAACCTTTCACATATAATTCTCTCGTGTTTTACATTCAATTTCTCTCAGAAAAGTCAGTGTTTAACGCACCTCTCTATGCACACAATGAATTTAATACTTGGCTCTGGCCCAAAATGTTTATCTATATAAAACACACCGAATTTGGCACGTTCAACTTTCTCATGTTTTTAATCTTCTGTATTATAACAAAACTATTTTAATTAAAACCAATAAAATTTACCATTCTCTCTTATTCTCTTCCACCCATATTTTCAGACTTTATGGAACAGTGTCGTGTTGGAACACAACATCACCCGTGCATGTTTCAAGTTGTTCTGGTAGGTAAATTTAAATTAAAATATATTCAAGTGCTGTTGTTCGAGGTCGTAGTGGAAACTTCAAAATATATAAGAAGAAGACGACGACTAATGAAGAAAAGAGTTAGTTTACAAAGTAAATTAAATTGAGAGATATTGACGAAACTTGGTATTTTCACTTATTCTAACTATCGAAAATAAATAACTTAGCTCTAAACTAACAAACATATTTCTTTTCTTTAACTTTGAACAGTTCTACCGAATGCCGTTAGGAATTGTACAATGTACAACCGTAAATACAATGCATTCGTGGATATGGTGGAAGATTATCGCAAATGTTTGTACTCGAAATGTTTTCAACGAAAACCGGAAGTACAAGGTAAATATATCTCATATCATGCAACGGATAGCTGTAATAAATTTTGAACAGAGAATGGAAATCGAAACTGAACATTAAGTAACAGTGAATGCTGCAATAATTTTTTTTTAATTTATAAATTTAATTTATTTCAAATAAAATTTTTAAAATTATTTTTTATATAATATTTACAAGGAATCTATTATGCCGAGCTAAATTCAGTAAAAGCATTGAATTTAAAACATTGAAAAAAAAATGATCCAAAATCCCAAAGCAAAATATTTGGATTAAAATACTATCCTCACTGATTAATTTGAATAACAAAATTTGTTGTAAAAGTGTGTACATAAAAGATTTGAATTTGCTTTTATTACATTGCAGACTGTTACACTTTAACTTCACGTCACATCAAATCCAACTTCATCTCCATTCATTGAACTAACACCAATCCCCTCAAGCCACAACTTCGAATCTTGTCTTGCATTCAAACTGCATCTTTCCAACTACTATTCATCGTCTCCAATCCAGAATGGAATTTCATCGTTGTCATCATCATCGTCTTTCCTTCGTTTGTTCGATTCAACCTGAAAACGAACGACTCATGTCCCGGATCGGACACAAGACTCCTTCAGGTCAAATATTGCAATTCCATGTATTTGTATTTGCTTATCACCTTGAGTTAAATGTCTAATCCCTGAGCAGTATGAATTTCTGCAAGTTTTCCTGCATCCGATGGATCTACAAACAAAATCTCTTTAGCAGTAACAGGACATAGTATCCACCCCTGAGCTCTATGTTACCCACACATTTGGATTTATGACTAAAATACACGTCCAGCTTTATATGGGAAATCCGAAATTCTATTTTATTCCTCCTCTTTGCGACCCATTGTACGTCCGATACAAATGTTGATTTTATTATAATAGAATCGAATCGAAAATATCTTCGGAGAGTACATATTTCCAAATAAAGTAATACCACGACAATTTGAATTGTATATATATTTCGAATAACTGTGTTAAGATTAAAATCCCCTTGGTCAGCATGAACTCAATTCCAAAGAGAGGGACGACAAAGACTCATTCGATTCTATATATGACAATTGTTTGCATGTTGTTTCTCTTTGGCAGGATATTTGTATTTTCATTGAACGGTATTTTACGTTTAAACAGAGAAAATGAATTTTCCATTTGCTTTTCCTAGATCTACAAATTTCGATTCGGGTCCTGCTTTTGAATCATACAGACTATGCCGACAACCAACCGGTTTATCCTCGAAAGATATCGAGAATGGATAACTGAAGGAGCAGAAGAAAGCGTCGTTAAAGTCAAACATGAAAAAGACGGGCTAAGGCCCATATCCTTAGGGCAGATCTCGAATAAAATTATGGTTGAAGACATGTATGATAAAAAAAAATAGCGGTGGAAGTCTTAGCGACATTTCTTTTTTTTACGTGAATCCATGTCCTGCTAGTTTATTTGAAAGTCCTTTTCACTTGAACGTTTTTTAAATTATCGATTCAGATACTTTTTTTATTATATTGTTGCGTTCATCAGAGTATTTATTTACTCGGAACGACAAGAAATATATACTCTAGTGTTCTTTGGTTTTGATTGGACATTGATTTTCGGTCAGACGAAATACATAAAATCTGTCGAAAATGGAATTTGTTTTGATGGCTGTTTTGATAAAACATGCAATGTCTGTTGATTATTATGACTTTGTTCATATAGGCTCTTGAATATTGTTAAATTAATTTATTTATAATATGAACAGAGCAATGTTTTAATCTTATGGGTTGTATTTTACGCAGCAGTCGGTTTTCTCTAAATTTCATCGTTTGATTCAGATGAAATTTTAAGGAAATACTTGCATATATCAGTTGGAAGTTTTTTTTAAAAATTTAGAACAAAATAGCTTTAGCCCTCTGGTGACAGCGAGAGTTTTAATGAATATATTGGTAGCCCTATATATTCGTATAAACAAAATATTTAAAAAAATTAAAAAAAATAAAAACTAATTATGTATTTAACTTGCTAATGATAATCTTTTAAAAAATTTTAAGCCGCAAATGGGATTTTAGTGCGTTAAAGTAGGTGAAAAAACAATTTCTGCACAGTCAAATGAAAATTTACAAAATTCCTCATCGCACAAAAATGTAAATTCTTCACCAAATTATCTCTATATTTAGCACCCAAAATTTGCTTCCGCAAGAATTCACAATCTAATAATTATATTCAATTAAAACTCACACCATATATTTATTTTTATTAGAATTATATCTGAGAAAGGTTATTTGAAAATGTAGACAACTTTGTGAAAGTGGTGGCATCTTGTGAAATCGCTTGGAAAGATCAAGGTTTCTCGCCCTATAACTTTCGATGCAGACATACAATTTAAAAATTCACACAGTTACTGGAGCTAAACCTAAATGACCTCAATATCACTAAAATTCGGAACGAAAATTAGAATAAGACTACCAAATATAATAGTTTTTTTTCCATTGTTTTCACTCAAATAAACTTTCAGTTTCGAAAATTATGAAATTTTCGCGGGCGGTAACCCTTAAAGTATTCTACCCCTACAGCTTCCAACGCAGTCATCGGATCAAAACAAAATTTACAGTGCGGCTTGGCCCCGACGTACGGCAAATTCGGCACACTTTTGGTAGCGGCGTAAACAAACTGCTGCCAGCAGTGGTGGCTCGTCCTAATGTGCAGATTCGCACGTGAACCCCCACAAAAAAATCAATGATTCAATTGAACAATAAACATTGAACAATACTTGTTATGGCAGCACATAATGTTGCCTGCCGATCATTCTCTTCATTATTAGGTCTGTTCCCGTACTACGATTAATTGCAATTAATTTCAATGAAACAGAGTTTTTTAGTCCGTTTTAGTACGCTTCACTGCAATTAATTGCAATTAATCGTGGTACGGGAACAGACCTATTATATCATTCATACTAGTGATGGGCGTTTCTGTTGTTTTCAGAAAACGAAAACGAACTGTTTTTTTCCAAAAACGACTGTTTTTTGAAACTTTTTGAAAGCTTTTTTCACTCGACCAGCAGCAGATTGATACTGGGTGTTACCATTAGCGATGGGCGTTTCTGTTGTTTTCAGAAAACGAAAGCTATTTGAAAAAAAAACAGTTTGAAAAAAACTGTTTTTTTCCAACTGTTTTTTTCAAACTGTTTTTTTCCAAATAGTTTTCGTTTTTTGAAAACAACAGAAACGCCCATTACCAATGGTGACACTCAGTATCAATCTGCTGCTGGTCTAGTGAAAAAAATTTTCAAAAAGTTTCAAAAAACAGTTGTTTTTGGAAAAAAACAGTTCGTTTTCGTTTTCTGAAAACAACAGAAACGCCCATCACTAATTCATACCCAGCGACTATATTGCCACGACAAACCACATACAATTTCGCTTATCTTTACTGCCTCTTGTACTAGCGATCGCACGTGCGATTTTGTGGCTGGAATTATGGGGCTAGAGGAGCGTGCGAGGAAGCGAGGGGTGCATCCATTTAGCTCGGCTCAGTACTAGCTGGGGGCTCACACTCAGAATGTGCGATCGACAACCAATTTGATGTATTCAAACATTGTTGTCGGCGGTCAGTTCCATGCGCTGATTCGTGGTGCCGTTCGAGCGTTTTATATGGATTATTGTAACTATTAGGGATAATTTTAGCAATTGCGTCTATTTGTGTCTGTATGATTTCAAGACACCTTTGGAATTTAATCCATGTATACTGCTCTACTAAGCATAAACATTCTATCTGCATTTTTCTCAATTTTTAGTATAATTTTGAGTATATAATCTATATACTCTATTGCATC
Source organism: Nemotelus nigrinus (assembly GCA_947369275.1). Lineage (NCBI taxonomy): Eukaryota > Metazoa > Arthropoda > Insecta > Diptera > Stratiomyidae > Nemotelus > Nemotelus nigrinus. Next base: position 67,070,085 of record OX376375.1, on the reverse strand, counting down.
ATTGTATAAAATTTTAAAAACCTATATTTTGTAGAAGTATGTTAAACTTAATATTGAAAAATGCACTCTCCATATACCCAAAGTAAAAATCAAAACATAAATCATTGAATATCTAGAAAGTACTAATATGTAGATAGAACCTTTATGACTAGTAGGACAGTATATATAAATCTTCTGAAATTTTAGCTGTTCAATACTTGTAAAATCGTTGGAAGAAAGTAAATACTTGGAAATGATTTGAGCGTTTAATATCTTTTGTCGCCTATTCCTGACCTTTTGTGATGGATAGAACTATAAAACTAAATACATTTAAATGTATTGACAGGTTCAATTATGCAAAGATAGTCTGAGCACTTAATTATATCATACACTCAGAAAAATTTCATTTAATCGAATCAAATTTAAATCAAATGTTGAAACACTTTCAAATAAAACACGAATCTTATTTAATTCTACTTTATTGTTAAAATGTTATTTTCATATCAACATTTTCATCATTGAGTGAAAAATAAAACATTTAAACAAACAAGACATACCTCGATACAACGTTATTGAAATGAGGTCAGATTATTTGAATTAAAAAGAAACGTATATGACGCCAAATCATATTTGAAAATTTTTGATTTGGCGTCATATACGTTTCTTTTTAATTCAAATAATCTGACCTCATTTCAATAACGCTGTATGAAAGTGTGTCTTGTTTGTTTTAATGTTTTGTTTTTGCATTCAATGATGAACATTTTGATATGAAAATAACATTTTGACAATAAAGTGGAATTCAAATAAGATTCGTTTTTTATTTAAAAGTATTTCAATTTTTGATTTAAATTTGATTCTAAAAAATTTTAAGTGGTGAAATTTTTCTGAGTGTAGGGTTTCGGGTATGAATATATGAAAAGTTTTATGCAAGAAGGGTTTTCGCTTTTTTTTATAAATTTTCGAATTATGTGTACCTAGGACTGTTTGTAAATACACTGAGCATATCACATGCTCAATTGTATTTACTTCCAACTTAGCAAAATTACCCTGTTATTAGTCGTCTTCAGACATTCTTCCGATCACCGTGATAAGTATTTGTTTTTCTAATGATCCCAATTTACGAACTGAGGTCATCTCGACTTACAGCAGTTACTTTGGAGTCATCAATACATAGCAATCATAAATGATCATGTTCATTGCTTATCACAAATTGTAATTTTTAATGAACATATATTTGGAAAATACTACAATTTGCATTTAGCAAGTGTTACTTTATCACGGAATTATGGCAGTTGTAAAAAAAATTTATTGTTATCAGTGCATACATTTTTTGTAATAAACTATGCTAAGCCCGTCATGTTCACAGGAAATATAAGTATCAAATCGCCTTCTGAAGGATACAAGTTGTTCTGTTTTTTAGAATAGTTTTTGCGATGTTTCGGCAAATTAACTAAAATAAATGCAACTCTTAAAAGTATAGCAAGGTAAATACTCTGTGCCCAATACAGATGTTTTCGGTTTGTGAACCCCCATAAAATTAGGCCACGAGCCACCACTGGTTGCCAGCTTAATACTTTCTTAAAATGCTACCATAATATTTTCAAATGATAAACATCTACAATGAAAATAAGGGGGAAAAAAGCTTAAATGCTAACAAATGCTAATGTTTTGGAAATTTTTCGGATAGCAGCTTTGAAATCCTTTCTGCACTCGTAAGTCATCAGATAAAAATGAAATTCGTAGATTACGTTGGCCTTTACAGGGAGGAGAAGTGAGGGAATTTTGATTTCAAAAATCCATCATACTTTTTTTATCTCACTTTTATCTCATTTTTGAGCTACGAGAAGTTACTATAAATCTTCACTTGTTCACAAATAATGAAAATAAACAGCTTTAACTTGTGTTCCCTAAACTTAGAAACTCTTGGAAATGGTAATCTTCCAATGTAATCATCAGATCAAAGTCGTACATGGCTTTCGTTACAGATTGGTTGTAATAAACAGCACGTTTGGAAGCATATGCATTCAAATCTTGCACAATTCTTCTACATTTCTACGAAAATCTTTTTTTAGTGATTAATATACGCTAGAGTTTTTTTCTTACAAGTTTTGAAGGTATGCCTGAAGAATGATTGGGAAGTTAACATTGGTTTATTGAGAAAGACCCTGTTTGTGTTGTACTACTGAAACATTTTTGGAGCTATGTTATTATTCATAGTATTTCGTTTTCTAGCTATATGCGGAGTCTATTATGAGTTGTTTGCAAATGCAACTTCTTAGTATTGGCTGTCACTTGCAAATCTATGGTCTGATTGCTCATTGATCGTGAACGTGGTTTTTGTTATTTTCTACTCGTTATAACAATCCCTAGTTTTTTGGTGCTTAGTTTGATTTTCAATTTTTTGTCTTGAAGGAAGAATCCAAAGATTTGAGTAAAAAGCATATACAGTTGCCGATCTTGAAAATGACGACAATTGTGCCCAGTCGGCAAAAATCTGGATATTTTTCGAATCAAAAAATTATTATGATAGTATCTGATATAGTCTGAAGGATATTAATTCGCAGGTGATAAAACAATAATATATAGGATATTATTGGATATTTATAGGATATTATTATATATATACATGGAGATTTATACCTGCTGAGATTGTGAGCCAAGCTTTTCACTCCTTCCAGAGATGCTGGGAAAATGTATTCCTCTTGTTGTACTTTGCTATGTAAAAAGTGAGTTGCGGCCTGCTTGCTTCTCTTCATTCAAGACTGACATTCAAGACACTTGGAGCTGGAGGTTTAATGAATAAGCAAAGTCTTTGGCTTTTTTGGAGTTATTTTAGCTCAAAGGTGCATAGATGAGTGGCATAATCGGTTTGTTTTAAATTCTTAAACATTCAGATAATTTTCAAAAATATATTTTTCCAGTACAGAGACTACGCAAATTTATTTTATTTTTTACTTTATCGGCTCACGATTGATATTTTTTAGACGACATACTTCCTACTACAGTGTGTGTAAAACCTTTGTATGAGTAGATTCATCGGGAATATTTAAACAAGATGAATTATCAACTGTTAAACTGTAGAATACTTTCCCCGTTTGGTTATTTTGTACTGATGCCCGTGCACAATTATTTTGAGAGTGTAGTTTTTCGGGGAGAAGAGCTAGTTGGAGTGGCGCTGGGTACTTAAGTGAACAATTTTTTATATGATACGTTCACAGCCTTCATAGCTAGCGGGATGCTCCCCACCACAATCGACGCATTTACATCTCTGCTCAGGCTGCTTTGTGCAGAATTATGTGGCAGAGGAGCTCATTAGCTCAAGGTTTTAGTGTTTGAAATTTGCATATGAAGTTATAAGCAGCCTGAATGTTTTCAGTTTTTTCCAGAATAGCCCAGATTAGTTAGTTAAGTATAATAGGAACCACTTTTAAGGTTGCTTGTGATTATTTTTCAAAAGTCTTTAATGGTTAATGCTTTGGCTGTTTACGCTGCTTAAGTTCACTTAAGCTCACAAAAATTACACCTTAAAGAAGCTGGAATGGATATACGAAGAGGGTAATATTGTCATTGTTTTCCCCGGTTTCACTTGATTGCACACCGCATAAAAGTTAGTTGTTTAAACTGATTTCACGGCTATGTTTCAGCGAGATTTAGTATATCAAAATAAATGACGTTCTTCTGATTTCACCGAGTAGCCATTATCATCATGGAACCATGAACGCCATATTTTCGTGCAGATATAGACGTCAGTTGAATTGGTTCGACTCGTCTTACAGGAGAATTTTTAGACTTTGCATTGGTGTGGTGAGTCGATATTTCCATACCGATTGCAGGACGGTGCATAACTTCTTCTTTTTCAGTCAGAATAACGTTTTACAAGCGAAAAACTCTTCAGTTTGTTTAGTATGCAACGTTTATGCTCTCAATCAGTCAAGACTTTTACAAATTTCAATTTTGTAAACCGGTTTTTTCAGGTGGTTTACATGGAATCTCATTGAGTGACACGTCGAATTTTTCACCTTTAGTTTCTTGAAGCTTTCTTTGACGTTTTGTTCCTCAACGTTATAATTACCAATTTTAAAACTCATAGATTAATCACAATACAGCGTTTTCCGCTGCGGCCAACGCAGTGGGCTGCGGGAACTGCTGTCAAAATATTAGAATGCACACAACGCTGCGTTTGCTGCAGCGGAAAACGCTGTATTGTGATTAACCTTTCAGAAACTATTCTTGGCAAGTTAAATTTAATGGAGTGTACGTATTTATTTGTATATAAATATACAGTTGAGCAAACATAAGTCTCGCCATATGTGTTGCAACTGTAATTACTTTCCAAAGATAGCACAAAAGCAAAACTTTATGTAATTCAAAATATTCAGAGCTCAAAAACATTGTATTAGGTCTATTCCCGTACTACGATTAATTGCGATTAATCGCGATTAGTTGCAATGAAGCTGTTCCCGTTTTCCGTTTTACTGAAAACTGAAAATTTCCCCTTTTTCAGTAAATTTCAGTAGGGTCTGAGCTACTGAAAAATACTGAAAAGTGTCAAACGGAGTAAATATTTTCAAATGTGCCCGGCAAGCAACATATTTTTTGCGTAATCTTCCTATGAAGGTCGAATACTTTTGTGGCGATGATTTATTACCGCTTAGAAATACTTTATAATCACTATTGTTCTCCCAAAAACCGAAAACTGACACTTTCGGTTGTCAATTTTCAGGAAATACAATGAGACCGTTCCCGTACTTTTCATGAAATTCCCCACCACATGATTCAGGAAAATTCAGTAAAATTCAGTTACTGAAAGTATGGGAACAGACCTATTGTATAAAGTTCAGTTGAAAGAAACTTGCTGAATGGCAAAGTCTAATTTCGGTAAATTTTATATTAAGCTGTTTCCAGTATACAACCAACGCAAATGATACCACTTGCACCATATGTTTGAAAATAATCGAAACTGTCTTAAAGCTCCCACACATTGAAATATTTCCTTAGAAATAGAGATATTCAAACATACGAAAAAATCCAGGGACCGATAAATAGCCAACGAATCTGCTGAAATTTTGTCATGATGACGGCTTTTATAGAAAAATTTCAAAAGTTTTTCCACTTAAATCGCAAACAATAAAGTTTTACAAGAGTTCTGTAAAAGTAACGAATATCTTTAACTGCAATATTTTTTCGTCGAATAATAAAAACAACAATTGAGTAAGATTGATTTTTCTTCTGTATTTTGTATCTTTTTTTTATTCACTAACCAAACAAGGTTTAAGTTACATAAACAATACAAAACAAAATTGAAAACTTATATGTGTATATACAAATAAAACGAAAAACTAACATCAATTAATTAATAACAAATAAATAAAACATTGACATACAGCTTAAGATAATGAATAACTTGGAAGAGGGAAGATTTGTAGGATAATTTGAAAATCGTTGGAGAATACAAATTAATTGTCCTATTGAATATCCTGCACCATCTTTTTATCGGCTCATTAGCTGCGTAGGTAGTGGAATGTGGATATTCCTTAAGAAAACTACAAGGTTATTTAACACTATTTTACTATTCAGCAATTCAACTTTGATAACGCCTCTAATGACGTCGAACGTAAAACAAGCCGAAAACATCTTTCTTATAGACTGAAGATATTACATGGCATCACAATAAATACAGTAGTGGCCTAAAATCTTAGGATCTCGATTGCCAATTCATTGATCCATTTTCTAATGCAATGATGCTAAATCCAATCAACTGTTGGCGAGGTCAAGCTCATATATTTTCATTAAAAAATGGACCTGTCATGCAGCTAGAATGAAAATCACACGAACTGGATCGGAATTGCATCTCATGAGTATCTTTTTATCTTTGACACTCCTGCAAAGCAATTTCGATTTTTTACAAATCTATTAAGACAAAAACGAGCTTCATCACTAAACACGTATTTTCAATAAAGCCCTGGCTTTAAGATTTCAATTTTTGATTAATTTGTGTTTATGATGTTGTTCGATAATGAGCCATAAATATTAAAAAACTTTCAAAATTGGTTGAACACTTTTTCTCTCAATTAAAAATTGCAATTCATTGTATATGAAGTGTAGCATTTTAGTGTGGGATTTAACCTTTTTGTTTTTGTTTGTTTTTCAGTTTTGTAGTTTTCTGGGCTTAGTGAAATAATTCGATTTTTTTACTAACTAAGTATTGGGACTTCATAGATTCATGTGAAGGGATGTATTTTATTTTCCGCAAACTTTCGTGATGTTGAAATTTATTCATCTGCATTTTGAACTCATATATAGAAGCATTATTTTAGAATATAAAATACACTTATGGTGAAAACACAAATGAACACAAAATGAACGAATGACAAAAATTAAAATAACTAGAAAATTTTACGGTAAAAGGCACAGCTAGATAAAAGAAATTCGGGCTTAATTATTGCATTGCAATTTAATAATTTTGATTTATATTTTATTCTGCATACTTAATGCTAAAAATCTATATCGAAACTAAACTACATAATTTCTGAAGTTTGACGTTTCAAATTTTTCAGAATTTTTTTCTGAATAAATACATTTGTGATAAATATTTTTGAAAAACTTTGCATCTATTATTGTTCTGTATCAATGAACTAATTGTAAATTGAACTGCAATTCATTAACAAAGCGAGACAAGGCACCAGCATTAAAACTTGCATCCAACTTACGCATATACGTATGTAGCGATTGCCAATAAGGAAAGCAGTAGTGACTATTGATTAATATCTAGTCAAATATTCGCTACCCACGCTGGGTGCATAATTTTTCTTGGGTTTGAAGTCATGAAAGCAACGTGAAAAAGACATTAAAATATATGTATGAATGTCTAAATCTGATTGTTTCAGAAAATATCAAATTATAGCTTCAATTCACATTTTTTTCATAAATGCGATTATTTCATAAATTCATAACATCTTATTAATTTAAAGAATTATACCCAACACTTTTACTATTCTGACGACATCGTAATTATCATTACAGATTCAACGTTACAAATCCTGATGAACCACAAATCATACTCGACAATTTAAGTATGCTTACAACAATGATGACAACCGAAAATAACTCACTGAAAGTACGGATCTATGCTGTCAATCAAAAAGGACGTAGTCCTTTCTATGCTCTTGATGATTTCGTAGTTGGCTATACTTCTCTTAAGACAGGTAATTGATAAAGTATCAATGTTTCGTCAACGTTTTGTTTCACACTCCTTTTTTGCCTTTTTTTGCTTGCAAACATATCCAAGGCCATTTGATTTCGGTCGAAAAATATAATGGGCTGGAAATTTAATACAGTTCCGCACGGAATCAATTTCAGGTTGTTTTATTATATTCGACGAGTGGTATGTCTGGTAGGGGAGGAAGCTTTGGGGGTGTTTTTCAATATCGCGGAAGAAGATAAATCACTTCGGCTTGTTATGTAAAAATTTATCTATGAGATATTGTCTTATGTTCGCAAGTGTTGTTAGAAGAAATTTGGCTTTATTTTTGTTCCAAACTCAGTTTTTTTTTCTGGAATGCAATTTTTTCGTTGGCTTAGTTTTGTTTTGATATGCAAATTCTGGAACGATCTTTTAAGCTACTGCTGTTGCTTATTTTGCATAGTATGAACAAAAGGCGGTCGACTTTCAATATATATTTTTCCAAGCATAATATATGCAATACTTCCTTATCCTCACCTTTTGTTCATACTGTTGGGCTTTTGTTTACTGTATTTTTTTCTCGGTGACTCCCTGCTGTCTTTCACAACAACTCACCACTGACTGATGTTCCGGAAGTCGTGCAATGCTGCTTTGGTTGAAATGTCAACATGTCAACTGGTGATGATATTCCTTTTGTTTCGTTTGGTTTGTCTTCTGTGAACACAGAAAGTGATGCATCATTGGCACTGTCACCACTTTTTGTTGGGACTGTGCCTACTATTATTGTTATCAGTCTTGTCATCGCATTTCGGATTCTCATCGCAACGTTCCTGAAAAATTTGAAACGTAATCGACACGAGAGTTCGAAAGGACCGGTTTGTGGAACGTTGCAGCAGACAATGAAAAGTGATTCGTTCAAGGTGAGTTGAAAAATTTAACAGGAGCTATTTATCTTGGGGACTCATGCTGGGGGCAAATTTAACTAATGATTTTGCTGTAGAATTTGGCTTTATTTGGTACTGAAGAGAGTCAAAATATATAAATTGCCGAAGATAGTTAAAACAATTAAGGATTAAAAATGTACCATGCAGCTCAAATTTAATCTTTTCGGAAATCTTTAGTTTCAAAACTTCTTTCTTAAGCATTTTGGTTGATTTTGTCGATGCAGAAAGGATAGAATACCAACTAAAAAAAGAGATATTCAATGATAACACAGGAAGACAGCAAACAGTTTCTCCATTTCACTGCGATTCATCTAACTAATGGAGGTACAATATCTTGAGGCTATGATTCAATATTGAATGTTTGCTATGGATCGGAAATCCTTTCGTTCGTTTGAAGATGTCGTCGGTTCTTATTCGAAAGAAGTTTCATAGAATTTAGTGTTGCTACTTCTGATTTTACTATATTGCAGAAACCTTGCGTATATAATCGGATGTATGTTTTATTCGGTACATGTTGCATTTTAAAGATTTGGATTGAAATTAATCGTAATCATGGCATTGTCCAAATCAAATAAAGCAATTGATAGTTCTTTCGAAAAAAATATGTTGAAAAAACTTTGAAAGTTTTTAAGACAAAATCATGGTACTTAGTCTGAGAATCAATTCACCAAAATCAATTCCATTAATTCATCCCTAAAACACATTTAATAAAATAATTCGTGAAATCAATCAGTTTAATCTCGACAGCTAGCTTGAACAGTTCTTGCAATAAAAATATGCAATCAACAAAACAGAATAAAAAATAAGTAAAAAATACAATGTTGAAATTTTGCGCCCAGTGTTAGTGGAGGTGCAAACTACCTGATTTGTAGTAGTGGCGTTTAAATACTTTTAAGAACATATGTAAATATCTAAATAATTTTGACATCCAAATAATTTTTACTGTTTTTTTTCTTCTGTTACTTCTACTCACAGAAGCTGGCCACATCTTATTCCTGCATCTTTCAAATAAACTACTTCAAAAACATGTTCATTTTTCTTTCACCTGAAAAATATCACCGAGAACACATCCACCTGCAACAATATTGGTTCAAGCGCCACTTTAACACATACCTATCGGGAATTCAATGTTCTCAACAACCATTCTTTGTAAATTCCATTCCAAACATTCCTGTTCCGACATCCGCATGACCTCGTCTTCACCCATCCCACCTGCCATGACACTATCATCTCAAACCCCACCAAAAAAAATTGACCTCGAACCGAACAATTGGATCATCGCACCAACACATTCATAATCTTGCATAACTACATACAAACAATACATCGATATGATGTTTCTTTGCAAAAAAAACAACAAAAAACGCACACCAACGGTCGAACGGATATCCGTAGAAGGGCGGTAATATAGAGAAACCACGCTGGCAGCATACAGACATCAAAAGCAAATCATTCGCAGATGACATTATTGAGGACGAACGGGATCCAGATGTGATACCATCAAGATTCGGTATGTATCATACGTGCATGCATATGTTCTTTTATATTTATGTGCCAAAAACACAAAATAACCACCACATACACCCAACTTTGTTTTTAACATACCGTTCTGTGTTTTTTAAGTTTTTTTTTCTCGTTTTTTTCTCGTTTTTCTCTAAAATTCTCGTCGTGTCCTTGGATCGAAATTCAAGAAGTAAAGAGCAAATGTCCACACGATACTCATATGAAAAATTAAAACGAAAACAGCAAAACTCCAGAATCGTGAATAGTCCGGGGAAATCTAACATGGTGCTTCGGAAAAATTAGGGGAAAGCTGAATTTTGGTGTGAACTTTGGTACTGGCGCGTTGAACAAAATGTCAAAAGTCCCCATCGATCCGAGTGCTGCGTCGCTTATTATATGGGGTCAAAGGTCGCCAAAAGTGACCTTTCTTAAATATCTCAGTAACGGTTACGTCGTCAGAAAAACAATGTATGACGAATTTGTAGCTTAGAAAATTTTCAACAAAAAAGATTATATAGTTTTTTCCTGTAACCATAACGGTTTTTGAGATATATTGATCTAAACATTTGTTACTAAAATCATCCTCTTTCTCACAGCATGTTAATATTATCCGATTTTGATTACGACTTGGCATGTTTGTGAGTTTGTTTTTCTATATATAAGAGGCGCATAGAAAAAACATATAAATAAACTTATCTACCAGACTCCAGGGTAGGTGGAAAAGTGTGCTCCGAAAAGTCCCCCCCTCCCCCTTTGCCATAAAACGGCATCCCTGAGCATCCATCCCAAATCTTCAGAAATGAGCTCGTTGCCTACTCTTTGCCCTCTGTTAAACAAGGTAGCAAACAAACCACCCCGAAATACCCGGTTTTTTAGTTTTTTTTCCATACCGTCTTATCCCATGAAAGATCAGGGCAAGGTCACGGAATTTCAGGTGCAAATTGGTTTCGAGACGTGCCATATCCCTTTGGCGTTATGCAGCCATCACAGGATTGGTAAAAAAACTGATTATTTGGTGATAATCTGCATCGCATTGAGCTCCTATAATGTCAGGAATGAGCGTTTACAGAATTATGCCATGATATTATCGTGCTTTTTCATGCTCCTAGGCCCATGATATGTTACAAAACCTATTTCCACCTGCAATTTGGTTGTTTTGTCCTGCTCTTTCGCGGAATATCCCATAAATGATGCCGCAATACAGTTTTTTTTTGGAGAAGAGAGTAGCGAACAGATGTCCCTACAAGTTTTATGGCAAAGGGGGGCGGGGGGTGGTGGTAACTTTTCGGAGTACCCTTTTCCACCTACCCTGGAGTCTGGTAGATAAGTTTATGTACATGTTTTTTTTATGCGCCTCTTAAACATAGGAAAACAAACTCACAAACGTGCCAAGTTTTAATCAAAATCGGATAATATTAACATGCCGATGGGAATGAGGGTGCTGTTAGTAACAAATGTTTAGATCAATATATCTCAAAAACGGTTATGACTACAGGAAAAAACTATATAATCTTTTTTGTTGGAAATTTGCTAAGCTACAAATTCGTCATACATTGTTTTTCTGACGACGTAACCGTTACTGAGATATTTAAGAAAGGTCACTTTTGGTGACCTTTGACCCCGTATAAAAAGCGACGCAACCCTCGGATCGATGGGGACTTTTGACATTTTGTTTAACACGCCAGTACCAAGGTTCACACCAAAATTCAGCTTTCCCCTAATTTTTCCGAAGTTTCGCCTTTTTTATGTCGGATTTCACTGGGCTAGAAGACGAAGAAGAAAACATTAAAATTTTATGATAGCCGTTTGCTGTTGTCTTTCAGCAGATTTGATTCTATTTCTGCGAACATTTTTAAGAGTTGGAATTGTTTTTATTTGTGTTTTCCGGAGTTTAGCGTATTTGAAATTGTTTTTCTGTATTACATATTGCCTATTTCATATTCGGTTTGCGTGTCTTTTATTGTTATTGAGAGAGAGAGAGGGAGAGAGAGAGAGAGAGGCTGAGAGATATCGAGTCTTTTGAAATTTTTTGTGATTGAATTTATGATAGAGGTTTGGATACATATATCCAGGAATTGGAAATTTTAAACAAGCCATATATGTAATTTGGCATTTATGGACACGTAGGCATATTTCAAATGCCAATTCTTTAAATAATTAATCAGTTATTTGTGTATACTCTTATGGGAAAATATTGTTTTTCGCTTGAAAACAATCTATTCAAATGTGTTCCTAAAAATTATCTCATCAAGTTTAAAAAAAAAAACCTTAGATACCTCACAAAATTATAGAAGAAACAAACCGCCTGCACCATTGTTATGATATTCATTGAAAACGCACTCCTTTTACCCTGTTATATCCGACTGAGATTTGCTCACGAGATTGGATGTGGGTTCGAGTTCCAATCGCTATGATTCTGCAAACTGATGCAAGAATATCATCCTAAAACGAGAAAAGAGGAACAATCTTACCCTGCTCATTTATTTCTGGTGGTTCTTTTGCTATAAACCATCACCACAAAAAGGAAAAAGATGAAAAAAAAAAGTTACAAATTGAAATCATTTTCTTTTAATCTCAAAAAACGGCCGTTTACCACGTCATCATTTGTGATAGATTTTTTCCTAAAATTCATTAAAAATGGCCCTGCCAAAATCAGTACAATTATTTTCCTCTAGTATAACTCATAATACCTACTTTTTCTTTTATGTAAAAATAAGTACATAAAAAAATATGACACTCGAGAGCTCTACGACTTTCCAAATTATATCTTTCTTGTTAACAAAAAATAACTCTGTAAACTGTTACTTCACACAATCCTTCTTCAACGCGGCAATTACATGAAAAAATCAAGAGCTTTTTCGCTCTTTTCGCAGCAGTGCGTGTCACACACAATTCATATTAGAATTCCATGCCGTTCTTTTCCATTCCGGCTTATTTTGATTTGGAACAGTGGCCTGTGTGTTCCATTCACAGCTGGTGAAATGGTCTACGAACTGTCTTAGATGACAGTTTGACAGTGTTAACATAGTGTAGTGACTTAGGTTTGGGGTAAGTCTAGGATTCCAAGTTCTGGATCCTTCTGATTCATTAAGTTGACACTCAAACGGGACTACTCATTTGACCATGATACGGACTACGAGTAGCTTGCGGAAACGGTATCAGAATCCAAAGCTCTATAAGAAAAAGTGACGGCAATAAGTTTTCCGTGGACTTCTTGAAGGTGAGAGTTAGGGGTTTTACAGACAGGACAAACAATAGTTGTAGCCCAAAAGGTGCAAACAAGCTGTTGCAGGGTGAATAAATGCAGGTGGTACTCATAACGTGCAAACAAGCTGCGAAATGCGGTCACCCTCCACAAAAAGGCTTAGCTGAAAAAAGCTTAAAATCCAAGGGACGATGAGAGAGAGCTACTTAGCAGTTTCGAAGCGACATCTACCTCTTTGCAGGCGAAAGTAACAATTCTGGCGGAGGTGCTCAAAAGAGTCTTAAGTATAGCGGAGACTTAAGCACGTTTCACACGAGACACTCGGTGTCCGGCCACTGTGTCTCTAGCCACTGCCAGGTCATAAAAATAAATGAAAGCATACGCACAGAGCCACAGTGTCCGGGCCACTACTACACTAGAGGTAGTCCAGTCTTACCCGCTGTTCAGAAGCAAATTAGCCTGAAATTGGATACAATGTTGTTACCGATGACGTAAAAGTTATGGCAATATACTGCGTTCACGATGCCTGGAAAGGAGTGGTTCCATTTTTCGAGAATGTCTTTGAACTTTCGCAATTCAGGTGTAACGTGGCAGTGCTTAATCCACTCGGTATTCAGATCCGCACTGGAGGTTTTTGTATTAGCCTACCGAGATGTCATAATTATATTGATAGAAACCATCGAGCAACAACAAAAAATTATTTGTGAATAATTTTTAAGGCTTCCAGAGGTAGAACAGCGAGATTATGGGAGAAAAACAAATTTTGTAGGGCGCAACTAAAACATTTTGGCAAGAAAAACGCCATACGCTGACCCAGAAAATTTAAGACCTTTTTCAAAACAAATTAAGATGGTGTCGTAGTACACTGTTGTAGCTGCCTTAAGGCCGTCGTCTAGCGTGAAGGCCTTTTTGGGGATTTTTTGTTTTTTTGAAAAGCCATTAAAATAAAATAATTTATAAATTTTATATCATTTTTATTAACATTTCAGCAAATTTTGTGCATTTTTTGAAGTCATGATATACAAAATAGTCGGAGATACACCGCCCAACAGGAACACATATATAAAAAGAGGTGTTCCACTGCTGCCATGAATCCAGCCGCTCTGCTTATCTAAAATTCAAAAACCAAACGCAGTTTTGATTGTGAGACTTGAAACTCTAGATGGAAGTTAAATTAAGTTATAATTCCAAAAAATATTTTTTTTATTTTTACGCTTTAGAAAAATAAATCAATTCTTCGTGTTTTTTTCGGAGTTTGTATAGCTTGTAAAATGAAAAGTAATATAGCAATCTTAATTATTTTTCGTCAACTTTTATTTATATATGTACTAAAAATGCTGTATAAATTTGCGCAGAATCAATCAAATAGTTTTTGAGATATCCTGGTAGCAGTTTGAAAAATCGTGTTTTGAGAAAAACGCGTTTGAAATTTGTTGTTATTAAAAAATATGGTCTTACCATCAATCTGCTATGCCTGGACTATAGAGTACACTTTCTTCTTCTTCAAAGAAGTCAAGCAAGGTCGTTCTCTTTTCTCTGTTTGATATCCGGGCTTGTTTTGCGGAATCGCTCAAGCATCTTTCTGAGCGGTCGATGCGAGAATCATTACATTGATGAACGAACGCTCGTTCATTTAGGCCATATTTACTCCCATGACTTCCATCACCTTTAGGATAGGTTCAAATCCTTCATTGAAGATTAGCACAGCAAGAAATGTGGCGATTTTGACGACTTTTGCACCAGAATGAAGATGCTTCGGAGCGACAGTCCAGATTATTAAATTTGTGAACAGTTCTGGATACCCGTTAGTTGACAATTACTGCTGTGTACAATTAGTACAATTAAGTTACACAAAAGAGCCAGGTAAAGAGCTGGGCTCGAGAATATTCGATGCGAAAGTCGGCGTATACCTCCTACGGTTTTGATACATGTTTTAGATGTTATTTATGAAAAAAAAACAAAAGAATTGATTTATATTTTCTGACACACTAGACGACCGCCTTAAGTGATCTAGAATTAAGTGCAAGCGTGCATTTGTCTCTTGCATGCACAAGCTAGCAACTGCACCAGTATAAACCGAGCCCAGGCATTGACATTTTGTTGAAAGCACAAACGGATGCATTAAATGTGGGCAACGGGACACGCAACCAGGGCAAAAGTCATTTGCTTTCTTAGTCAAACACTGTCAAAAGACCAGAAGAAATATTCTACGTTCGAAAAATAATGCTTCAGAATATTTGGGCTTCATCCATATATCGAGGGAACCCGTTTCGGGAACCCACTCATCTTGTTGAACAAGCTGAAGTATCCAACCGGCAGATTAGAAAAATGGACCATGTGATTGCAACAGTTTGACTTTGTAGTGGTACACTGAGGAGGAGGGGAACATTTGGTTTCTGCCGCGGTCTCAAGAAACAATACATTCAATGTAGACAATAAAATATCTACATCGTATGAAAAAGCGATAGAAAGCAGCCTGTGGAAGCAGCTCTCTGGTCAAGATTTCGATGGAGATGCTGACTCCGCACCAAAGAGAGTCATTGCAAAGAAAGAATGTCCTCAAATGATACTACTGCAAAGCTGCTACTGGCCTCGAATGAAAGTAAATGCCAAAAAGTACATCAAGAATTGCAAGATGTACCAGGCATGTAAAGTTTAGCTTAAGCATCGTAAGTTTGATGCCCACTTGAGTGGGTGAGGCGTAATTCCACTGATGTGTCTGTGAGCCTGGTCGGACCAATATTTAGGTCGCACGCGAGGTCATTTCTATATTTCAACGATCATCGACTATGTCAATAATTATTCAATGGTACTGCTAGTGCGATCAACAAAGGTATTTTAGGAAGCGTATTTGACTTCCTAAAAATATATTTAAAAAATAATGGTTTTTATGGAAAATATATTTTAAAGTTATTTATACAAGTTTAAAATACTTACTAAACTTACATTCTAAATACATTAAAAAAGAAAACTTTCTTAGCCTACTTTGAATATATATAATTTTGATGTGTATTGAAGTGTAAGGTGTTTGTGGAATGTGAATGTGTAATTGTGTTATTATGTGTTCCCACAGTATCATCGGTTTTCTGTTTTCTAGAATAAAATGACATCCCGGTCTGCGATGTCTCATTAATTTTAATATACGGTAATGAAGTACAAAAAAATTAGTAGAAAAGTATTTTGCACCATTGGCTTAGCCAATCTATATCATCCCCAAGGCAATCTGACCGAGCAATACAATTAGAATGCAGAGTGCACTCTGTGATGCTATGCCTCACAAAATCACAGCTTGTGGAACCAGTAACTGACATAAATCGCGTCACCTTGCGAAGTGAGCATGTGGTCATAGGTTTGTGCACAAATATAGTATTTATGGAGTACCGAAGTAGTTATTTTGGATCGAATCAAAGTAAATAATCAACAAATACAGTAGTGAGTGGAAAAGGGTTGGGCAATTTTGGAAGATCTTACAGTAAAGTTCTTCGACTTCAATTAGCGAACTCTTGGTACGGTAATTATTTTGTTGAAGTAACGTTCAAAGTAATAATAAAAGTTCACTAGCTTCACTGTAGCAGACCAGAGTGTCTATCAGTTTCAATGATCACTTTTCGACCCACTAAATGCCCTTGCAGCAAAACCAAGACTTACTAAGCAGATTCTCCACATATTCACTCAGACAATATCGCTGTGGTGACCTTAAAATTCTAAAAAGCATATGAAAATCCTTACTGTATCCTCCTACCATCTAAGACACCTTGGTTTGAAAATATCTTCAGAAAAGTGTGAGTTCTGACAGCATCAGCTGGAATACTTTAATTCCGCAGTGAACGGGATTTGAATTTGAAACCAGGTAATTTTAAGTGCTTTATCCCTTTTCTCGGCAAGGCAAAAAGAGGAATCAAACTCCTGAAAATAGTGTCGTGGTATTGGGGGCTCATATCGTCACTGGTGGATCTCCTAAAAAAGAACCAGAGGTACACAGATTACAAAAAATAATACTTGGATACATGTTTGCACTTTTAATCACAGCTTTGATTGAAGCTAAGTTATCCTTGCCATCAAACCGAAATTAATTTTTCTGGAGTTTTTTCAAAGCCTTGTTAAAATAAATCCAAAATTGTACAAGAAAAATTAATTTGAGTGTCTATATTTTTATTGCTATATAAATATAAAAATATAGCACACAAAAAAATATTATGCAAACAATACCAATTGAAAAAACACAAAAAAGTAAAATGTATACATTTTTTTTCAAATTTTAAATGAAACCATTTCTTTTATATTTTCACATTATCTGCACTAGTCTCATGAATTTTTTGAATCATATTTTGCTATTCACTATCATTTCACAATTTTTTTGACATCAATGAAAAAATTTACGATACTCAGGAGATTAAAACAAAATAAGCTACCCATAAAAAACCAGCATACAATAAAAAATTAAATAAACTTATGTTTTAAACATCTGAACTAATCAATACAAACACTCTTCGAAATTGTTCAAACATCAATTACGACCTCGCGGATGTTCCTAATTTCTCATCACAGCTCACGACACCGATATTCTCTTCGTAAATGCTATGAATATTTATATCAACTCAGACAAGACCTGCACACTCATACGACACTGTACATGTTTGTTTGAACGAATTTCGTTAATATTTAATGTAATATAATACATTCTTTTTTCTTCTTCTCCTTTTTATGCTATTTTTGCTGCTACTGTCATTACTTCACCCGACGATTTTCATGATGGCGACGACATTTTGAATGGATGCTACATCGTAACACTTGCGAAATTCGATATTCGGGGTATGTTGGCTGTTTGACCTGGATGAATGCTATCGTTACTTGTGTTTGTACGATGAACCTGGACACTAAATGCCTTGATGATATCAATGCTGGTAAATCATCATTGACTCACGTATGATGCGATGGTGACGACCCCGATCAATGGCTACTATTACTGGCCCGGAATTTGTAATGGAAATATTTTCAATTGCATATTAAATAATTATTCGATTTATTCTGAATATTATACTACATGGGTGATGGGTTGAATTGCTGAAATGGAATGAAATATCGCTATGAATATGATTGCAGTGGTGAAGTTGCGGAGGGGGTAGTCTAAATGCGAATGAGGTTAATGGTGATCATCATCATTTTGCGCAACCACCCATTACGAAATAGTCGCCCAGTGCAAATGTAAACGTTAATTTATTTGATAAAAGAAGAAAAAATATTTTCCAATCAAATAGTTTTCATTAAATATGCAGAAAAAAGATTGCAAAAGTGATTTTGGGGCAATACTTGCGATAAAATTTAATTTCAGTTTTGTAAATTTCTTGCTACGAATACGTATATATGTTGGTACCTTTTGAAAAGAAAAGTTAAAAAACAGAAGAGTATAAGGTCTGATGTCAAGTTTTTTTAATGTTCATAAGAGACAGTACGGTTTTAAGAAAAGAAAAAAATAGCTGTAGCAATGGAATGTTGGAACAATATTTAAGTTCCAGATTTGAAATATAGAAAAATATACATAAACGAATTGTTGTATTTTTCGGAACGGTATTGTTACAGAATTTCTTTTCAAATGGTCAAAACAAACATTTTGGTAGAAAATGTATATAGTAATTTTTGGCGCACGATGCTATGCAGCATCTATTCACATATTCTAATGTGATTGATTCACAGTTTATATAGAGAATTCAATTCATCATATCTAAGCGAGGTGGAGTTTTTTTAATACGTCAATAAATCAGCATACAGAAGGCAGGATAAATGAAAAACACAGGGAAGGTCGTTTAAGATATATGGAGCATAAAAGAGGACCGATAGTAGAACCCTCTGAAACACCGAAACGCAGATAGACTGAGAGATTGGCTTGATTAGACATTTTTAGACTATCAGAATCGCTACCAATATTTGTGCTGGGAATATTTGGTACAATTTCTTAAAGATCGGTTTGGATGGAAGAAAAATGTGGCATCCCAACAAAAGAAATGAGACTACTCCATTGGAATCATTGAGGGCCATCGCTGGGAAAAAAATGAGGAAAAATATTATGCAGAAAGCTCTCAAATCTTGCCTTAAGAATTTCACAAGTAAGCATGATGTCTTGAAACTTTGTACTTGTTCCATGTATCGTAAATCTTGAAGGCAGACGCCACATCGGACCTAAACGAAAGCGTATCATTAGGGTATGCGTGGTCGGCTGGTAGGAGTAAATCGTAATATTCAAAAGGAAAAAAAGCAAAGGTGGCTCATCGTTGGACCCAAAGGAAGCAGTGATTCCCATGCTTATTATACCTTATTCAAAGGAAGTTTAATTTGACAATATGTACTGATATCCAGAGAAAATTACTTGATTTTATAAACCAAAATTTTATACGGAAAAACCACACTGGAATAACCGGTTCTCGTCCGATCACCGAAGTTTAGCAGTGTTGGGTCGGTTAGTACTTAGATGGGGGACCACTTGGGAACACCGCGTGTCGTTGGGACGTCAAAAGATTTTGTGCTATCCCTTATACCAACAAACCAGTTGTCTGGGAAGCACAATGAAAAAAAAAAAAATTCAAAATAAAAAAACATATCTTATAAAACTACATTAATGCTGTAAGCAAAATTGCTTTTTTTCTAACAGCTTTAGTACACTACTTTAAAGCTGACTTTCCAGCAACGCAATCCAAACTCAAGCAATTTAGTCAAATCCCCCAGAATCTCGCTCCATTCTTATCTATAATATACAGCTCATTGCAGTCCATTGAAATAAGCTACACCTAACACTGAAATAATACTGCCTCAATGCACGTTCTAATGATGAGTGCGTACAGCAATTAGCAAGCATACCACAATTGATGATCATAAAAACGTTGCTATGAATGTTCCCAAATAGCAGCGTAACACTAATCCCAGCGGTTTTTTCCGGTTTCTACAGCTGTTTTGCTTCGAACGTCTAAGTTTAGGATGTTATTTGTACGTATGATTACTGTAATGAGCTTATTGTTTAATTTCTGTAATGGATTTATTACTTAGCTCTAGAGTTTAATGTTCAACGTGGATAAATTTTCTTTTGATTGGTCTATTTGCTTATTTGTGCATGTAGAGCGTAAGTTGGAATTCGAATGATTAAAGAAAGAAAGTTGTTTTTCACTTAAATAGTGAAAGAGTACTAGGTGGGGAGAAAAGTAACCTCCTTGACCACCAGAATGTGCTGCAATTGCAAAAAAGATTATTGTGCTTTATAGTCCATTCATATTTAGGCAGACATGTCAAATTTCAGAGCGATACAGCCATTTGTTTTGTTTTTACAGCCGATTTTCGTTGACGTGTTTGGCATCATGTTGAGTATGGAAATAAACCATTTTCATTCTCTCGTAAAACATTATTTTTTGAGAGGCAAAACGGCGAAGGAAACAAAAGAAAAGTTAGATAAACATTATGGGGCTAGTGTTCCTTCAGATTATACCGTAAAATATTGGTTTCGAGAGTTTCGTGGTGACCGAAACTCCACTACCGATGAAGTCCGCAGCGGTAGGCCCTCCGATGCGGTTACATAGGACAATGTCAAAACAATACATGAAATGGTGTTGGCCGACCGGAAAATGAAGATGCGCGAGCTAGCAGATGCCACAAGGATTAGTACCGAGCGCACACGCCATATTTTGGATGAGATTCTGCAGATGAAAAGATTATCCTGCCGCTGGGTGCCGCGCATGCTGATTCCGGACCAAAAACACGAACGCGAGCGCACTTCGGAAGCGTGTTTGGCCATGCTGAGGCGAAATCGGGTGGACTTTTGGCGTCGATTGGTGACTGTTGTTGAAACCTGGATCCACTATTTCACGCCAGAGAACAGAATGAGTGCCCGGCTATGGTCTGAAGCCGGCACGAGTGCTCCGAAGCGGCCAAGGGAGGCTCAATGGGTCGGAAAGGTCATGGCGTCGGTTTTCTGGGATTTTCATGGCATACTCTTCGTGGACTACCTCGAAAAAGGAAAAACCATCAGCAGCGAGTATTATTGCGTATTATTAGAGCGATTGAAAACCGAAATCAATACGAAACGGCCTCACATGAAGCGAAAAAAGATTTGTTTTTACAAGACAACGCGCCGTCACACAAGAGCATCTCAACAATGCCTAAAATCAACGATTTAGGGCTCGAATTGCTTCCCCATCCACCTTATTCACCCGATTTGGCTCTCTCGGACTATTATCTGTTCTCAAACCTCAAAAGATGGCTCATCAATAAAAAATTCAGCTCGCGCCAGGAGATAATCGACGCCGCGGAGAAGTATTTTGTAGGCCTTCCGGAAAATTACTTTTCGGACGGGATCAAAAAGTTGGAAAATCACTGGAATAAGTATATCGACCTAAAAGGGGACAACATTGAATAAAATAAAAAAAAAATGCAAAAAACAATTTTTTCATTCCCAAGGAGGTTACGTTTCACCCCACCTAGTATTGAATTCATTTTGTATTGAAACTGGATGCGATTTTGCCATGAAAGATCTACTGCGGCAATAATTTTCACTCAGACCACCTGAAAAGAAAAATATGGCACCGCGTTTTACTTTGTATATAAAAAAAAGTATTTTCCTACTATAAAGTATCTTTCTACTTTGAAGTATCTTGCTCAATTTAAACATATATGAGGTTGATGGTGATCATAGTGAGTAGAAAAAACACTGTATCAAGCTGTTTGAAATGGAGTAGTACTGTCAACTTTTAACGTATTTGCTGCGCTGAAATGCCTAATTGAGTATTATGCAAGAATATGTTAAAATATTTGTGCTTTCCTGAGTCTCAAAAATACGAGTCGCCCCTGAAAAGAAGTCATAAAATTTAAAAATAACGTTTATCAAAAGAAAGAGTCGCAGTTAAGAAAGTTGAACTCGTAAGCATTTCTTTCGTAATGAGCTCTTTAATAATAGATTAGAGCCTTCTGGTAAATCTAGAGGTGGAAAAGCCAATAGAAGTCAGAAGGGAAAGAAGAAGATAGTGCATGTCGCAGTCATATTGTGTGAAAGGATACTTAAAAGAACAAAATTAAATATTTTGTTAAACTGTAGAAAGAAACAGTTACTAAGGAAATAATGTTGGGTGAAAGGATTAAAGAGGCAGTAGTTTCCTAAACAAGACCAGCCAAATAAAAGTCCTACATGTTAGAAGAGAGGTAAAGGGAAACCATTAATGAGGTGATTCAAAAGTTCTGCAAAGAATTAATCGTAGACAGAAACACAAGAATCACATAAAGCATAAGCAGTAGGGACAGAGTTCAAAAAAGAGATAGGTTGTCAAAAACTACAATGCAGTAAACTGGAGGGGATGGACAGAAATCATGACAGAATATTACTTGAATGAAATTGTGGGAGGCACATCAAATACCACCACCTTCAAATTTAGCTATAGTCAGCTGATTACGTCTACGGAGGAAAACTGTATGAAAAGAAAACACATTAGCATAAATATCTTCAGTAAGTCAAGTTTTAATTTGGCAAATGATACGATAAGATCATGTTATTTCTCGAGCCACGAATGTTCCGATAATATATATTTCAAACACTGTTGTTAAGTTCACATTCGTCTAACTGTATGGTTCATTCAATGATGTACCAGCGTTAGTAAAGCAAGATATACTTTTCTACATTAATTAACTGAATTTTTAATCTAGCTTTTCTAAGTCACGGAGCCTTGTTGCTGTGGCAATGGATCGATCACGACTCTCTTGGTTGCCACGTTAGTCGCCAGAGATGCCAACTAAGCTACATTGTAGCTACAAAAAGAACCTGCTTAACTATTAAATTATTCGTTTAGCTATTGAGTACAAATTTAGCTACTAATTTATAGATAATGGATAATTTATATTTTTGTTTTGAATGCATTAAGTTTCGCTAGTTTATTTATAAATAAAACACTTAGCGCTTGAAAAGATTCTCATCGAATTCAAAGGTAAACGCTTATATTTTGAGTAGATACAATAGCAATTGTTTTCAATTTTCTTGCTAAGTGTCATCATATAAACATACCAGCGTCTGCTGTTTGAAAAATCGCAAATTTATGCATTATATTTTCAAACGAGGCAAATATTCTACCCCGGTGAGATGTTTAAGTACAAAGCAACAAACGTCAAACAAGTTAACACATATATCACTCAAACTCATATTGTTGAAATTTGTGCGTTTATGTATAGTTTAAAAGCAAGATTAAGATGTTGAATATTCTTCAAAGAAGTTTATCTTGAAGGTGGTGGTTAATAAAGGCATCAGTATCCAGTATATATATAACATATATAATTATATTAATTAAATTGTACATAGATTAATTAACTAAAGAGGAATTTAACTTGAAAGATATTATATTTAGTGGCTATTCTATTTTGGCCTGCTGGGTCTTTAAGGACTTTGATTCAGTTTTTTATCATTGAATTATTTTTTGGTTTACACTTATAAAATATTACCCAGGTAGTACAATCAATGCAACAAAAATAGCTACAATCAATGCAACACAACATTTACTGTCATCTATCACTGGCTATATTAACGAAATTGTTGTTTAATAATATGGATTCTTCAAAGTCTTGGAAAGTGATATCAGTAAGTATTTTATCCTTTAGAAGCTGCAAAGTATATTGCAAAGCAAAAATGAGACAGAAAAAACAAATTCTGATTTCCATTTGCATATGACATTTCCCATTTTCCGGATGTTCATAGGAACTGGCGGAACTGAATATTTTTAAAAATGTTTTTGCCATGCCAAGTTTGAGGTATGAGCAAACTTTTCTGCGCAACAAAGCTGTGTTGCATAATTGTAACTGCTCTCATACGTTCTTATGTGTTCAAACTCGTTTTGTTGTGCAACAATGTTATATTGAATTTGTTATGTTTCTGAATTGGAAAATATGCTCAACAGTGGCATTGAACACACTATGATGATCAGATATCCGGTTTCTGAAGTTTCTATTCGATCACTTCCATTGTACCACTGGACCGACTCGGACGTAGTCTCCCCGCGCCAAAGTTTAAGTATTGATAGATTAAATAATAGTATTAATGGCTGTTATTCCGGTTCAATAAAGTGATAGTTTAAAAGAGTGCCAGGCGGTGTTTGATTCCACAAAACGTACATATACAACAGAATTGATTGCAACTGCAGCTGTAGCTATATAATACTTAAATACTTACTAAATTTACTAAACTAAATCTAGCTTAAGTCTAACTACAATTAGCTGAGCCTACTTAGACCTAAACTTAGCCTAGGTCTTAATTATCCTCTAAGATTCGCTGAAAAGCCAGCATAATTGAACAGTATGTTCCTGAGCCACCGCTATCCTGCTTTCTCCGCCGGACGCTTGAATGGCTCATTAGAGCCATTTGTGCATCTGATACCCCGGATCAGTCCGTTTTCATGTCCGTCTGTTTGTACGTAAAACCTTGTCGTCGGTTCTATAACCCTGTCCTTATGTGGCTCAAATCCTCTCTCTTCACATAGGAAATAGTTTCTCGGCCACTTTTTAGTCACTGGGTTGTAAAACCTGCAAGTAGAGAAACGCAGGATTCTCGGTTCGAACATATCCGCTTCTGCCATGGCAGCTTTGGAACAGATAATTCACAATGGGGATGCGTATGTCACGATTGGTCGAATGACTGTTTTATAGCAAATGAATATAGCCTTTGCCGTCATGCCAGTGATGCCAACTAAAAATCCGGCGAGTTAGTAGATTTCTCACAAAAAAGTAAGTAGAACAGCAAACACGGTAAGTAGAATAACAAACTCCACTTTCTTTGAAAATCTCGCATGATATATTTATAAAAAATAAATCAGATACATTTTATTCATTATTATCTTTAAAAGTATACATGTTTCGGGAAAATTTGTCAATGATATCAGACGTTATCTTAAAATCAAAACAGGTTGAATTATTCATTTTTAACAGAGCTTTTACTTGGAGGCAGCCTCTAATTGTTTCATTACAAAGAGAATTTCTAGTTTTAGTTTTAATTAGACTGTAATGAGAAAATATTCTCTCAGTACTAGCAGAAGAGTGTGGAAGCGTTAAGATATTAAATACAAAAGCACATAATGCATCAAACGCACCCTGATCACCTATTTTAATTGACTTTACATGAGTCCAAAATTCTTCAATGTTCTCTGAATTTAAATCACTTTCTTCTAAAGAATTTTGAAGCAATCTATACTGATCGTCAATTGTCTGTATATCATTGTTTGTAACTAGATTCTTCATAGTGTTAACAAGTTTAATGATAGAATTGAACTTATTCTCTATTATACTTTGTGGTTGAATAACATCAAGATTTTGTAATAATTCGGAACTGAAGTCAAATCTACGAAATATTTGTTTAGAGCCTTCAATGTAAAAATTTACACAATTTGTTCGAAATTGCTTTAACATTTCTGAGTCTAATTTGGTATCCAATATAAATTGTTGTACTCTAGCTCCTAAGTATATGTTTTCTAAATCAAGGAATTCAGTCTCTTTATTAACTTGTATTTTCGAAATACTTGTCACTTTTATATAATTCTTTTTCATATAACACTCCAAAAAAGTAATGACCATTGACTTTACAGACTTATAAAGTTTATGTAGTTGAGGTTTTTCAGATTGGAATAATTTATTAAGATTATTAAAGAATGGTAAAATATATTCCAAAAACATTAAGTATAGCTTAGTGAAAGGACTACATAGTAATTTGTGTATTCTAGAAGCCGTTAGAAGGTTCGTATTGTTTTCCTCAATGGAGAAAAATGCTATCAAAACATCAAATTGGTCAAGTAACCTGGATACAACACATTGTAGTGAAAGCCATCGTGTTTGCGAAGGGAGAAGAATTCGAAGTGGTTTGATATCGAAAAATGTTTGCAATGACTTGAAGTTCGAAAGGCGCTTAGAACTTTTCAGAAAATTATATACATCTCTTGTCAAAGCTTCCACATAACCCGGCAGCTTCTCACATGCGTAAGAAGCACAGAGATGGAAAGAGTGGCAAACACATTTTATTATAAAAATACTTTGAATATCATTGCGTAAAAGTGATGCAACCGAATGATTTTTGCCGGACATAACATTTGCGCCATCGGCAGCAAAACCTATAAGATTTCCTTTATAGTTTATTTTATAATTTTCAAAACTTTTAATAATTGCTGAATACAAATGATTAGCGTCTGCTTTTTCCACCAGCAATAAGTCAAAAAATAAATCGTTCATTTTATCATTATGGTAAACTCGAACTACGAGGCACAACACTTTTTGTGTTGAAATATCAGAAGCCTCATCTATAATGAGTGAAAATTTAGACTTATTTAAAATTTCAGCCAATTTTTCCATATAACTTGCCCCTAAAACATTAATGAGAATAGCAGTAGACTTTGTACGACCGCACTTAAATCGTTTGAGAATTTCAGAGTCCAATGCCATTGCACTTAGAAACCGCGAAAAATGTTCCATCAAAGTAAATGACAAATTGTGCTCTGCAAGAAACAGGACAGAACGAACTTCTGCTTCAGTAACAGCCTTGGAGTACACTGTTTTCCATTTGTCAGTGCGTCCTTCACCGTAGGTTGTCTCCATACTTTACTACTACGTACTATATGTGAATGTGTTTTTTCGTGCTTGCGAAGAGCCGCTTGGCCCATTTTGGCAATATATAATTGATGCAAACAAATTTTGCAAAAAGCATATGAACTACCTTTTGTACTTTTTGATACCCAAGAGAAAACTACCTCCCACTGATTGCGATAGTTCTGCTCATACTTTTGTCTCTTGTCTTTGGTTATATGTTCGTCATCACTTGCTGAGCTAGGCGACTCCCTGTCGTTTTCAACAGTTGACGACGACCTGGCTTTTCGAGAGATATAACGTTC
Source organism: Nemotelus nigrinus (assembly GCA_947369275.1). Classification (NCBI taxonomy): domain Eukaryota; kingdom Metazoa; phylum Arthropoda; class Insecta; order Diptera; family Stratiomyidae; genus Nemotelus; species Nemotelus nigrinus. The sequence continues at coordinate 67,043,388 of OX376375.1, read as the reverse complement.
CATCTAGACACTGTCAATTAGGAATGAGTTTTGTTAAAAACTTACTGATCAGCTACGTACCCTTTATTTTGGTTATAATGTAAAAACTCTATATCAAAAACGGTGGTTCCCGGATAACTCAGGATATATTTCACTTGAAGTCTCTCGTAAAAACTGTCGTGCACACAAATATATATGTGCAACTATCTTCATGCTATACAACTCTGTGTCTTGTTCTTCTTTTTAGCGTCGTGTTGAGCGAAAGCTTCAAAGTTTTGAGCTACATGTTTGTATTGGAAATTTGAGTTTGAATAAGAAACCTTAACTTAAACTTTCACTACCTGTTTTGTAGCAAAAACATAGAGGAAAGAAACAAGCAACAAAAGTTTGGGGAATAAATAATTCACCTGGAAGAAATATAAGTAGATTAGTAAGTAGATAGGTTGCAGAAAGAAAAAGTAAGTAGAACGAGAAGCATAGTAAGTAGGTTTGTTATGAAGGGTAAAAGTAAGTAGATATACTTACTTTTAGCTAGAGTTGGCAGCACTGCGTCATGCCCACCTTTTTGACGAATATATGTCTGAACCGCTGAAATGCGGTTTCTAAATATCAAACCTCATAAAAACGCATTCCCTGAACAAAAATTGAATCTGAATCTGGTTGTAAATACAACCAATTTAGAAAAAATTAAAGCGAACTGGAATGACTTCACACATGCCTTGCAAAATGAATTCCGTTGATTCGAAATTCGTGGGTCTATGTTGGTCTACGAACGCTATAAATCTAAAAATATTATGGCGCCCAATGTGGGATGACTCGTATATTATGAGCAATGTCATAAAAATAGTGAAAATTTTGATGCTAGCAGTACGGTACTTGATTCAAATAACATCCAACGAAATTTCACTATGAAGCCTATTCGAACTTTCGCTATTAATATTTATTTAAACTTCAAACTAATTTAATACTCAAATCAATAATCAGCCAAAAATTCCCAATAAATAATTTTAACACAACCTATTATAAATGCCGTTATTTAAAACGACATAAAATCTCCATAGACAAACGATGATAAACCGCTCGTTACAAATTCAGTACTTTGGAAATTTTATTCAAACAGGATGGCCCTTGAATCATAGCCTTCGAATTCAATTTGGCTCTATCCAATAATGTTCGGAGTACCTAACTACTACAACCATCCAAACGCCATTCATTGTCCTTTCGCCTGTACAATGTTTTACGTCTGTGGCAATGAATAAAATTGCCATTAATCAAGAACATCGTCTTGGAGCCTTTTCCCATCGCTGTTTGTATTTTATGGCACGATAGGAGGACATTAGCCCTATACATCATTCGTAACCATGACAACACGTGGGCATCAAATGGTCATTGGTGCCATGAATTCAATCATCTCCAGATCGAAACTATACGATTGCTATTTAAACCTCATTATTGCACTGTAGTATTTTGACTGTCCAGGTCGGCATGGTAGTTGTGGTGGACATATAAGCAATTTTCAAGCTTTACGGCAAAGAGAGTGGAAGGGAATGCTCTTGACGATAGTAATCGTTTCCTGATTTCTTTGCCGTTATATCGTTCGAGCAATAAAAATAAATCCTTTTCTTTAGTCTCCGATGTTTAGCCTACCGCCACCACCTCCGGAAAATCCTCGCTGGAGATAAACGCTAAGCCCAAGATGTTTCCACTGGTCGTTCCGCTGGAAACTGAAACGCTTAGTTGGCACCTACAGATCACCTTTTTCTTTCCCAGTCCTGTTCCTCTCCTTAGCCAACATTTTCCGGCGTAAAAAGGTAGTAAAAAATCCTTTTGCAATCTGGCCACAGACGGCCTCCACTACCACCATCAACCAGCAGCGCACTAGATATGAGAAACCAGCCAGCAAACATGGTCCCTACCTAGGAGCATCATTTCATTCGCCAAATCGAAAGGAGAGGACTCCAAAACGAAATTCGAAACGGAATTTTCGTGCCACACCCTAAATCATTCCATCAGTGAAATTCGATAAAACTGATGTAATTCAATTTACTCTTTGATTTTTAAAGTGTTTTTCAGGGATTTAACAGCAAGCCACCCATCGCCGCAGCTCATCGAGTCGGAACTCTTTCCTTGACTTTCCGCTATGGTAAGTCAGGGGCGTTTAGCTGAATACCTACATTTACTACGAGAACGCTCTACAGATAGGTGATGATGATTTATAGATTTAATTTCTGCCGGCGAATAAAGTACGTCACTTATCACATGATTGGGCTGCCTTTGCCAGTTTTTGGCTCGTTTCGCTCCATTACGTCAAAATTTTTATCATATTACCCGCCGCACTCGGTTTGCGATTTTCACGGATGGATTAGGAAAGTGACTTACTAGTTTCACTTCGCGGTGTCTACGAGGTTGTATATTTTTTTTGCTCAACATGTAGCCACAGAAGCTATCACTGCTCATGTATCTTTCTTTGCCATTTCGTCAAAGCCGTTGTTTTTGTCTTCATCGTAGTCCTTGATGCCGTCATTGTCATTGTCATCATCATCTTTCATAATGATTGGGAAATTGTTTATGGCTTAATATTTCATCATTGGTGCTAGCAGTGTGAACGACGGTGGCATGGAAAATGACAGTGACGATGAGTCAAAATGGCGCTGAAAACAAAGAAAAATGCTAAGAATTTATAAAATTGATTTAGAATCCAGGCGGCGTGGCAGGCGATGAAAAGAAAACGTATTTAATGCTATTTGTTCGCAGAGAGCACAGTGTCAGAGGGTAGCTGACGACTTTTTTTTATAGGGTAGTCATAATATCGAATGCCAAGCGTAATATATCTACTACGGCGTAATGAAAGCTATTTAGGATGCTATGGTTCAAATTGTTTCGGGTCATGGTGTCGATCGTAAATTTTATGAATGCTCGGAATGCTTAGGGTTTTAGAACGAGTGGAAGAGTAATAAGCTGATCAGTTATGAGTATCAATCGTTTATTAGGTGATGATTTAAGTTATGGGTAGTTGTGGTTGGAGAGATGGTTTGAAGTGCTATCCTGTTGAGTTGAAAAAAATTAATATAAGTATGCAGTTGTAGTTGATAGTAAAATTGATGAATAATAGCAATAAGTTAAGGGAGCATTCTGGTCTAAAAATTTGATCAAATCGATTTTTGTTTTGTTTGCATATTTTCAAAGTTTAGAACTTAAAAAATAGTTTTTAAGAGGATTTCTGAAAATTCGTACTGTTTTTGGAGTAACCGCTATTTTTGTGACTCGTCAACTAAACCAACGATCGCGATCAACAACGAATTAGCCGCTCCAAGCTACGTGCTTCTCAAGCTTCTAAAGAAGTTCGAACTGGTAGTATGGCTGAAAGAACTCCCGAAAATCTCGCTTTTCAAGTTAAAGAAGGAACATAGCATGAGACGGGGATCTTTGATGAAAAAACCCTAAGTTTGACATAAAATTAAACGCCTCATACTGCCCGAAACGAGACTCCAAATATTAAACGCGTTTTTTTTTTCAAAACAACTATTTTCGATACGGTTGACATTATATCTCTATTGTAATGAACCGATTTACATGAAATTTTGCACAAACCCTCTTAACACTATTAGAATCGGTCTGACGTAGGGATTTTTCAAACTTTTTTTTCTACTATTTTTTTTACTATTTTCTACTATTTTCTTCTATCTATAAAAATTCCCAAAGTTGAAAAAAGGAGGCAAAAAAACGACTTTTTTTTACATGAACGCCATTTTGCGCAAAACACCTACGTCAGACTAATTCTTCATTCTCCTTTTTACAGAGTTCACCAAAAATTAGTTTCAGAACACCAGGAAGATTGGAATCATGTCAACCATGAGCCAAGTTTTTTTGAGTCTTCACTTCGCCGGCCTGTATCTACATCACTTTTGATTTATTTTATTTTGCTAATGCATTTTATACTTCTAAAATGTTAATAAAAAACTGATATACCAAAAATGTTTATGGTTTTTATTATTGCGTCCGTAAAATCACGTCAAAATCGAGCCTCTAGACCAGAATACTGCCTTAATGGAGCAATATTAGGCAATTCTTAAGGAACGGAGAAATTTGACGATGGAAGTAAGAAATTGCTTGTTTCAATTATATTGTTCGAAACTTTTGAAATGTTTTAGCGTTTCAACTAGAAATTTTAAGATAATTTGTTATACAAAATTTCAATGCCAAGTTCTTAGATTATAGAAGAAAAAAGCCGAAATAATTTTAAATATCCATCTTATCAATCTATTTTCTGAGAATGCTGATATTTCGTGATTTTTGGAACGTCTTTATTCGCAAATGCTCAACTGGAACTCTCTTTTCTACGTCTGATCTTATAAAATGTTGGGTACCGCGCACGAGAGGGCCCTAAAACTTGGGTCATTCTGCAATCTTCTCTTCTTTTCTTTTTCTGTTGCTCCCATAAACTAGGTCCCTTCAATTTATCATTATCTTATAAAAAAGCCAGTTATTATCCATTTTCTGGCAAAAACGTTTTCCGTTCATTACTTTTAAGTAACACTAACTGACATCTCTTCTCATTGAAATCTTCTTTGCAGATAAAGACACATCAGACCAAATGCCATTAAATCATCTCCCCGGAACACATGGTCAATAAACTTGTCAATCTCTTTAAAGGTATTTATACAGGTTACAATTTGATCTAGTGTCAATTCAACCTGTTTACATGATCAATGCAGTCATTCGATCTGTCTGTATTTCAGTGGGAAACTCTGCTTTCGCTTTGTACAAAATACAACTTTTCTCATCGAGCAGTACGATTAAAACTGACGCAAGATTGACGACTGTTAGCATTCTGTCCTATCTCGGCTCAAAGCCTTCTTACTGCTCAAATCAGAACTACACATACTCAATATATACAAAAATAAAACATAATTAAAATAAATTAAATTAAATAAAAAATCACAAACAATGACAACTTCTTCTGTTATCTCGTTGCTACTACTCTATATTTGAATGCTGATTGTAATAACCTCCATTTGTATCATCAAATGCAGAACCTTATAATAACAGCTAAACGAGCTCAACACCAACCACCAGGTATTCAACAACAGTGGCTGACCCCTGCACTTCAACCAGTGTCAACCGGCTTATTTAGGCAATCTGCTCCCTCTTTGCCACTGGATAGTATGCATGTGCTGTAACAATCACTTAGCACATAACTCGTTATAGTCTGTGACTCAGCCCTTGCCTTTGCGTACTGGCCTAACTTTTGCAGCCTGCGATTTCCGTGCAAGGTGCCAGCTCAACTTTGCAACAACAAACACTCAATTTTAAACACGCAATTTTAATTGCTGATAACCCTCTTCTACAAGTCTCTGTGACTAGGCTTACATATGAAACGAGTACTGTTGCTGTCAAGAATTACATCGTACACAAACGGATTTTCTGGATTGCTCTAAACTTACTCCTGACAACATCGCTGTAAGATTGATTAGTTAATTCAAAATTACCACAACTGCTAATAACAAGGAATTACTTACAAGGAATTGTGTAATTGCCAAACTTTTCATCAGAATACCTCCAATTCTCGAATCTAATCTCCAAAAATTGTAAAACTCTTTTATTTTTTTCGCAGGTGGCTTGAGGTCGAAACTCAAATCTAGATACTTTAATACTTCCTTCGCCCTAGATAACATTATCTGCCTCACAGAGACTTGGCTTTCAGATGTTATTAGCAGGAGTGAAGTTCTTTTTGCACCAGGTATTTCGAGTAGTAATACAATACTCAAGAAAAAAAAGAAAAAGACGCACACAAGTGGAAATGTCAAAGAAATTGTAGCAAACCAGCTTATCTGGGATGCATTTCGAGTGATGGTACGAACATGAATATCAAAATTAAGTTCGTAATCGAATCATATATAGAAGAAGAACACTCTTAACAACGGACATACAACTAGAACTTCTTAGGATCATTTGAGCTATGTGACGATTTAATAAATGAAAAGTACTTGCGCATTGCAATTTTCGTTTATTTTTAGGCAGCAGATCGCAAACGAGAACAAACGGCATAATAACCTCTAGACCCGGACTGCAAATATTTCAGGCGAGCATGGTTTTAAGCATCTTAAGCGTGCATGACCTCTCCGGTGAGCCACGGAGCATCTTGAGGTTTATTAGTCAGACATATAGGTTTGTTGGCAAAGATTAGTTGATGAAGCTTGTGGTAGAAGTAGCATCAAGTTCACGAAAAAAACTAAACCAATTTATAGAGTTAATTGATACGTATAGTCCCTCAAAGTCAGTCTTATGGAAATTGTAACGATTCACCTTACACTGCTGTAACTTTTGACCCCAAACTAAAATTTAATTTGAATAATAATTCTTTTATCTTTTTCAAGAATATTAATTTTCAATGCTATTTTTTTTCTCATATCATTGACATTGTTGGAATTTGTAATCTGTTCTAATTAATTTTGTAATAAATAAATAGATGTCAAAGATACCAATATTTATTAAATTATATTATGTCAAAAACAAGTCTGTTAAATAAAGTACGTAGTTAACTTTAAAATTTTCAAATTAATTTATATTTTAATACAATGCCATATTTTACATACAACAACTTTTAATCCAAAAATAAACACATAGTCCTCTAGGTCCCCTTCAACAATGAATATTTTAATCTATGCCATCGTCAAGCAAATTTGCACCTCACATTGGCTTTCTCGCCCCCTAATACCACCGAAAAGGACTCGATGATAAAAATTCACGACAGAGAATATTCATAAGGGACTAAACACGCCAGAGCCAATGTCTGTCGACTTTTTCTTCAACAAGCACGATAAACCCATACAGACACACACATAAAATACCAAAGTTTACGAACGAGATACTCTGCACATTTTTGACCGAAATAACAAAAATAGAGAACCATGGCGTGAATATTCCCTCAGTGGGTATCTGTCTTATCTGTTATGCTTGCGAAGGCGACTCCTATGCATTTGTTTTTCTTTCTTCTTTTCATGGGCGCGTTGCATCCTCAGGAACGCCAGAATTGTTCCTTTAACATTAAATATTATATTTTGAAAATGCCAGCGTTTGAGTTTTTAAGTTGATTGCTTGTATTTCGAGTAATTAAGAAAGTTTACCTAACCTTTTGACGCGGGGAGAATTTTACGAAAATTGCTGAAAATGAAGAAGTCTTCGGTACTAAATGGCTTCGTTCGAACGAGAGATAGAGCTGCCAACTCAGTGGATCGGAAATCCGGAAGGAAAATAAAAAAATGAGTGAAAACTAATTTCATTTATTTAAAATGATATTTCTTTACACTACGAGTTGCTTGTAATGCCTTTTGATTTGCAAGGATAAAGTTATAGAATTCTTTACAGGTGTAATTAAAATTTGTGCATACCTGTATTACTGATTTTACATGTGTTTCATTAAGCCGATTACGATTTTTTCTCCACAATAGATATATAATACAAGCTTTGGCGCACTTAAGAGGAGCAAAAGAGGAGCAAATAAGAGGAGCAAAGAGGAGGATCGGTGCCTGCTATTATCCACAGTTAGTTTACTACGCTGAAAACACAAACAGCGGCTACATTTGCAATAGGGATCGATAGAGCGAGTGCAACAAGTTTTTTTATTTCTTTGCCCGATTCTTTCTTACATTTTAAAAAAAAATTACTCAACGCAAGTCTACGCTCTTTGTTTCACTTGCCACAAGGTTCTCGCAGCAATCAGTAATCGTCGTTTAATTTATCCTCATTTATTGGCACGTTTCGACAAGCTAGTGCAATTTACGATTTTTAATCATTAATATTGTATTATTTACAAGCATATAAAAGCGAGCATAAAATATAAATAAAAATATAAAAATACCGTCAAGGCGGAGAAAATTTCCGGGAGAATTTAACTGCATTCCGGGAGCCGGGAGATTTTTTAAGTGGACTGTATTTTTCCGGAAAAACCCGGAATTCCGGGAGAGTTGGCAGCCCTAAGTCGAAAGAGGATACTGATATGTAGATGGAGTCGAGAAAAGCATGATCGTTTTCCATGGAAATTAGCGATAAGGATGAAATGAGGGGGTCGGAATGAGGCTAGGTGATGATTTCAGTATGTGTATGCTTTAATGTTAATTACGCTGGAATTTCAAGCAAATGTTTACCAAATGCTAATGATGCAATATTCATTTAATTGAAAGAGTAAGATGAAGTATGCAAAAAAGATGTTGAAAGATGGGAGGGTGTAGCTTAGGCTAGTAGAAGGATTTATGTTCGTTGATGACAAACTTTAAAGCATAACATTTTTGAGTTTGAACGTTTGAAAGATACATGAAGGAAAAATGAAGGAATGATTATCAAATATGAATTTCTTTGAGAATTTTCATGATAAATGTGTAAATGTTGAAAATAGCTAACTAAAAAATGTCTTGGCTGATGATCTTGGCTTTTGATGGAGCAAATGTCAAGTACCAAAAACTATGACGTAATTTTGAAAATGGTTCTGTTAAAACAGATGAGAAGGTAATTCCTATGCTTTTACCGGTTTCTGATTAGTATTATCATCGAATTGTATTTTATGTATATTTTCGGAAATTTGTATTTTCAGATCGGTAGTTTTATTAGTGATTGAAATTCCTGGAGAAGCGCTTCAACATGTTTTAGAAATGATCATTTTTGTTTAGTAAAATATAATTATGAATCTAAATCGGATCTTTGAAAATTCTATTCAATCAAGCTGAAATGTTTATCACACATTAGCCCATATAATTTTGCGGCAGTAAAGGTTCAGTGAATTTCTAGGTACCACCATATTTCTGTGCGAATAAGAAATTTGAAAAAAAATAAGTGTAGGACATTTTTTAAATCTTAAAGTGTTGTAGACCCTTAAGTCAATGTGGCTTTAATAGGTTCATTTAGAAGATTAATTGTCTGCTGCAAAGTTGAAGAGGTCTTTTCAGGCTATGGTCATTTCTCACTGGCTATCATGCGTGGTTGTTTACTTTGAGACCTTCTGCTAAAAAGATAGGGCTTTGTGATTGAATAGTGCATGTAGTCCGGGCAAATCGAACATGGTGCTACGGAAAAATTAGGGGAAAGCTGAATTTTGGTGTGAACTTTGATACTGGCGTGTTGAACGAAATGTCAAAAGTCCCTATCGATCCGAGTGCTGCGTCATTTTTTATACGAGGTCAAAGGTCACCAAGAGTTACCTTTCCAAAATATCTCAGTAACGGTTACGTCGTCAGAAAAACAATGTATGACTAATTTGTAGCTTAAAAAATTTCCAACAAAGAAGATTTTATAACTTCTTCCTGTAACCGTTACCGTTTTTGAGATACATATATTGATCTAGCATCCTTTTTCTCACGGCATGTTAATATTATCCGATTTAGATTACAACTTGGCATGTTTGTGAGTTTGTTTTTCTATGTTTAAGAGGCGCAGAAAAAAAACATGTAAATAAACTTATCTACCACACTCTAGGGTATATGGAAAATTGTGCTCCAAAAAGTTCCCATCTCCCCCTTTGCCATAAAATGGTATCTCTAACCATAAATCACAAATCTTCAGAAATGAGCTCGTTGCCTACTCTTTGCCCACTGTTAAACAAGATAGGATCACTTTTTATGCTGTTAATTGCCTATTCTTGACATCGCAAGACCAGTCCTACACCCACACCGTACCCACACCCTACCCACCCCCGCAAACGAACCGTCCCTTAATAACTGGTTTTTAGTTTTTTTCCCATACCGTCTTATCCCATGAACGATCAGGGCACGGTCACGTAATTTCAGGTGCAAATTGGTTTCGAGCCTTGTCATGCCCCTTTGGCGCTATGCAGTCATCACAGGATTGGTAAAAAACTGATTATTCGGGGATAATCTGCATCGGGTTGAGCTCCTATATTGTCAAAAATGAGCGTTTACAGAATTATGCCATGATATTGTCTTGCTTTTTCAAACTTCTAGGGCTATGATATGTTACAAAACCTATTTTCATCTGCAATGTTGTTGTTTTGTCCAGCTCCTTCGTGGAATATCCCATGCATGATGCCGCAATACAGTTTATTTACGAGAAGAGAGTAGCGAGCAGATGCCCCTACAAGTTTTCTGGCAAAGGGAGCCCGGGGGTTGTGGGAACTTTTCGGAGCACACTTTTCCACCTAACCTGGAGTCTGGTAGATAAGTTTGTTTACCTTTTTTTAACACGCCTCTTAAACATAGAAAAACAGACTCACAATCATGCAAAGTCGTAATCAAAATTGGATAATATCAACATGCCGTGAGAAAGAGGATGCTGTTAGTAACAAATGTTTAGATCAATATATCTCAAAAACGGTTATGGTTACAGGAAAAAGCTATAGAATCTTTTTTGTTAGAATTTGCCGTTGCTTTCATTTATTTGGGGTTAGAAATCTGTATATTACGTTCGGTGATATACTTCCTCATGAGAGTTGCTGTGCCTCCTTTCATGTCTGATAACTTGTCGTTTTCATAAATGCGATAGCTGAGGACTCAAATATGAAGTCTCGGTTTCAAGAAAGCTTCTTTAAGAGGGGAAACCAGTTTAGACGGGTCGAAAAATCGATCTTTTTTTTATTTAATAAATTGTTAGTAAAATTATTCAAGAAAAGGTTGCCAAAATTTGAAAGCAAAATTCCTATTAGTCCGATGCAATGAGAAATTGAGTGACCGCCCGTCGGTTCGGCAAAGAGGAGAAAGACAGAATAGGCGCAGCTTGTTGGAGACCAAGGAAGCGCGGAATGCTGGTCAAGAGAATATACAAGCCCAAAATGATGCGTTTAAAGAAGAAGTTGGGTTGCTATAAGGTGCTGGAATAGCTGATTAAACGGTGAGCAGTTTATTAATTAACTACTGCCTTGAATTTATCGTTTTCGATAAATTTTTTTCAAACTCGTTTTTCTCGATATGACCTTTTTTCAACTGGTGGACATTCTACCTCAAAAAATTATTTACCAATCGTTATGAAAATTTCTGTGAATATTCTGTATTCAATTACAATCTATATGATATTATTATTCAAAATATTTTTTAATGCAAAAAAGATGAATAAACATGGTATAAAAACAAGACATTGTGCTCAAACACCTCAAAAACATGCAATTTTTAACTTTTCTAATCACAACTAGTTTCATATTCTTAGCAAATATGCTGTTAACGAAAAAAAAAATTTGTAATGATTACAGACAAAAATTGTGATTTCAGGAATGACCACCAGCAAAAAACTCGGATGGCGATCGTCCCTGGACAGCAGCTTCCAACTTCATTATTTCCGGCGGAAATTACTTGAAAAAATTACAAAGTGTACTTCAAAATATGAATAAAAAATAAATTCCTTCCCTGTTGAAAACAAAATCACGAAAACACCGAAATTTTAGCTTCCTTAACTAGTTTCCCCCTTAATCGCTCAAAACTCATATTCCTCCACCTATTTCAAAAAGTATGGAACTCGCATTCCACGTAATGCTGCCTCCTTACTGTGGGCCATCATCGGCCACTGCAATGGTCGCCACAATTATGGTCACCATCACAAATTTTCCTCCACACACTGGGCTGCTAGATGGCCCAGTCATGATTTTTGATGTGTGCTTTGATTTAGATTTAGATTTAGATTTATTTATTCAACCATACATTAGATATACTACAATTTGTACAAAATATTCCAGTAGGTGAATCGAGCTTTGGCTCTTGCAATCCTAAACAACTGTATTAACATGCATCTTAGCAGAATGAATTTTTGTGTGTGAAAAATCGCTCCGAAAGCCATCATCGGCCACCGCCATTTCCATGCTTCGCCACTGTCGGCCACTGCGAGCCATCACTCGTCTACACAATGCGCCACTGTCGGCCACTGCAAGCTATTGCCCGTCTACACAATGGGCCCACAGTGAGGAAGCAGCATTAGGTTGGATAAATTTATGATTGGCATGATTCATTTCATTTCCCTTGGATCTTTTTGCCATCATTTCTTTCATCATTTTCGAATGTTGCTCTTTCATCATGATGAGAAACTGTCCCATTAGTTTTGGGGATATGGCGGTAGTTGAAGATTTGGCACTTGGAGAAATAAGTTTTTTTGGGTGGTTTATGATTTTCGTGGGAAAAGTGGGGTCGGCAGCCACTTTAATTATTTAAACAAATGATTCTTTTTGATGTTTTTTGGCTTCCTGGGTGGTTTAATAGCTTGCATCCAACTTGCATAGCTTGCTGGGTGGTTCTTCGTTTCTGGTTTTTTCTCGTCAGAAAAATGTGGTGGTTTAGGATTTTTCTGCGTTGGTTACGAAGAAATACTAGCATATTTTTTTTTCATGTGTATTTGCTTTTAAAGGCAAATGATCTCATTCATCGTATTTTTAGCTTTAAAAACGGAAAGAAGAGCTTCCTTTTTGTTGCTTTTCTCTATTTTGGAGGTGGTTTTAGAAGCTTCAATAAACGGATGGTGGTCATACTACTCACAGCTTCAAAAAGTCATCCTCTTAACTGGCGGTTCAAAGGTTTATCCTTAGAAATAAGTGCAAACCCCGTCTGTGTGCAAAGAAGCTGTAGTTTATGTTGCATAAATTTGTTACCTTCTATTGTTTTTACTTGGGTTGGAGGTTGTAAGTTTTGAAATTTTTAGCAAATTCAAGTTCAAATACTTTGTGTTCCATATGTTTTGGACTCAGCTAAGTCATTAAACAACTAATATTAAACTTATTTCACAACTTTTCCTCCCATTAAAATTTTTTTCTTGATCTCTGAAAGTTGTTCATCATCACCTTCGTAATAATTTTCCCCCCACCTGGATATAATCAAGAGCTTGAAAAACTATGGCAAAAGTTAAACTAGATCATGACTGTCTTTGAGTTTGCATATCTACGAGCATGGAAAAAACACAAGGTTACTGCCTGTACTCCTCGAGAATATATGCAAGTAATGCAAAGCAAATGGTAGACTAACTTAAAGAAATATGAGAGAAAATTTACTCATATCATCTTCTGTGTATTCAACTGATGTCACATCACGTATCTCATTGGACTTTTCATCACTACTTTGAATAGGTTGGTATATCATCTGGATAACGTAATATGTCCTCCAGCTGATATACAAACCGATTCAAAGTCGACGTACATATGATACCAAAAAAGGAAGAAATCTGGTAGATGGATTTATTTTCAACAAATTATGCAAGACTTGTATGCACAAAGTAAGATACTTGGAATCTGTTTTGTTTTTGTTCTGATATGTGATACGCCTAAGCTATTTACAGTAGAATGAAAGATAGAAAGGTAAGGAAATGTGAATATAATACAACTTTGAAATGACTGTTTCGTAGCTGAGAAAATTCAAAACATGAAAGTGCTGAGTAGATCGGCACGATTCGAAACCTGATACTAATGAAGTTCACTCACATTGCGAATAAGATTGTTGTCGAGTCAGAAAATGTTGTAGCGAGTTTGTACTAACAATGATAAAAATACCCTAGAATATAATTTTCGTAGCCTTATCTGTGCTACGCTTGGAATCTTTGAAAATGTTGTTTACTTTTGTGATTTATATACGAAAATTAGGTCGAGTGCTTTAGCGCCCAATGTGGGTAGCATTGATGGAATCTACGGATGTTTCAGTCTATTTTGATAAAAAAAACTTGTTTTGCTTCACTTTTTCGGTCATTTTTGAACATTTGAAGTTTGAAAGAAAATTAGCGATTAGAATTTCCAAGAGTTTCGGACGAAATTAGGAAAAATAAACATTTCAGTGAATGGAAAATTTTATTGATGCTAAAAAAGTGAAAATATATTCAATTTTGTTCTGAAGTATTGGGAATAATTCAGGCTTATTCAATTACAAATTAAAAAATAAATACGCAATTTGCTGATTTCAGTCTTTGGAAACAAAAATCCTTCGGAAAACTCACTTGTTGCATAAAATATCCGTACCTACGTAATTGAACCACAGCAATTTCAAAGAACGTATGAAAAAAAAAATGATTATAATATTAAAAAATTCAAGCATCATCTAGTCACTTCATCGCAAACTTCCTTTGTTTCATTAACATTTACCGCCAACGACCACCATCCGCTATACCGATGTGTTTGCACAACGAATTCAAAGAACTTTTCCCACCCGATGTGCGTTAGTTATTGTTCGAGATTATACTCAATTTACTCGTTACTCATCAGTTTCGGGTCGGGGTGCGGGTAAGCTGTGATACAAGAGCGGAAAGTATTTCTAATGAGTTTAATTACGGTCTCGTTAACAGAACTTACCGCAGGAAATTAAAAAACCTCTTCTACGTAATTATGCTCGAATATTATACCGTCATAGACACTTTGATGTTGAAAACAGAATACATATATACAGTTTCGAGTCGATGCGATGTACTCGATGTATCCACCAAGTGCAGATAAACCTCAAATATATTATATTCAAAGAAGGCGAGCCCGCTTTCAACTTTCACCATATATGAAGTCCTTAGTTAAAAAAGGGCGTAAGGATCCTGGCACTGGTACATACCATCCATGCTATGTCATAGTCCTTCGTATCCTGCTTCTCGCTCTACTTTTTCCCGTAACTACCACTCCACCCTCCTACTTTCTCCTCTCCAAAAAAATGTATGCAGATGAAGTAAATAAGATACGAGCTTAGTTCCGGCGTAAGTCTTCGTAGTGCCGAAGCGAACGAACAAGTAAGCGAGCAAGTCGGAAGTAAGGTTCACTTTAATGTGTTTTCCCACAAAGGAATATCCGCAAAGGATGAAATTAATCGGATCATAATTTCAAATGATAAAATTTAATAAGCTAAAAGCTGAAGATCTTTATGTGGAACTGTCGTTTGTTTTTCCCCATGTAGCGTGTGTGTGTCTTCGTATTTGCAGAGAATTGAGCTCGGAAAGAAACTGATCTTAACGTTCGACAATGGCAAAGTTTTTTGGCGGAATTAGTGCTTGACTGAAGCTATTCAGGATAAATTTTCCATGTCTAATGTGTACTTCAATTTAATTGATAAACTTTATAAAGACTACTGAAGCTGAGATTCGACGCTTTCATTTCAATTCAATGATGAGAACTGAACTCAATTGATGTAAATTCAAAGATAAGTACCTTGCGGAATAACTAGAGACTTTTGAAATCTCTTTGACGGCTCGAATATTCGAATTAATCTAAGACATGACTTTGATGAAAGAAAGATTAGCTTCATGTGAGTTCCCTTATAAATTATCGATACTGAATATCACATTTCAAATGTAATAAACTTGTGCCGGATTTTAAAGTCAAAGCTCGCATCCATAACATCTTCTTACGATTTAATTTAATCCAACTATTTCCATCCGAGATCATCGGATGACACAATCTCCATCAAACCGACGAGACGCTGCAAGGCAACATAAAAGAAATGTGCACAAAATCAAATCGAGCTTTAGCCAATGGCAAAAAGTACAAAATGTCCTAATCCATGGCATAAATACACCGAAAAATATTTCGCCTCTGAAAGAGTAACACACATAAAAAAAATGGTATCTGTTATTTTCATCACTCTTGCAACGCATTAGACTCCCCACCAACTTCCTTTGTATTTCGAAATGATTCCTTCGGAAGACTCGAATCCCAGTTTCAAGGGCATATGAGCTCTCAAAGCAATCAGAATGAGTCTTATACTCTCTTTCCACAAAACATTTGCCTCATAGGCATTTCCAATCATTTGTAGATTATTTTCACTTAGGCTGAACACAACAGCTCCTTGGCTCGGTTGCCCGCTCTCACGCAACTTTTCCTTAGATCGTCAGATTTGCTTGAACTCAGCCTGGCGGATCATCTGCCTTATCCGCTACAATCAATGCGAACAGAGGGAATTGTGAGCCACGACAATGCCAGCTACGGTGGCAACAACAATAGCAACAACAACCGAGGGACACTGGAACCGAGGAACTCCATCGATATCGAATAAAACTGAAACTTAATCCAGAAAAAGCCTAAAAGACCAAATGACTCGGCCGTCGCAAACCGACAAGGCAAACAATAAATTCTTTCGGTTAGTATCGAGTGTGCTTCGAATTGTGCCTTGTGGGCTCTTCAAATGCCTTCAAAAGGGAACGACGAACACATTCTGATTTGACCTAAGGAATCGAATTGACATTATTTCGTGCGAATCGCTAAATCTCACTAAATCGATGTACGGTGTGAAACAGAAGAGAGAAAAAAGGAGATCTGATGCTAGTGCCGGCGGATGAGTTGGCCCTGATTTCTTTTTTGTTTTTTTTTCAGTGTCTTTTATGCTGGCTGCGAAAAGATGCATAACAAATGAATAGTTGAATGGGTAACAAATATATTCAACAGAAAATTCGAAGTATTAGATAGAGGTGATACTGCTGTTGTTGTTCGGTGTCCGTTGAAGAATTAAGGCTTAGCTAAACGAGATGATTATTTTAGGAGGAGAGTACTATGATGCCTCCGTCTTTGATGGGAAAGTGAAATTAAGAGAGGAATACATTCTTCAAGATACCCAGTGATATAAAGCTTTTTGTGACGCTAAGAACTGGACGTAATGCAAGCCTACTACTAGGGGCTACTAGCCCCTAAATGTGGCTACTAGCCCCATTTGCGAACTTGTTACAAAAATCACGTAAATCACAATTCATTCGTGCATAGAAGATCACTTTGCAAGATAAAGTTGCAGTTTCAGGTTAAACATTTTTTATTAAATATTTTTCTAAATCTCATTCAATGTGTGGCAATCATGTTCTTTGGACACATTCATAGCCTGTACAGCGTTCAACTCATCATCAGCGTCCAACTCATCTTTGATTTGCGTAGGCGTATTGCCTTTCAAAAGCAAGTCTTTAATGAGAGCTCGATACTCGATTTTTTCCATTTTCACAAAAATAATCTAAGTCAAACTATTGGAAAACACCAACTGCGCTTCCGAAATAGCTGAAACTTTGGTGAGTACCTGTCAAAAGCTGCGCAAACACATTCCTTAGTTTTATTAACAAATGCTGCCATCTTCACGTTAAGGCCGGAAACTTTTCAGAACACGCTCGTAAGTTATACTAAACGTAACTTGGCCGATTTTAAACTATTCTTGCATATGGATTCCATAAGTGTATTAGCCTATTCAAGAATTACCAAAACAAAAATTGATCGAAAAGAAGTGTGGGCTTTAGACAGTTTATAAAGAATAAGAAACATACACATATTCGTGGAACTAAATTGTTTTTTCTAAACAACTCAAATATATATGTCACTTTACGGATGTGTCAAATAAATTTGTCACTTTATGCAGACTTGTAGGATTCATTTTAACTATAACACCACAGAGTTCAAAAATATGTTGTACCGGTACTTGGCTCCTAGATAGAGAAAAATGCTGCTGAAAATTAGGCATTAAAACCGAATATTGATATACATACATACGAATATGTCCAAAAAATGTTCGGAAAATTCACATCAAGAATCATTCATTTACACATTCATCCTCATACAATACACATTATCACACGAAAAACAGTAGAAAGAATATTCTCAAAATCAACGTCTAATTTTAAACAAATTTGCTTACTTCAAAACAAGTGATTCTAAAGTGAAAAATTGTGTTTTGTGGAATGATTAAAACTGAAAAACTTTTTTTTTAACTAAGTGATTTCGAAAGTATGCGCTGATTCTCATCAGACACCATCAGACACCAGCACACAGTGCATACTTGACTGATGTGACCACTTGCAGTTGGAAATCATTAATTTTTATTTACGCTAGTGGCGACAAATTTTAACATCTCCGACTTATATCCATCACTGTGTGCTGGTGTCTGATGAGAATCAGTGCATACTTTCGAAACCACTTTGTCAAATAAAATTTGCAATGTAAATGAAAATTTTGTTGAATTTTAATCATAGCGCAAAAACAATTCCAATTTTATCCTTTGAATTTCGCTCTCATCGCAGGATTTCATCGAAAGTTTCAGCTGTTAAACGTTGTTTAAGACTGCCATCCGAAAAATTTTCAAAACTCGAAAAATTTAAGGAATTGATTCCTAATTTTTATTGCAAATTCTTTATATTTGAGCATGTAATTTGGAGCATTTGCTGTACTTTACTGTAAATTACGAAATTCATCATAACTGGCAGCTCCTTCATGATTTTTCAACGAATTTCCTACAAAAATAGAAATGCAGCAAGATCCACTTATCACATGAATTTCGTTCTGATTTCGATACTGCATCGGAAGTTATGGAGGACAAACCTTTATTTTCCTGAGCAAATTTTTAATGTTTAGGAGACGAAAATTGCCGTAGCATGCAACTCTTTACTAATTTTTCTATCTTAGGGTAAGGTTCACCTACTGCGAGAATTTTGTTAAAATCTGGTGACTAAATCGGAAGCTATAGGCTAAAAACCTGTTTTTTTTTCTCGGCGATTTTTCACAATAGCACCACTACCACAGTATTGCTCATATTTCAAAATCACTTGTCTCAGACCTGTTCCTAGCTAATTCCAACATGTCCTATAAATTTCATATTAATCGCATTACCCGATCATCAGTTCTCGTGAAAAGAAGTGTTGAGTGCTGAAAAAAGAGGTAATTTGATCATGGGTTGCTGTTCTTGTTTACCGTGGTATTTTGAAATATTTTCTTTGAATTGGTGGACAAAAGTCAAAATTTATCAAAAATATGAATTCATTTTCAAAAATTAAAAATTTTTCTGGAGGGTCGATGATTTGAAGGATTTTTTCTGGAGCCTTCTGTAGCTACAGATTTTCTTGGACAGTCTTGAAAGTCCAGGTGTGTTAAATCTTAGTCCATATCAATATGTTCTGCGAATTTCATGATGACCCAGTTCGGTGAACTCGGCTTGCTTAGCAAGTTGTAAGTGGGGGAAAGCCTGTTGAATCCGCAATGAGTTTCACGCATCAGCTCAATGCGCAGCGACGTTAGTTTTTCCGTAATCTTCATCTCGAATCGAAAAAATGTGACCGTAAAATGCAATAAGCTGAACCTTTTATTGAACGAGCCACCTTCTGATCTATAAAGCAAGCTCTTAATTGTTTTCTTCCTCCTCCAAATAAGAGACACCTACATTTTCTGAATCAGCCTTGTTCATTTGTCAACGTCTTCCTGCAAACCTTTTGCACAACCTCGGCTTCCATTTTTTTCAGCAATTACGTCTGAAATATTCTTTTTCTCCACAGTTCTAGCACAATGAAACTCAGCTTGTCGTTGTTCTCTTGGTGATATTGACTCTTTGGCACACACACTCTTCGTACACTTCACAGACTCTAATGCTGCTACGAAGCGTCCATTTTGTCGGCTCGTATGTCAGAGCATAGGCCAAAGAATCCGCCAGAGTCCATTTGCCAATCAAACGAAGTGCTTGTTGAAGTCCTTCATCACGTACTAGATAAAAGCATTCTTCGCCATTTCGCCCCAATATTCTGGATCTACAGAAGTACGACAGACGACAGAAGTGAACGCCGCTTGATGTCCAGAGCCAACTGCTGCAAGGTCTACAAGGTCTGCTTGGCTATTTTGCAAGTGGTTTTCGCCGACAACGATGAATTTCCTTTAGGTGGTCTTTGCCATATAGCCGGAGTATGTAGCCGGAGTAGTTTTTCACTGGAACGGTTGGAAATACTTCTCTCAATGGCACTTATCGTGTTGTTGGACGCTCATGGAGACTCAAACAGTTGTAGCCTGAAAAAGCCACAAACTGCTTCTTCCAGATAGTGCAAGGAGATTAAGAAAGATAAATTCAAGATATAATAGATTCTTTGAGTGCTTCTACTAACCATAAAGGTTCTATCTACATTTTTGTCATTTTTGAGTTAACACCGGATTCAAAAACTATATACTCTATTATATGATTCTGCAAAATTTAAAAACCTATCTTTTGTGGAAGTATGTTCAAATCATTATTGAAAAATTCATTCTACATATATTTCCAGTACAAACCGAAACACAAATCATTCAGTATCTCGAAAGCACTTAAATGTAGGTAGAACCTTTATGCTTAGTAGGGCAGCATTGTGAACAGCTTTGTTCTTGCTGAACGCGTTTTTGGTCGATCTCTTCACCGGAATTTTGCGTTCCGCGCTAAAACCCTTCTGAAGCTGTGATAGCAAAACGGTTTTTTTCCCCAGTTGCCACTATATTACGTTTCCGGTTCTCTACTTTTAATTCCACCATTGACGAAATTTCTTAGTCCGCACGATTTCTCAAAACAATAATTTGCCTTCACACTGGTCATTGTTTGAATTTTTTTTACTTGTTGTTTTTAACGCAAATTGATTTAATTCATAAAATCAATAAACCCACCAGTGAAATCACGTGTTTTGGCACGGGGAGTATTTTCCTTTCTATTATTACAGTAAAATACATAAGAATGTTTTATATTGCGATATTCTGAAACGATACTTGTCGATATTTCTGGCATCGATAAGGTGAAATATGATTTATATTGATGTAGGTGCAGTAATATTTACATTCCAGTTTAATAAAAAAAAATCATGTATTTCTTTCAGGCCAACACATATCCAGTTTTTAAAAAGATGATGTAAGATCTAAAAACAACGAAATCGAGGCTTAATTCCAGTACTATCTATGTGGTGAACGCGTAGAAAAAATCTTTATTTTTATGTTAAAATGTGCTTGAATTAGCTCGTTAATCCTATTCATAAGTATATGAGGAAGAGAGAAAACTTTCGTGTGTAGAGTGATCGTCAATAAAAACTCAATTTCTACCGCCTCGTAGAAAAATCACTAATCAAGCACTGTGCTTCCTATGGTGAATCAATTTATATATACAAGTTCGAATTCAAATAAATAATAACATAGTCCGCATAATTAAAGATGATAAAACAATTAATATTTCTGGCGCCCAAAGTGGTTTTGGTTTTTGAAATAATTTTGTTTTACAATATTCATTTTCAATTTTTAATATTTGTAATGTAATATATTTTTGTAATATATTTTAATGTAATATATTTTAATTTTCAATTTTTAATATTTGTAATGCAATATTTTTTGTAATATTATCATCACTCAAGTAACATAAAGCATTTGAAACAATCTTTTGCTGATACCATTCAGTACACTTCAAACAAAGTACACATTCATAGATCAAAATTAATGGCCACCTTGTTTTCCATAAATTTACATACAATGTCCATTCCTTTAACTTCTCGCTCGTATCTTAAATTTAATTAACGAAACTTATGTAACAGCTCATTATGACTGTACGGCATTAATTTCACTTAAATCATTACTACTAGAACGCTGCGAAAGATATCTAGAAAAACTTTCGTTCGACTTATTAGAAATACCAGCAGGAGCAAACCAACAAGCAAAAATATCCCCGTCAGATGTTAAGAGCGCAAACCTTATGCTCGAAAATAGAACTAAACTATTGTGAGACATTCATTCTTGGCTCTTGCGAGTCATGTAAACGTGCTTTATGCTCCTTGTTGCTGCACGAAAAAAAACAAATATCTAGTCTGGAAACTTTAATCGAGTCATTTGTATTCGTAAATTCTCACCTGAGCGCCTGGTTCGTAGCAGGACATTGGAAAGAAATACTCGCTGGTGACTATTTCAGCAGTGATGCACAGGTTCGTACTTGGCAAAATGAAACATGGTCCAGATGTTGAAATGACGTGGTTGAGATTTTCTCCCAGCAGCTTGAAGTATAAAAAATGATGGCTGTGAATATTTCTGAGTACATGCTCATACTTTTTACATCATCCGACTTTCAATTAATGGCATTCTATATACTGAAACAAAAAACATGGTTCTGCAAACCATATTTTTAAATAACCTTGGATGTTTAGTTGTAACAACTATGTAACATGGTGTAGCATAGTCGCCATTATCACAGACTATGTTTGATTCAAATTGAAATTTTTTTAATTGTTGTGTAGTCCACATACTTGGAGGGTATTTTTAGGTGCAACGTTAATTGATTTAATTCATAAAATCAATAAACCCACCTGTGAAATCACGTGTTTTGGCTGCGGAGAGTATACGAACAATAACAAACAAATGGTCCAAGATACGAACAATAACAACCAATGCTTCTAACAATAAACGCCAATGAATTTGTATTATGGTTATGACAACCAAAGCTATATTTCTTGCAACTTTTTTATGGTTGTCTCAAACATAATCATGAGTCGTGAAAACTAAATTGTATAGTTAACGCAACCATATTTTTGGTTCAATTTATGATAAAGATCACTGTTTTCAGTTGTCACAACTTAAATAAGGTTGCGTTCATCCTTAAAATATACAATTAGTCTGTGACAACTATTGTTATGGTCTCGAGAACCTTACATATACTTGACTCAAACAAAGACATGGCTGTGCAATGGGTACATATGTTTCGCACAACCAAGGGATATTGTCGCTGGGACCATCATATCATTTTAAATCATGTAAATAATATGGTTGACACAACCATGGTGAGTTTCAGTTTTGGAATATGTTTGTCGTAACCATACCATTTTCATGAGAACTGTACACTTTGATCAGGGGTATCATTAACATGTTCGTTCGAAACATAAAACAATTTTATAATAGGGGGAACTATAATATGGTCCAAAGAACCATGGAATAACGATATTTTTTTTTCAGTGTAAGTTTTACATTGAAATCAAATTTTCCGCGAATTTGTTCTCTCACGTTACCAATTTCATATTGAATCTCGGAAATAATTGAGATTGAGCTATTTCCGTACGATTTAATGGCACTCATTAAAAATAAAACCGAACAATATTCAGGTTTATTTATATTTTCATCGCAAAATTTCATTAATCAATAAAGTGACAACGTCCCACCAGAGATTTATCTGATCTTCGACTTTACGATGGTTTCTGATCCCCAGCCCACTTATCTCTTCTCCGATCATAACAAATAGCTTTCGGCTGCAATCATATTAAATGCCAGCATAATAAACATCATTAACTCTCATTTACCATGCCTACTTTCCTCGATTCGCATCCAAAAATACCAAATAACATTCGGAAAAAAGCTCTAATTGCCTGAAATCGAGAAGCCCAACCGATTTCTCATTTTTTCCGGTGTGTCTTCGAAATTTTTCTATTCTGTTCTGTCCAATTCGCTTTGATATCGTTTGAATATCCTCCGAGAGATATGTGCTACGTATGTATGTGTCGCCCACAATCGTTAAATCAAAATCTGCTCACTCAGCATACATAATGCTATCAGAGCCTAGGGCTGAGGCGGACCTAGAAAAATTGAGGATTTTTTCTTCCTGTACTCCCGAGGAATCCTTGAATTTGTCGAAAGTATGTGTGCGCTAGTGTGTATATGGAGATGGTGTTCTGTTAGATATGCATAGATATCTGGAATTATCATTCGGTTTCGCTTGTTCTTTGTACGCATTAATTCTTATTTTATTGCTATTGTATTATTGGGGTTCTTGAAAGCTACGAGATGGTTGGTTTGATGTTTGTTGAATGAAAATGAGTTGAAGATATTGTTAAGGTATGGTTGGACAAAGGAAGTTTTAAATATACTGGTATTTTTTTTTGTTTGGTTTCAATTTACTTTTTATTGCTGTTTGTTTGATCCTAAGCACTCTCTTTTTTCTTTGATGATATTGAATGTTGACTCTTTAGCACTGGTATTGGTTTACTATTAGTTTTCTATACATTTTGCATAGGTAAAAAAAGGGGCGCATAGAAAATGTCTCGCATTTGTTTCAGATTCTATTTGATACAATTGCTTATTTGATTGGATTACTTACGACCAGATAATCACATCAGATACTTAGTGCATGAAAATTAAGTGCTATCGTTTGTCAGAAAAAAATTGGTCACATTGCTTAGACACATTTTCCACAAGTATACTAAACCTGCTCCTTTTTCAGACCAACTTATCATGTGAATTTTCTTATGATCCATGAGAAAAAATTGTAAAATTTAAGACAAAGACATATCTTTCTAATTTCATTACAGAATATTTCTGAAACAAAACTTTAACGGTAGCATCTCTCAGTACCAAAAGGACAAATATGTTTGCTTTTGGCAACTCTTTGTCTGTACTGCAATCAAAAATCTTCTTTCACGTTACTCATTTGTTTTACGTTAATACACTCAGAAAAAAACTTTGTAAAATTGGGGGAAAACATTGTTAATTTATATATTTTTCACTATGAAATGGCGCCATAGAGGTTTCTCTATGAAATAACTACTCCATGGCAATACGTGCTTGAGTTGTATTGGCAACAATTTTCTCTATTGAATCAACAAGGGCTGTTTGTAATTTTGAAGCTGCAAATAGGAAATCCAACAACTACATTGGATCGTAATAACATGGAAAGGAAAGTGAGAAGGAAAATGTGGCTGCATACTTAAAATGTGAACAAAAATGTCATAAATCGACAATATAAATTCTTGAAATTCTTGGGTCCTTGAACTATGCAAAGCATTAAATAGTGTCTTTTTTGCATTGGTATTTGAAGTTTAACTTATTGAAACATTTTGACACTAAATTTGTGCTCTTTTGTGTCTCATTGCTGGCAAGCAACAGCTCTTTACAAGCTTTATCGCGTATATTGTTTAATAAGTATGGCGAGATTTCGATTTTAAATGATGCCAATTTCGCAAAGAACAAATTTTTATTTCCTGGGGCTGGGTGTAATAGCCGGCAGTCGATATGTATCTGGAATTTAAATGAAAATGCACAATTTAAGTCTGATTTTATAAAAAGTATCTACCTAGTTTTTGTCCTTCGGTATCTTTATACCTTGGCCATGCTTTAAGATTCTCAGCATTAGTCTTCCACGATTTTATCTCTATCTGCCTTAGAAGAAAAGAATACTCCCATTGCTTTTTCACTTGTTCCCAATCACTTCACTGCAGCAGTGACTAAAGGTAAGTAACAATAACTAAACTATTCAGCACACCTACCCAGTGTGCCAAATTCGGCATTTCGTTGAGAATTCTTTCAGAAAATTGAAGCGAATTCAGAAAAAATTTTCGGATTCTCAAACTTTTTCGTTACGAATTCTTTAAGACCGGTATATGGAAAACGTTACAAAAACGCCGAAAGTGCTCAAACTTTCCCCTCTTTAGCTCCTGAAAAGCTTTCGTACAATGGTTCACTTTTTTTCAAGATTCATTGCGAATTCTTTCGGAATTCCTTGTGAATTTTTTGTGAATTCTTTGCGAATTCTTTACGAATTCTTTGCGAATTCTTTACGAATTCCTTGCGAATTCATTTCGAATTCTTTACGAACTCTTTGTGAATTTTTTGAAGATTTTTGTGCACGTTTCAAATAGTTCTTTGAGAATGCTTCCAATACTTTTTGGATAAATTTTAATAACATTTATTGAATAAAAGACTTATAATTTTTAATTCCAATAGAAATGTTTTTTTATTTGTTGTTTTAATTCATATTATAAATTTTATATTACAATTTTTTTCGCTCGTTTGCTAAGCTTGTCTTTGCTGCTATAAAAAAACCTTTCTTAAAAAAACCTTCGATCTCGTCCCGTCTTCTTGAAGGAAATTTTCGCACAGCAGCTTCTGCATACATAAAAGAGAAGTTACAAGAGAATAACAAATTTGAATAGCATTACGAACCTTTAAAATAGACACTGTTAACAGTTCAAACAACACAACTTCAAAAAACTTTGTAGGCACTTGCACTTATGCATGAAAAACAGTTGTACGACTAAAGTACTGTTTTAATACTTACTTTACTAAATGAAACATTAACGGCATTAGGTTCGGAATTTGTTGCGAATTCCAATGTATTTCGTAACAAACTCTTAACAATTTCCCTATCACAGATTCATTTGCACTTTGTTAGGAATTTGTTCGAACTCAGTGAAATTTTCGCAACGAATTCCGATTGATTTTAAATTTGTTTCTTCCAAACTTCAGAAGAGATTCTTAAAAAATATTCAAATGTTTCTCATAAAATAATGAACAGTAATACCCCAGTCAAAAGTTGTATTCATTTCAAGAGCTTTTTATATTTCTATCTCTTTCGCTCACTTTCGGAATAGTCGTAACCAATTCCGAATTCCGAATTTGGCACGCTGGGTAATGACACACACTACATGCACCAAAGCTTACATATTTGCACAATTTGCGTCTCGAAATGAATGCTGCTGAGATTTAGTGAACGATCAAACAAAACAAAAGAAATTGAAGTGCATCTATTCAAATCAACAAATCAAGTAGTTGATATGTATTTATGACTCAAATAACCGATAATGCATGCTGCATTTACAACATACATATTGAATTTACATTAGCCGTTTTAATTCCATAAAATTCGTTCTAATTATGAAAGAAATAGCAACGAATATACAAAGAGATTGTACGTTTATTATGACCATGGCTTTTACATTGATAATTCTTGATTTTACTATGCGACTTTTTTCTGAGTGTATCAACCTTGCCTCAGAATTTGGTACATATTCAATGTAGGATTAGAAGCTAAATGGATCGAAAGGTTTTGAAATTTACCATCCGCGAAAATTTCCCGTTTTGAAAATTCAATTATAATTTTATGGAGTAATTTGGATAATTTTATTTCAACAATACGGAGAGTAAAGCATAAATCTTATCAATTGTTTGTAATTTTTCTAATTTTTTTTTCAATTATTGAACCATTGGAGCATCAGAAAATTTCTATTTAGGATTGCTGCATGTTAAACTTTCGATGTAAGCTGTAACTTGTACATAGAAAAACAACTAAAATTATGCGATCTAACTGTTGCCTTGCACAAATAATTCCAAGACCAAAGTTGCACTCGAAATCGAAAACAAAATATTGTTAGTGCTTTGTCGGTCGTTTTTGAGTTGAAAGTAGCCTCGTGCAGTCTTTTCGCGTCGTTAAAATTAGAATTATTGCTACTCGTTACTAACAGCAAACTCTGCAGCAAATATAAATGACTGGCACGTTTTGTTGATTACTTTTATTGGAGCTTTGTGCTCTTTATTGTTAATATTTATTTGAAAAAAAACATCATTCGACTTCCACATGTATGATTTTGCTCAATTCTTAATCAGGGGCATGCTTCAGGTTATAATTAACTAATCATAATTACCATACCCAATTCGACTAAAAGACACAATAGAACAATACTGTTTGAATATCAAATGAATTTCAAAAGTATGAAATTTCGGCTTTCTTATATATTGTCTAATGCCGGGTTTCCACCAAAGAGACAAAACAAAAAACACGGACAAAAAATGTTTTTCTGAACAAAAACACGAATGTTTTGTAACAACGGAACAGTTTCGCGAACATTTTTGTCTCTGAAAACTGTTTTAGTAAACAAAACACCCTTTTTGTCCGTGTTTCTTGTTTTGTCTCTTCGGTGGAAACCCGGCATTATGCCGAGTTTTCACCAAAGAGACAAAACAAAAAACACGGACAAAACATGTTTTTCTGAACAAAAACACGAATGTTTTGTAAAAACTGAACAGTTTCGCGAGCATTTTTGTCTCTGAAAACTGTTTTAGTAAACCAAACACCTTTTTTGTCCGTGTTTCTTGTTTTGTCTCTTTGGTGGAAACCCGGCATTATGCCGGGTTTCCACCAAAGAGACAAAACAAAAAACACGGACAAAACATGTTTTTCTGAACAAAAACACGAATGTTTTGTAAAAACTGAACAGTTTCGCGAGCATTTTTGTCTCTGAAAACTGTTTTAGTAAACAAAACACCTTTTTTGTCCGTGTTTCTTGTTTTGTCTCTTTGGTGGAAACCCGGCATTAGACTTTCAAATTTTGTTGCACATATGTAATCCTAATCTTAGAAAATCAACAAAACCTGAATCAATTATGCATTTCTTGAACCAAAGACTCCTTATGCTTAATAAATACGATTTCACCGCGTGATTTTTCTGAAAGAAATCCTTAAATTAAATCAGTACATCCTTGTTTAAATGTACGTCGCGCAGTAAAAATTGTAACTTGCGCTTGGCGTGCTTGGCAGCTACATTGTTGTGAATATATTTCTACTTGTGCGCTTAAAAAAATTAAAACTTGAATATGGAAAAAACGCTGATAAGAAAAAAATTTTTAATTCGTTGTTGTTGGATTTTATTCAATAAATTTAGAGCTGGAATCAGATAGACGGGATGAAGATGGGAAAAGGATACCAATTTCACAGCTGCCTAGAGGCAGCAAGAAGGATAAATCTGGCCCTGGTTGTACGGACAAAAGCGCCTTCCTTCTTTTACCGTTTAATTGCGGCTAGTATATTTTCATGACGGGTGAAATATAGGTAGCGTCCTGCGCTTTCTGGGAGCAAAATCACCCCATTTTATATTGACCCACCCCAGCTGCGTAAAGCTAGTAAAGAGGTGTAACAGCACCCATCGGGGTTGGGTTAAAGGGTGCTCTGCTAATGTAGACGAGGGGCCTTCACGGCCATTTCTACGGTACTCTGCTCCCGGGACAATTCTTTTTTTGTTGACTTTCCCTGTTGATAGTTGCCAGGCCCTCTACTGGACTATGGTTTAATTGAGGCACCATGCAAGTATATCGCATTCTTAAAATCGCTACACCTTGCTTTACAATGGCATCATTAGTCTCAACATCACATTGTCCTGTTAACCAAAGCAGGTGGATCTTATGAAGCGTAACGACACATTGAACTCCGGAGCGACCTGAAGTTTTTAAAATGGTAAGGAGTCTACGTAATGCTAGCAACGCAGCTTGACTCTAAGAGCCGTTTCACACGAGACACTCGGTGTACGGCCACTGAATCCTCGGCCACTGTTTTTGTATAGAATTGTGGCCCAGACACTGTGGCTCTGTGTGTATGGTCTCATTTATTTCTATGCCCCGGCAGTGGCTAGAGACACAGTGGCCGGACACTGAGTGTCTCGTGTGAAACGGGCCTAACGGAAAATAGCAATACACTATCATTTGCATTTTATATCAATTGCTCAGCAGGCAGATTTCAAAAAGTGACTATTTTAACTTAAAAAACTGAAAGATGCTTTTCAGAGCCAAAAGCCGATTTGTCATTCGATGAATGCAAGTACATAGATGCCAGCTCTAGACCTCATGTTTGTTGACTCGCAGGAAAAACAGAGGCGCAAAAGTAGTCAACAGACGAAGCTGTCGACTTACTCAAGTCCCCAGCCACTCCAAAAAAAAGAAGGTGAGAACACCGAAAAAGTTTTTTCCAGTGCCAAACCGGGGCAAGAAAGCAGGAGAAACTTGTGCAACTAGCAGGGTTAATGCCAAGAAAAAGAGTGATGAGTGGATCAAGGTCGAAAGGTAAAAAAAGAAATAGCTGCAACGGAAGTCTCACCCGGTGGCAAAGATTATCACTGCTGAGGAGGGCGCAACATACGCAGACGTCCCGCGAAAAGTCAAGGCAGACCCTACTTTAAAGGACTTAAGTGACAAAGCTTCCAGCAGTTAGCGTAAGTTCTTAGCAGCAGGCAAAATCCGAATCTGGTTGATAATTTGTAGGTTACTGGAGCAGATTTCCACGAAAAGGTGTTTTAAATGCGTTAAATTCCACTCGAATATGAAGGTCATACAATTGAATCATTAGCCTAGTATACAAACCGGATAGACTGGGACTGACTTGGATTGATATGGATTGAAGTGAGAATTTAAAGTAGGTTTTTGATGCAATTGGATCGACCGAATACAATTCAGCCACTTTTATAATGGTGAGGTATGCCGCATTGGAAAGTCACATACATGAACATAACTCAAATGGGCTTTGAAGTTTTTAATCCGTGGAGCGTTCCAGGATGTAATGCAACAACCGGGGAACGGATATGTATGCACTAAAATTGATGTCATCAATCTATGCAGCTGTTACTGAGTAGAAGAGATCTGGACTCGATTGTAGACCTCACTTTTGTGAGAAAACCGTTATGACTAAAATATAAAAAACCGTTATGACTAAAATAAAGCAAAAGAGTTCTCCTCAAATCAAGTGTCCGGAGATCCTCCACGAAATAGTCACAATGATTTTCATAAGGAATCGGGGCAAAAGCCTGCTGGTAATACAGATAGATCCTCAAAACGTGCCGGCGGTAAGCAGAGAAGTAGACTTGGCAGCCATACGAAAAATTGGTGACAAAAGAGCGCCCAGATTAGATGCGAAACCGAGTAAAGCACTTAAGCTGGCCAGAAAAGGGATGCCAAAAGTATTTGCGAATCCACAGAGTGTTTTGTTTTAGAAATATAGAACTTTAAGTTGGCAATACTTTTCAATCCTACGTATGGTGTGACTGTTGTAACGCGTTTTATGGTTAATTTGGTTTGCCATTCTAACATGAATAGGTTGAAGCCTCAGCAACATCTGCAAATTGTGCAGATTTATTTCGAAAAAAATAGTTCTGTTTGAGAAACTCATCGCGCACTCCGTCAATTTTATGGCCGACATAATCGTCCGTCAGAACAATTAATTCGATTAACCATGGATCGTTTTTGCACCACGTTTACTCTCACTGATAATACACATCCATCCAGATGCCGTACAAGATCTTGTGGCCTGCAAGATCTTGTCATTTAACACCGCTGGACTAAATCTTGTGGGTATACGTCAAATCACTCGTCTAAGCTGACAGATTCGAGACGCTTGACCATTTGAAAGACAACATTCGCCGCGTTATTGGCGGGATACGGCCCTAATTATTGGTTAGAGTATTCACAAATAGAACCTTTCGTTTGGACTTATCAGCGCCAGTTGTGGCGCTCACATTTGAAACTACATTCAAATTAAAATGGCAGAGAATTACCTTTCCAATAAAACCAATTTCATGGCAATCAAAACAATTATATCATCCCTACGCGAAGGCGTTTTTCCAAAGCAATGGAACCAACAAAAATTGGTGCGCCTGCCCAAGCAGGATAAATCTTTTGGATACCTATCATCCTATAAGCCAATATGGCTGCTAAATATGATGAAGACAGTTTTTGAAGGCGGAAGGCGTTTAAAAAGGGAGAATCAGATCGGCAACTTGGTTTTTGAAAGAACGATAAACTGTGGACGCTATCGGAGTTAGCAATGAACGCCAAAGATAAAGGAGACTGCTGCGCTGTGGTCAGAATGGACGTAAATAACGCATTCAACTGCGAGAGGTGCAGTTATATTGTACGTGCGCTGGCCGATAATGGAGTTACAAGCTAATAATACGTATAATCGTCGACTACTTCAAGGACAGGGCCTTATACTACGACTCAGTCGAATGACCAAAAATTAATCTGGTAACAGTTGGAATACCATAGGGATCTTTGCTTGACCTCTTGCTTTGCAACGTGATGTACTAAGGCAACGTGTACCAAGATATCTAGCTTTTGTAGGTTTTTGCCAAAATGTTGTTCTCGAAATTCCAGCACGTCTTCTTTAAGAAGTAATGCTGGATAGTAGTCCCGTGGGGAGTGTGGAAGAAGAAAGAGTTAGTTTTAGTCGGTAAAAATTTTGCATGTTCCAGGGCAGAAGCAGTGAAACATCTTTTTGAAGATTTCCACATTCCAACAGCGAAAAAAAAGATCTTATGTCAGTGTCTGAGCTGTCTTTGAAGAATAACTTCAAGTAGAAACATCTTGGTGCTCCCAGTTACTTCTTCACAAAACCAATATTTCATATCTTCTAACGAAATCATTTAGTGGGACGTGATGTGTCTAAAGGCATCGCAACAACCGGCGATAAATCTCACATCGATCCTCTAATAGTGCAGTACCTGCTTTCGTCGTTGCCTGGCTATATATATATAATCGATTTAGTTTAGGGTTGTTTGGGTTCTACTCTACACACAGACAAATTTACCCATCGCCACCCTTCATATATGAATGTTCAGCGGAAGCAGATTGAAATTGTCTTTGTGTGACTAAAAAATGTGGAAAGACACTGTACACTTTTTTTGTAGAATCATATCAACCATTCCTTGTTCAAAGCAACAGAACTCAACTATAAGACAAATGATGAAAATGTTCAGTGCTGGCAACATTTTCCCAACGAAGTAGCAATAAGTTTACCTTCACAA
Organism: Nemotelus nigrinus; assembly: GCA_947369275.1. NCBI lineage: Eukaryota > Metazoa > Arthropoda > Insecta > Diptera > Stratiomyidae > Nemotelus > Nemotelus nigrinus. The sequence continues at coordinate 67,011,430 of OX376375.1, read as the reverse complement.
GCTCATACTTAACTCAACTTATCCATTGAATTTCGTTCTCATCGGAGGATTTCGTCGAAAGTTTTGGCGGTTAACGTTGTTTGAGGCTGCCATCCAAAAATTGTTCAAAACTCGGAAAATTTCAAAATTGGTTTTTTAGTTTTATTGCAAATGTTCTACATCTGAGTATGTAATTTGAAGCATCTGTTGATGCAATAGTTACGAAAATGGCTAAAGCTGGTTACCCTGTGTCAGCAGCAAAGCAAAATATATACCAAATCTGCTTCACGTTAAACTAAATCCAACCAACAAATTTCGTTTCGATTGAATCACTGCGCTAGAAGTTATACGGGTGAAAAAAATTTTAGGGTTACCACCCTCAAAACTTTTCAATTTTTTAAAGTGTTAATATTTGTTGTTAATTTTCATTGCAGGATCGTTCCCATTTGCAAATCTAATGAGATAATCGCGCAGTAAAGAAATTCCAAAAAATTACAAAAATGGTCAAAGCTGGCAGCTCTTTCACGATTTTCGTACGAAATTCCTATGAAATTTGTCTCACATCAAAATCTATTTACTGCATAAACTTCATTTTGAAATCATGACTGCACCGGAAGTTATAGGGAAAAAAGCTCTATTTTGCTGAGCAAATTTGAAAGATTTAGGAGACAAAAATCATCATAGCTGGCAACTCTATTCTAGTTTTTCAGCCGAATTTTCAACAAATGTTACCTTAAGTAAATCCAAATATTGTGTAAATCTGTTGGCTGAATCGGAAGTTATAGGCCAAAAAGCTGTTTATTTTTTGTCATAGGCAAGCTTAAAACGTAACAAGTTTTCATTCCCAATACTTTTTTTGAATTCACGCTGTTTAGAAATATAGGATTACCTCAAAATTCACTAAAACGTTCGCCGCCGCCAAAAATTTTAGGATATCTGAATTTTAGCAAATTTTGAATTTTAGCAATTGTGTTTTCCGATAGTTTCAGCTCAATCGGATCGGCCACTCCAGAGATTATCTCCTTTGATCATTTTGATGTTATATATATATATACATATATATATATATATATATATATATATATATATATATATATATATATATATATATATATATATATATATATATATATATATATATATATATATATATATATATATATATATATATATATATATATATATATAAAGAAATATGAATTTTCGGCGAAACGAGTTTAATACTAATTTTAGTAAAAACACATCAAAGGCCGCCTTCGAAATAGTACTCAAAGCACCGCGGGTACCCAGGCACATAGTTCTTTTTTGTGTGATTAGCTTCTGGCAACAATACAAAAGTTTAACAGAATGGCGTGGAATCATTTAATTAGGACATCGCCCATGCCAAGTCTTTGAACTACTAAATTAGACAAACGCGTTACGAGTGTTTTTTTTATAGTTTTGTGAAATAATTTCGCTACAAAAAACTTTAAATATATATTTAAAGTTTTTAATATTTATATAAAGTTTATAAAAAAAGTTTGCCTAAATATATATTTAAAGTTTTTTATAGCGAAATTATCTCACATAACTATAAAAAAAACACTTGTAATGTTGCTATAGCTAACGGAAAAATTGTAAATCAAATTATATCAATGTTAACATGTTTACATAAAATCCCATGGATAAATAATTCATTAATATTTAATTGGTATGTACAATTGAAATGAATATTATATCAAAGCATAATTTATATCTGTAAAGCTTCGCAAAATATGATCTAATATTCAAACGAAAGGCATTCTGTATGATTGAAAGCTTCCATAATCTCATTTCGAAACTGTAACTGGTCTACCTCCTAAACAACTTCTACGCTCATTCTGAAACTTGGAAAGGATTATCTACGCACTATTAGCTTTTTAGCGAACTTCGACAAATTAAAGTTTCAAAAATTTAAATATTTTATTTTTTCTGAAAAAAAAAATTTTTGTTTTAATGTCAAAAAATGTATTTAATAAGCCCATTACATGAAACATCAAATCGAGTGCTTTATTTATTTTATTGTTACTTTTTAAAGCTCAATATTGTGGTTTGAAAGACGTATACCTGCCAGTTAGTAAAATTTTTAAAGCCCTCTAGCTCGCTAACCACACTTAGCACTGTAAAAACATTTTGCATCTGGACCGAGATCATCAATAGGTATAACATAATAGAATATTACTGAAGTCGGAATGGCACATTTAAGTTTCCACTTTGACCAGGGTCCTAGATTAGAATCTTGAGCTGAGCGAGCCCTTGGCCTACTTAGGTGGATTTTCAGACTCGCTCTGACTGCCACCAAGAGAAATACAATATTTTGCATTGATGTTAATGCAGTTTCCCAGTTACTCTTACCGGACCATTGTGTAAAGTTTGCGTTTGTTTCAATAAGTTTGCAATAGTTTTAAGCAATCCACTATCCACAAAATACCATACGAAACGCTAATTTCTTGGTGCACCTTACATTCCCAACTAGCAATTTTGGTGTGCTGCCACGTTGCTGACACTAAAAAAAGGCTTTTATAGTGGCAACAACCTGCCAAAGATACGTTTTTGCCACGTACGAAAATCGTTTATATTACCCAAATGGGGAATGAAAAGGTACGTTGGCATTTGGTGGCAAGAACTATATTTTGTTACGTTCGGTGACAGTTTCAGGACGGTGCCGAACACGATTCAAATTCCAAATTGATACTCATTAGACAATACTACACTAACACAATAAAACATTCATTGGTTGAAACATTTCATGTGTTTCAATATGTATTATACCAACACAATGTATTTGTGTGGCTATGACGAAAAATTAGCACAAGGTCAAAGTTGCATTTTGAGTAGAAGTAGAATTAAAGTAGAATTCTTAAGAGAATATAATGAGGATGATATTCCAAATTGCATAGCCAAAATGACCTACAAACTGAAATTCATCGTAAATATTCACATTATAGGACCAGAAATTGCAATGCGCCTGAGCAACCTGTTAAAATTAAAAAAGGATTTTGGCGAAAATATAACAAACTTAGATTTAATGTAAAAATTTTTCTATGTTTTTTAGTTTTTTTTGTTCGTATCAATACCGTCTATACGTCCCTGCACAAAATTTAGGTTATTTTTCCATAAGAGCACATTTTGTGTCTCTCAATAAAATAAATTTTTCTTGGACCTTCATATTTCAGCTATAAAAAGATGGCCGAGTGCTGATCTGCCACTACAAAATCATTGTTACTGCATAATTTTACTTCATAGTTCCCATAACCTGCACGAGTTTTCCAATCACGTAACAATTTCAACTATATGGTATCTATAACCACACATGTGAAAAAATGCCACTCTATGGTACCAAACATAACTTTATAGTCCCGAAGATCCACTATGATGTCTACTTCGACTCTATATTGACCCAACTGCAACTGTAAAGTGGCAATTGGAACTTTCTGCACAGTTTTCCTTCCGTTGTCGAACGAAGTGTAAATTTATTGTAAACATTGAACAAAAAGTGCGATTAATTCATTTAATGGGGCAGGCACACTTCGAATTTTGAAAAAATCGATTTTATTTTCTTTGCATTTTCAATCGGGCAATTCTTTATGGAGATAAATCACTTTGAATGAAGTCGTCTCTATTGCATAAAGCGTTTTTCGCATGCTTTAAAAGCATTTTTCTCGAAACTATGTTTTCGAAGTCGCTGTTGAAAACGGCTTTATCGATCAGCACGAAATTTTTCTCACTTATGTGATAAGTAATTATCCTCTGGAAGAACGAAGGATTTTTCGATTGGACTATATTTTTTTTTTCAATAGCTGAAAATGTGAGTGAAATATTGGTCGAAAATACAATTTTGAATTTCATCAACCGCCATTATTCAAAAAATCAAAATCTGCCACAGTCCTTCGTTCATCCGGAGCACTATATCATCAATTTATAATCTTCGACTTTTTTTTTATTTCGGACGATCCAGTGACAAGCTACAGTGATCACGGCAAAATAATTTTTTTTTGGACCCCTCGAAAATTTACTCTATTTCGACTAATTTTCAACCTTTTGCCTTAAAAAAATTACAATAGTTTCTACAAATATATTTCTTTCAAGAAAAAAAACATTTGTTATTAATTATTTTAATGTGTCTAAAAAAAAATCCTAAAAAAGAGCTTTTTTTGGACGTCCCAAGTGTACATAGCCCCTTAAAGTGTATGGGAATCTAATGAAAGATATGACAAGAGGATACCACAATAAGAAAAGAACGTTTCTAATACTTTCTAGTAGAAAACGCCACTAACTATTGTAGTAACGAAAACTTTATAGGGTCTTTCATGACTAATAGCCACTAGGCTAAACCCAATATTAAATCAGCACACTTAATTGTGTTTAATAAACGATATTGGGAACGTTTTTGCCACCAAAACGAAAACCATAAATTTGATCACTTTATGGTGGCCAAAAGTAGTAGCAAAAACCAAGCAAACAAATAAATAAAACTACTTTAAAGTGAACAGAATTTTCACAAGTTTTTAAAACGTTTTCGCTACTATTTCTATACTATAACTGGAGTTTGAAATTTCGGATGATTATGGTTCCGATGTGAACGTTGCCACCACGTTGCAAATGGGTGCATTGAGTGGTTTTTCACATTGTCGTGTCAAAATAAGTGGAAATAGCGTATCGATAACTGCGATCTGGTGGCAGTTCACTATTATCCAGTATTCGATACCAAAAGTGCTAGTTGGGTTATCACTATTAAATACACAATTTTTAATACACGTGGTTTTCCTCGGCTTATTTTAATACACGTATTAAGTTGTACCAAGTTTAACAAGTGAGTAGAGCTAGAACTTGAATATTTGTGTAAAAATAGCCTGATTGGCATGCAATTACAGTTGGTTCTGCCTTTCGTTGTGTTTTTTTAGCTATCCAACGTGAGTGGGGATATTCTCTACACTTATGGTAATCACGAAATTTGAATCTGTTATTATATAAACTTTTTATCTTATTATTCCAGAAGTTTTTGAATTTAATTTTCATTCATTATAAAATGAGTTGCTTATTAATTAAATTCTCTTGACTGAAATTGAATAAAAATTTATGTTTCCCATAATTTTATTCTCACAATAAATGGCGGCGTGGTCTCCACTTTCGATTTACTATAAAGTTGGCGGATTTTTGTGTATATCTCTTTCCATATGTTTTTATGCACGATTTAAGGCACCATATCCAGTTTAAAAACGAAGGATATTTAATTTATTCTTGATTTGTGATTTTAATTTGTATATTTTCTTAATTCCAATGCATTTTAGTATAAGTTTGATAATGACAATAGAGAAAAATATAAATATTCATAGTTCAATTCGATTTTAGATGTATGTGTAGTATTAATTTTAAAGAGTTGACACTAGTGGCGTTAATGGGATATATGCATCAAACTAATTTTCAAAACGTAAGTAATATAGTTTTTTGTTTCGTTCACAATAATTGTTTTGTGCTATTCTAGGGAGTTGCTGCAACAAGATCCTTCGGAAAATCCACATTTAGGCTTTTAAATTGGGTTCACCAAAGGAAAAAATTGGTGCAAAATCTACATGCAAACCCAATGATTGGCAATTTTTAGACTAATCGGTTCTTCAGGTCATCTTGGCATCGCTCTCTGTAATTGATGGTGTTTAACAGAAATACCGATATTTACTGATAAAACGTGCGATTGAATCTGATCGCAACAACAATTTATTGTGGATGATCACATTGCTTAAAATCCGAATTTGCAATGTGGCATTATGGCTCACAAACATATGAATCGTACTATGGGCGCATGGTGATGAATAAAGGTCTGAGCTACACTTATAAATATAAATCATTCCTTGAATAGAAAACTAACATTTGTTCAACATCGAAAATTTAGTAAAGAGTGTCTGCTGGTTCGACTCCAAATAACGGAAACTTGAAAGCTATTTCACACAAATTTGAAACTAAGAGCTTCTTACGAATTCACACAAATATTATAAAATTAAAGCCCACTCTGGGCGCTAACAATAATTTGAAGAATAACCATAAATGTCGACACCCGCATATTCTGTTTATGCTTAGTGGAATTAAAATTAACCTACTTCAACAGGAAATTGTAAAATTTTGTTTGCAAAATAAGCAAAGTTTTTCCAGCAGCGGTAAAATAAAGTATATGTAAAAAATTATTCAAGTTCTTTGTTTATACTATCCTAGCAATTATTTGCAAATAACCATCAAATATCTAGAAAATAAGATAAGAAACGATGCACAATGATATAAAAAGAGCAGAAGCTGTGATTCCATAAAATTTGTTATCAGAAGATTATTTTCCCTGTTTTTTTTTCGTTTTGTTCTTAACAAATTGAAGCGAAAAATTTGTTTGACATTTGCAAAGTTATCAGGTTTAGGTACTTAAATTTTCGACCTTTAAATCAGCAAAATAATTTTCTGTTACCCAAAAAATAAAATAACACTCATTGTTGAATTTCGTTTCACAGCCCACAGCAACAAGTGCGTTCTGAGTAAAACCTGTATCTGAAATTCCGTTAATCAAGACATGATGTCTCATATCAACAACAACGCAACAGGATGCTATTAAGCTTGCCTTTTGTTTTCTTTTTTTTTTCTTTCGAAGGATCCTTTTTTGTTTTTCACCCGAATTCCATTAAATTTTTGGTCGGTAAGTACCCCATCCGTTCGGGGGCTTAGTTACTTAGAAAAGGACGATATTTATGCGGAAACGGTCGCGTAAAAATTAAGAAAATGGCCACGCTCAACATGACAATCATGTTGGAATTTTCTCGGAACATGAAATTTTTAAATAGAAATTGTTCAGAGGTAATGTTCTCGGAACACAGGTGGGCTGAAGATTTTTTCTTTGCGTTGATGTCAAAAAAGGACATTTCCGTGACGAGAAAGTAGTATCGGAGCTTGAGTTTGAGAAGTATCTGCTACGGACTTGACGAGTACTACTAGAATTATGTTGTATACGAGTCGACCACGTCCTTGTTAGCTATAATGGTATCTATGTTTGGCTGGTTGATTGTTTGGGACGACGATCAGAAGGGTTATTGAATTCGGTTGTTAGGCTGACGCGTGGGATGGAGATACTCGTTCGTAAAAGCTGCAGAGTCATCGGAATTTTTCGTGTAATGTTATTTTGTGTTCAACAAGGCGTAATTTAGGGTTTAGTACGTTCGAATGGCCACTGAGCAAAAGAACCTAAAAAATACGTGAGGTGATAGATTGATTGAAAATTACCATTTTTGTCGATAGAAATTTTTTTGAGATAGATCCACTTTTGCAATCAATTTGGAAGCAGTGTATTGACTGATTGAGCTTGTTAAAATTAAAAGACCTCGTGAAAATTATTTTCCTATTGATTTTTTTAGAGTACATGTGATTACTTGTATCGCGATGGAAGTCTGTTTAATTTTTGTCAATGAAAATTTGTTTAGTTTGCTTTAAAATATCTTCGAACGAATTTTTCCAGCTAAACACGTATTATGGATAAATACTTTATAAAATTGAAGTCCCTTTCATCTAAAAATCCAATAACCCATTTTTTTTCTTCACAGCTTAATCTCTCAATGTCATTTTAATTGCATTTTGGATTTTAGTTAATTTCTCGATTTTTTACACGTGAAATCTCACACCAAATTTCATCCAATATTTCGAACAATCCTTACGAATTCGTTCGTTTTGCAGTTTTTATGGGATCTCGCCTTCTTTCCTAGGCTGGCGTTTTGACAATTATTGGCACTGTTTGGACATGAAACTGCCGCATAAATGACCTTTTGCCATTAAGATAAGACTTTAAGTGTTACAGTACGTGCAAAGCTACGACAAAGACGAAGACCAAAACGACGAAAGTTGAAAGATTATCGAAGGATAATCGTTTTTTTTCCCGTTTGGCCTTCTTGCACTTATTTGGCTGCTTCTACTACCAGCACTTCCATTGCTATTGCTACTCCTCACTTTTTTTGTCGTTCATTGCTGAACATCTTTGCTCGTTGTTATCCTTGTGGGTCGGTTTCGGTTCTGTTTTTGATAGCTGCTTTATGAGAATTATGAGGATTTAATCGATTTGCAATGTTCACGATAATTTGAAATGATTTTTCTTCTTAGCTTTATAAATGTTTGTTCGAAAGTGATTAAGATGGAATTCTGATAGGTTGTTTTAGACACGGTTAAGCATGCTTGTTCAAGATGTAGATATTTAATCGAGTCATTTTAAATAAAAGGAGTATAGTCGAAGATATTTTGGTGAGTTATATAGATGAAATTGGATTCAAATGGTCGATACATGAGTTTTCAAGCGTGATACCCAGCCTAGAGTGATAGTTCGGTAATGCAATATTACTTTTTAAAGTATATTCCTTTTTTTTCTTTATAAATCAATTCGAAATTAATCAATCTAATCGATCTTTTTTCACAAGTCAACTCTTCCTAAATGTAATCACAATTTCAAAAGTGAAGCTCAGTATGCACCAGCATTTTTTTGCTTTTACCGGATTCGCTTTTTTGAATTAACTTCAAAAAGCGGATCCGGTGTGCTCAAACACATTTTGACGCCAATTTTTCAAATTCACTTAACACCTATACCCTGCCACAAGCGCTCACATTACCGCCAAATTAAGGATAGGGACAAGTGAAAATGCTTTTTGTTCATGGCAACAATCTTATCAAAAAATGTTCTTGCCAAAATCTTACTTATAGAATGTACAATCCGCAGAGCAGAAGTTGTTCAAAAATACAAGTTAATGCTAGAGATATTGCACTACGCAACTAGGTAATTTTGATTCTTCTTGGTCTGAAAGAAAAACGTAAGTTTAATATTAAATATCAGAACACAAACAAGAAAGGTCAAGTTTTAGAATTTCACAAATTTTTAAAAGTTGGCAATTTGTCGCTTTTGCATATACTGCTGCGCTCTTGTTAGGTCACTCATGGCAACTAAAATCGGTTAAAATTTGGCAATCGTACCTTGAAAATTGTTGCGTGGGTGATTTCCCAAAGTTCGAAAAAGATAGTTTCAAGAATAACAAGTGTACATTTTCAGTTCACATTTTCTTTGATATTTCCATAATCTCCTCTTCCTGTCAATTTTACGAGAAGAAAAAATTATTGATAAGGTACTCACGCTGTCGTGTAGATAATCAAGTATCTCCGAAAGTGTCAATACAGTCTAAAAATAAATCCCATAATTCAAATTAAGGAATCGAAAAAATGTTTTCAACTTCATAGGTTGGCGTTGGCCAGCATGACCATGGGTGGGTGAGGTCAACACAACTTACGAAAAGCGCCCTGTGATAAGTTGGAGCATGGCGTGCAGTTTTGAGTCAACAAAGAATGCTGAAACATTATTCGTCTCTAAAACATATCAAAGCAGAGAATAATTTATACGGGAACCTCGATCGTTTTGCGGAATAAGCCTCCGAAAGCAGAATCAAAGTGAAATTGTTTTTGCGGGATAATTAAAATTGAAAATTGTATGGAAATTTTTTTTTTTTATAAAGTGGTTTCGAAAGCATGCTAAGTCAATTTGTCAAAACTAATGTAAATAAAAATCAATGATTTCCAACTGCAAGTGGTCACATCAGTGAAGTATGTACTTTGAGCTGGTGTCTAATGAGAATCAGTGCATACTTTCGAAACCACTTTGCCAAAAAAAAAATTGTTCAATAACATTTTCAATTTGAATCATCCGGCAAAAACAAATCCACAGTTTTTGGTTTTATACCATTCAAAATCCTGAAATTGGGGACAAAAAATGACTTTCTGGTGTGGTATTTGTGCTGACGCAGGCCACATAGCTTAGAATACAATCGATATCGGAAGAATCATTGATCATTTGTTACAAAAAAATTGTGATATTGACTAGCTTTCACTTATACTTGATTTTACACCGTCGGACTTTTTTGCTGTGGGGCTACTTGAAGTCTGAAGTTTACATTAAAACCATGACCAGACAAGAAGCCTTGATGTCCTTGAAGCCAACACCCGTCGAGAAATAGCCGATATAAAACGCAAAAATTGTGGAAAAGGGATGGAAAATTCCGAAAAACGGTTACATTACATCTTTCCAGCACAAGGTGACTATTTGCACCAACCTTCATTCCCTGACACCAAAGTAAGTAATTTTTCACTTGGGCAGCAAAAAATACCTTTTTAGTCAAATTATGAAAGAAGCGTCCAAAAGACTGACAATTCTTCTACTTTCCTTGAAAAATTCCTCTATTTTTCTTCGAGTTATCTTTAATTGAATAATTGTTCATTTATTAATTTTTGATTTGTTGAAATAATGATTGAACAGTTTGCTCTGACAAAAAACCAATTTATAGATGATGATATTCTCCGGTTACCTCCAGAAACACCCACGTCACAAATTTACCAGATAAATCCATCCTTTAAAATATAATTTAATTCTGTAAATATTTTATGAAAGTTCTACATTTGTGTCATTATGTTTTAAACAAATCTTTTTTAAATATTGTTTTATTTTGAATTTAAAGTTTGATTCAAAGGGAAAATTTGCAATTAAATGCATAGCTTATGTGTATTGCACAGTTTTACTTGACAGTATTAATTCATTGGAATTATTTGAAATCGACCACTAAACATGCCTAAAAACGGGTTTAGGCCCCTAATTAATAAAAAAAAAACCAATCACTTTTGCCCACATTGGGCGCAAATAATAACTATCAATTAAACTTGATTATGTGTATGTGTATGCTAACTTGAATGCATCAAACATTTACTTTCATCTGGATGCGTAAAAATGTTTATTTAAAAGCCTAAGCCTCATGTCCAAGTGGAATGAATGAAGAGAAATTTCCGTGCAAAATATGTACTAACAATTCAATAGGCATCAGACTAAATGATATTTAATGTTGAGAATATTTTGTGCTCATCATACTGCGAGAGTTATCGTCCTGAATAAGGGTATTCATAACTAAACACGAACAGTTTGCCGAAATCCTCGATGTTGGTTAAAGAAATACAAATACAATAAAATATAATATGATTTCCTGAACAATTCTCAAATCTATACAATTGAATTTTTCACTATCCACGATGATTTGTAGTCCACCTAGTATTTTGTGCGCCAAAATGGTTATATATATAAATGCCACAGGATGCTAGAACTCCCAGCGTTAGGGCCAAAATAGACGAGCGGAGCTATCGCCGCGTTTTTCCGCCGAGCTTTTGAAAATGTATGGATTTAACACGCAGCTAAAATTGCGCTCGTATAGTTTGCTTCATACAAACTCATGTGTTCCATTTGCAAGCTCAAAAGCTCGGCGGAAAAACGCGGCGATAGCTCCGCTCGTCTATTTTGGCCCTTAACATGTGCCGTGTTTAATTCATTCTGTCTAACACTCCAGTAATCCTCCCGGCGACACATTAGTGACTGTTCTATCAACAGAATAAAAATGCTGCCTGGATTTAAGCCTGAATTACATTGGAATGCAGTGCAGCACAGCGCAGCGCAGTTTCGAAGCAGTGCACGCATTGCAAAGCACATTGAAAGCAGTGCAGTGTTCTGATAATTAATGTCAAATCAATTTGTGGAGGTTTGATATTTAGGTTTTCTGCATCTGTTTTTCGTCCATTTACAATTTAATGCCTGGAACGGCATTTCCGCCTCAAGTCAAATGGTTTTTGCCCGGTCAACTACTCTCAAACGAATGTCAGCTGATGCAGTCTGCAGCGTTTTAGAAATTAGCCTAAAAGATGCAGTGCAGTCCGCTGCACTGCACTGCAGTTAATGTGAATTGCCACATGCAATTACATGAGTTCTAAATTTCAGTGCACTGCACTGCACTGCACTGCAATCCAATGTAATTCAGGCTTTAGAATCAGGAGTGCATATGTACACACAATTATGATATGCACTGAGAACCAGACCGTGAAACGACAAGCCGGGAACAGTTTCAGTGCAATGCCATAGAGCGGATTTTGGCTTCATTGTTTGTATGCATGAAGCAACATTTTCGCGGTTAATATTTACTCTGAATAGCGTTAGAGCTAGAAATATGTTTTCATGAAAAGAAAGAGAAAGAGAGAGGGAGAGAAAGAAGCAGAGGGATGCTAGGGTACTGAAAGTGGTGGAATGACCGCTGTATTTTCGATAAAATCCAACCAGCCGTGGCCATGTGAATTATATGCATGCGGGATTGGTATTTATCCGAGTACGAGTATGATGGAATTTGCAAAATTTGTTTTGGAATTTGGGTTGTATTTCTGGGAAGCTTAATGCATGGATAAGACACGGAAACCTACTCGTGCTATGCGATATCTGCGAATAAATTAACTAGCTGTGGGCTAGTTTCAGGTCATTTTTTTTTTTTTGCAGATTCCACGTGCCTGCAACAAATTTGACGACAGGATCTTCATATTTAGGGGCTGTTTAAGTAGCCTAACATAGGGCATATAAATAATAGCCAGGAAACAAAAAAAATGGTGGGATTGGATTTCATGAAGGTATTTAATTTTGATTTATAGCCATTAAAAGCTGATAATTTAAATTTAATGGACCTAGTCGACAAAACAGCAAAATACTAATTTTTCCAACATCATCTTTCTTTGATTACTGAATACACCAGACAGGATCATATTCATAGCACATTGAAAATTCAACATAATCTCCACTGATTAGGAATAGAAACGAGAATATCAATTTGCAATAACTTAATTACAAGCGGATTTAAATTTGAATTTATTTTCGGTCACGAAATGAAACGACACGCGGCTAGTTTGTCCAAGGCACGGAAGAAGACATGACTAGAAAATACAGACCGGACATCGGTTATCACTGTGGTTAACCAAAGCTAGCTATCTCCGCCCAGTCCTGGCTGTGGGTTCCTGTAAATTTGGTATTTCAAGCTTTTAGGTCCTCTTGCTCAGCCGATTGCAGAAAATTGAAATATGTTATGTGTTCGTGTCTAGGACAGCCCAAATACACATGCTAGTGACCCTTCGCAAATTCAAACGGTCTAACGACGGCTGGATAGGATGAATCCTGAATCGAATGGAATCGGGTGTTTAAGCTTATGACTGTTTTGAATTAAGCCTTTGATTTGTGACATTTTCAGATTAATATGATTTATTCGATAGGCAGTGATACATAATAATATGGAAATGAACTTGAGACCGTCGTATTCGATTTGATATTTTAAGTTTTCGTTGATTAATGCATTATGTATGACGGTGTGTATATATGTATGTGTTTAGAACATAATTTGTGAGCTAAGTTTGATTTTCGTGAGGCAAATTAGAGATGTGATTAATGTTGATGGAATATGGGTATGAAAATGAAAGATTGGTTTTCAGATTTTATTTGATATTATTAGAAATGTTGTTTTCAGTTACTTACATTGTTGATATCGACAGTTCGAAGCACAATTTTCTATATAGGTTATATCATAGGTTATATATAGGTTATATTAATTTGTTTGTGAGATCTCTCCGATTCTCACGATGCCTTCGGACGCTCGGGTGCCTTTCCTCGACTTAAGAAGAAGGTACGAAGTAATTCTCTTAAGCAGAAGTAACTGGGATGATCCAGATCTGTGTAAGAGGGGATATTCGGAGATCTTCTTCACGGACGGCTCGAGGTCAGATAGTAGATCTGGAGCTGGGGTCTATCTACATTCATCGAATGGCAGATGGGCTTTCTCTCTTGGAGAGCACGCTTCGGTTTTTCAAGCAGAAATATTTGCTATCCTGAGAGCTGCCTGTTGGGCAATTGAAGAAAGATGGAGGGGAAAGAGCATTGCTATTTGCAGTGACAGTCAAGCTGCACTGATGGCGCTGCGCAGACCCCTGACAAACTCGAAAATTGTCCAAGAGTGCAGAGCACGATTGAACTCTGTCGCCAGATTCAATAGGGTGCATCTGCTCTGGGTACTGGGGCACTGTGGTGTTGACGGGAATGAGATTGCTGACGTCATTGCGAAGCAAGGTTCGGGACTTCCACTACGGGGCCCTGAACCCGCCTTGGGTGTGCCGATCGCATCTGCACGTGCCATTATTCGAAAGTGGGTAGATGATGCTCACAAAGATAGATGGATGGCTGCCGGTGTGGCCAGGCACACGAGGGTATTCCTTTCAGAACCCAACCATGTGACTGCGGGATTCTTGCTCAATAAGAGCAGGAAAGTTTGCAGGGCCATGGTGGGTATTCTGACTGGACACAACTGCCTAGGAGGACATATGTACCGAATAGGTGTTGCACAGGATGACCTCTGTTCATCCTGTCTAGAAGAGGCTGACTCTGCGGAGCATTTGCTCTGGGAATGCCCAGCGTTTGCGCGTCTCAGATATCAATGCTTTGGCTGGGATGTTGCACGCATGCAGACGATAGCCTCTTTTCCCCTATCAGTGATCCTAGACTTTATCAAGAAGTCTGGGAAACTATGGTAGGCAGGGGGAAATGAGTACAATGGGTTCTTTGGCCTGAGTGCTTAGAGGTGCCAATGCGCCTCTCCCCCAACTTACACACACACATATTAATTTCTGAGCCTCTTTATAAACTATTAATTGTATGTAATTTTAACTAGAAAAATATTTTATTTTACGCTACTGATGATATTTGAGTTGAAACGGAGTTACCTCCTATTGCAAGGTATTGTTGTGCTAAAGACTACACACTTTTCATCATCAAGCTAACTTAGAAAAACTAGCCGATGGTATTGGTCTACGAACAGGCAGACTTAAGAAGAATAACCAGTCTGGTGCGGCAGCGGCGTAATAGTATTGGGCTGTATGGCTGCCTGCGGCGTTGAAAACTTAGAAATATTTGAAGGAATCATGTATCATCGGGTATATATTGAAATTCTGAAGAGAAATTTGGAGCCAAGTGCTGTAAAATTGGGTGTATCAAAAGTTTTTACTTTCAACAAGATAATGATCCTAAGCACATGGCTTATAATACTAGGATGCTCTTGGCGTACAAAACTCCACATTTGCTTAAAACACCACCGCAAAGTCCTGGTCTCGATCCCGTTGAGCACATGTGGGACATGCTGGAAAAAAGGATCAGGATTCATCATATTAGCTCGCAAACTAAGTAGAAGCAGACTCTTCAGCAGGAACGGGCGAAAATAGAGCTAAGCTATATAAAAAGACTTGCAGAGTCGATGCAACACCGCCTTAAAGCCGTGATTCAAAATAACAGCTACCCAACTAAATATTAACAAAAAACTTATGCATAATTTTTAATATTTTTCATATACGGTTTTGCAAGTGTACGAAGACATTATTGGAGGCGAATTATCGACTTTGTTTTTTTTTAGTTAGTAATTTTGTAATGAATAATTTAAATTGACTAGTTTTTGTTTTTAAATTAAATATAAATGTTTAATGAATAAATCTCCATTAAAACTTTTTCAAACTTCTGCAGCAATAGATGGTTTTTTATCACTTGAGTTTCAAATAGCTGCTGTACGAGGACATTATTAGTACACTATATGTATTTGCTGTTGTATTAGTTTGATTTTTTTACGCACAGAGATATTTTATAATAAATGGGTGCTATTTAGCAAGAGCACAATTTGTTTGTTTTTTTTTTTTATAATATAGGTCATTTATGTGCGTGGCTTATGAGCCCCTGAACCATAAAGGCTCATATTAAATACACTACAGATTATTTTCTCTTGATTGCTGTAGATGTCAAGACAAGTTCTTAAGATTGAAAAAATGTGTAAAAGGAGAAAGATATGGAACGTAAGTAGTATGCCATCTATTTCAGCCATCAGAAAGAATGAAATGGGCTTTAAAAAAGCATCCGTGATATTTAATGTACCACGCGCTACTCTTCAGAGACTCTTTTGGTTAGCGCATCGCCAACAAATGCAGCTGCCACTTAATTAGGACGTAAACCGATTATTGAGAACAAAATTCAACAGGAATTAATGGAGTATCTGATTATTATGGAAAGTAAATTCCACGACCTTACCGGGCAAGATGTTTGTCAAATATATAGAATCTAGCATCGATTCATAAAAAAACTAGCAGGTAGAGCGTCGTTTGATCACTTTTTGAATCGCCATAGAGACGTATTGTCTTTGCTAAAGCCCACAGCTACAACTTTTTCTAGAGCAAATTTATTCAACAAGGAAGCTGTCAATCTGAAAAATATATCCTGCAGATAGAGTATTTAACGTAGATGAGACAGGAATTTCTGGTTTTCAGTTGAAAATGTCACGTGTTGTTGGATTTAAAGGAAGAAGACATATTGGAGCGTTACTATAAGCTGAAAGAGGCTCTTCAGTGACTGTAAGGTGCTGTATGAGTGCTGAGGGACATTTGTTCTACCACTATTGATCTTTTCTCGGAAAAATTTCGCCGCTACACTCACGAAAGGTGCACCAACGGGATCCATCGGTCGATGCTATCCCTTCGAATGGATTCACTCTAATTTTTTTACAAGCTGGCTGAAACATTTTATTGAAAAAACCAAACCAATAAAGGAAGAGCTTTTAATTATATATGTTCACAACTCTCATACAAAAAATATTGAAGTTATTAGTCTGGCTCGTGAGAATCATTTGGCCATACTAAGTTTACCTCTTCACGCGTTACACAAGCTATAACTCCTTGATTAAACCTTCAATGGTGCTTTAAACTCCCACTACAATAAAGTCATTCGACATTGGATGCTTTACAGCAAAATATCTGATGGCTCATATAATATTTGTGAGTTATTTAGGCAAGAAAGCGTATTTAATGTGCCAGACCAGAACAATAGCAGCCAATGGATTCAAAGTTACCGGAATCTTTCCATGTTATAGAAATATTTTTTCACATGTGGCCTTCAATCAATAGACGATCGTCTTGGCTTAATAGCATTGTAGAAAGTTTACGGCAAAAAGTCAATGAGCGAAGAATTGCAAGCTTCAACTTCTATGTACGAAAATCCCATACGATTTTAACAAGGTTCGGACATTAAATGCACTCAAAAAATTTTAGAAGCAATTCATGCTAAGCTAGGTTTATCTTACATCCAAATTGCAAGCTTTAAAATTCGTCGCAATCAACAAAGTGCAAAAGATTTAGCGAAAGCAGGACCCTCTGGTGTATGCAAATCAACTTCTATAGAAGATACATAAGAGGGAACAATTGTCTCTCCAAAATATATTAAGTTCCTCAGCATACGGGAAAAACTTCCAATAAGGGATCTTAGCCGTGCCAAGTTGTCTTAATAACGTCTTCACCATACAAAACAATGTTAACAGAAAAACGAAATGAACAACAACAGATTGAAATAAATCAGAAAAAAGGCAAGGCTAAAAGTGCGGTAGGATGGCAAAAAGCATAAAGAGAATAAAAAAAATGTGTATGTTTCTGTAAAAAAAATCCTGTAAAAGGAATCTTAGACTTGACGACTTGACACATTCCAACTCAGATCCTGATAGTATCCGATTCAGATCCTGATGTGTGCAAAATGTGGGTACATATTGAGTATCCTGCACACTCAGTATGTACCCACATTTTGCAGACAATACATTGCACCCAAAGCTCGCCTCGTTTGTCTTTACAGAACAGTGATTCGAAAAACAAGCAAGCAGCGTCGTCTTCTCTAGGGTTTTCTACGACAATATTCATTGAATGCCGTTAGTCAGTTGACTTAATACTATCAGGATCTGAGTCGGAATGTGTCAAGTCGTCAAGCCTAAGATTCATTTTACAGGATTTTTTTTCTAGAAACACACAGTTTTTATTCACTTTATGCTATCTGTGCGATTTTTGGGAAATAACTAATTAAAAACAACTGTTTTGTTTGTTGTTTTGAAATAAAGCTCCTTGTTTTTTCATTTAAATGCAGTTTAATATTGCCCTACAAGTATTACCAAGGGGCTCTTATTATCGTCACACATCAAATTTTACGAAATGTGTATTAGCTAGCAGTTTTGTTTCTAAATTGACAAACATTAATTAAACTGGACAAAATACCGTTAAACCAAGTAAATAACTTATTGCACTGTATCATGCTGCAAAAACGATGAGAAAATGTATGTTTATTATAGATTTATTACAAAAAAAAACTAAATAGGGGCTCATAATACCACCTTTACATCTACTAGTTAGAGACAGAGACCTTGAAGCAACCAACTGAGACACAAAACAAGACGTCACGACAGGAGGAATAACAAATAAGATCATGAAACCAACTTTAACTCAGACACACATCTGAGCAAAACACAATTCATCACCAAAGAATT
The DNA here is from genome assembly GCA_947369275.1 of Nemotelus nigrinus. Taxonomy (NCBI): domain Eukaryota; kingdom Metazoa; phylum Arthropoda; class Insecta; order Diptera; family Stratiomyidae; genus Nemotelus; species Nemotelus nigrinus. The sequence goes on along the minus strand of OX376375.1, from coordinate 66,993,212 downwards.
TCAATTTATACACACGACAATCCGTCACAAGTATCTGGAAATAAATCAGCACGAGAACGAACAACACCACAGTCACTAACAACACTATCGAAAATGCGATAGCATTGGCGAATAAAAGTAAAAAATTATGTGCAAAAGAACATACTATGATGTTGACACACAAGTTGACAGCGCGAATTGTCATCTGAAAACTAAATATGAAACAATCGGGCCGCCGCAAGTAGTGGTATTTAGTCGATCTACGCGGTCAAAAGTCAATTTTGTAAAAGTAGCTCTAGTATCGTACAATCCCTACCCGACCAAGTTAAAGAGTCGAGGAGTATTATGCCGCCTGTCCTCAACCCTTTCGACACCCCGTTCAGCGTCCGCGTCTCTATCTAAACGTGATCGTTCTCTTTGTTGCACGTAATTTTTCCAGGAGTTTGAACAGTAATTCAGTTTCTCAGTGTCATATGGTTCGTTGGGCGATTTTCTCAAAAAAATACTAAAGATTTAGATACTACAAGTAAGAATGCATAGAGTTTTTCTAATTTCAAATTATTTCAATGTAATTTTAATGATATCTTAGTACATGTGAAAATTGTGTTCCATTGAACAAATTTTTAAGCAATATTTTGCAATTACAAAGGTATTAGTTGTACTTCAGGGTACGTCCCGGCTTTTTTTTGTTGCAGTAGGTATTTTAAGGTTTTAACTAAACTTTTTAACTTGTCGCGAATATCCGTGGTCTTTACTTATTTTGGCACCCTCAAAGAATAGAATCAAAAAACCGACTTATTGTTATCGATGTTAAAACAAGTTTTTTTTTGTTTTAGTGTCATCAGGTGGCTCTAAACTTAGGTTATGAACCCGAAAAAGGTTATTTGTCAAAATGCAAAAAAAAAATTTGCCTAATTTTGAAGAGAAATTAGATTATCTTGAAAGAGACTTGTTATCATGTGAAGACTATTCAGAACAACAAACGAAAGACATAAAACACCAATTTTCATACATTAAATCAGATTTTAAACTGAGGTGGCTTAAAGCACACAAAAAAGAAGATGTTTTTATAAAAAAGAACTCCAATTGGTTACAAGGAACATTCTCTATACCGAAAGTGCAGATAAAACTTTCAGCAGGTCGACCACAAAGGTCATTTAAAGAATCGAGTGAGAGAGCTAAAAGACAAAAAACGGAAGAACTTTGAAGTGCAATAAATGACGATGTATTGATGCATGCAGCTCAGTAAACATTACGAACTTCTGATAACAGAGATGCTTCAAAATTACTTAAGGAAATAACCAAGTCTCCGAAGCTAGCTACACGATACAAAACAGTATATTCTGAGTTTATGAAAGGATACGAAACTAAATTAACACCATTACAAGCTATATCTATGTTTATTGAAGCCGATCTTTCAAGAAGATAATACCAAATAATTAGAAGTACAATGAAAAAGAGGTATCCAAGCTACAGTGTGCTTCAAAGAGCAAAGCAAGAATGTTATCACCCCGAACAATCTTTCTAAGTGTCTGAAATTTGCGCCGAAACTAAATTACAAGACTTGATGAATCATACGGTGACAAGATTACTTACATATTTAGAAGACATTTTACAGAGTTTAAGTATAAAACAACGGAGCACTTTAGAGTTGGTTAGGAAGTGGGGTTGCAATGGCTCCCAACAAGCACAATACAAGCAAAACATGCAAACTAATGCCTTTTCAAAGTTGCTTCGTTCCTTTGAAATTATTGTGTGTTGCATAAAAGGAAACAAAGTAGTCTGACTTAATCCGACTCCATCTTCACCTAGATACTGTCGTCCTATGCGAATCAGATTTGTGAAAAAATCTGTTGACGTTACAAACGCAGAAATTGACTACTTCGAAAATACCATAAAGTTATTGCAAAATACCGAATTCATTCGGGGAGAAAAAACATTTTCAGTGAAACATACAATGATGCTAACTATGGTAGATGCTAAAGTTTGCAATGCTGCAACAGGAACATCTTCTACAATGAAATGTTATATTTGTGGGGCTACTTCAAAGCAGTTCAATGAATTAACCATCAAATGTGATATTAATACCGATGCATTATCCTTTGGTCTTTCTGTGTTGCACGCTTGAATCCGATTCTTCGAAAGCATATTGCATCTGTCATATAAACTTCCAGTACAAAAATGGCAACTAAGATCAGAAAATGACAAAGCCATAGCAAAGCAAAGAAAGCCAGAGATACAAAAAAAGTTTAGACATGAAACAAGTTTGATAGTAAATATTCCGAAATCAGGCTTCGGTAACACGAATGATGGTAACACCAGCAGACGTTTTTTTGCCAATCCTAAACTAGCAGCTGAAATAACTGGTGTTGACTTTAACTTGATTTACAGACTGAAAGCTATTTTGGAAGTCATTTCGAGTGGTCACAAGATCGACTTAAATAAGTTTGTCGAGTAATGAATACAAACTGCAAGGCTTTACGTCTAATTGTACCCATGGCATTCGATGACCCCTACATTTCATAAGATCCTGGTGCATGGTGCAACTATGATACAACACGCATTGCTACCTATCGGCCTACTATTTGAGGAAGCTGCTGAAGCATGAAACAAACATTTCAGGCAGTACCAACAAAACTTTGCACGTAAAGTTTCCAGGGAATCATGCAATCGTGATGTCTTAAATAGACTTCTACTATGCTCTGATCCCTTGATGAGGCCGATACGAAAAAAATGACGAATCCATTTTCGAAAGAAGCCATAAAAATGCTTATACCAGCTGAACCAAATCCAATTAATGATGACTCTGACTAAACGGAGGAGTTTACAGAAGACAAGACATCTATAGAAGACAAAGAAGAGTCTTCTGACGAATATTCATAACACTCGTCATCAAAACCGTTTTGATTTGTTTGAAATTTAATTAAGTTTGTGTGTATCATAGTATCCCTTATAATAAAAATCAGCCACAATGATCTAAATCTATAATCTTTCATCATATATAATCTATAATGCAATAAAAAATTTAAGAACGCTATTTATGATAATAAATCCATAAGAAATAGTTTTGACTGCATAGATCGACCAAATACCCCTATGTGCGCCGTCCCACAGTGAAACAGGTCAGTACGAGAAGCAACGCAAATTGATTCATGTTCTGGATCGTGTGATTCAGAGTTCCAAGAGTTTCCACAGTTTCCAGAGTTTCCAAGTGAATAGATTTATGGATTTCAAGAGGGCATTTTTTTCTAAAATTAAATGATGAAAATGCTAGTCCTTATTTTGAGAATTCACTATATTTAAAGGTTTATTATGATCTAAATATTTTTTATGCTTGTCCAATGCTTGTTGAAAACTAAATTCATCTTTGATTTGACAAAAATATCAGATAGACACCTTTCCTTCAAAGTCGATGTCCTTGTCGCAGAATAAAATATTTATAAAATCTTACGAGCTTCAGCAAAAGAACACACTAGGCTGGATAAACCGAAACAAATGCTTCTAATTCTTTCAAAACGACATACGATATTAACGGAATCCAAATATTATAACATATAAAGCACGTTGTGCAACATTTCTATCGGATAATTCACAATAGTTTTCCGTGCCCAGCGTGTGCATTATCTCATACAAAATAAATTTTTTCCGCATAAATTTCTATCCGACTTTTAAAACGTTCCCACAAGTGAAAAAAGGATATCTCGACCAAATTACACCACATCTTACTCTACTTAAATTCATAATAGTGAAAGCCATACCGTCGTTAAGTACTATTTCCACCAAGTAAAAGACTTCTTTCAGCTTAAAAACAGCCAGCTGAGACTCTATCAGATTCTTAGTCTGCATCTCGGTCGTCTTGGTGGCCATCGTCTTGAATAATAAACTTGGAATTCTTCAAGTTTACTTCTGACCTCAGTCTGTACACTTTACTCGAAAGGTTGTGAAAGACTGTTTACTGAAAGCAATTCTCGTTGTACTTTAACCAAGAAAAGACATCCAAAAATGTAAGATCTGAGACTAGGGTAAGTATGTTGGTGTCTTCTTTCTTTCACTGACACTAAGAAATTCAGATACCCTTATAACAGTTTTTTCCTCATCTGCATTTTAAAATAATTAAGAAAATGACCAGCATGGTGTTTGGATGATAGTCGGCTGTGCAGGATACGAACTTGAGTTCTATAATGCCTAACTGCTTCGTTTCGCAAACTGACAAGTATACACTGAAGCTTTTAACCAATCCCATGTTGCAGTATAATAGCAGTAATCTGATTTATAGTGACTGTGATTTTTTTTTTGGAGTAAGTTTTTTTTCGTTTGAGTTATTACAGCTGGATGATAATGTGCCCAAGGACAAGATCTTGGGTAAATAGAACAAGTGTAGATGGCACTGAGCTTCCATTTTACAGAGATAATGAAGTGAATGCAATGATGGTGATAGTCGTGTGGATTTTTGTGTGCTGAGTAATTGATTGCAGGTTAGCAGCGTGTAGTTTTGTCAATAAAAAAATCGATAATTTCATTTAATATAAATTAATAGAAAATAAATAATATTAAATCGATAAAAAAAATTCTTATTTGATTTATCATCTTGCTTAAAGCTTTCAATCACAGTTTGACACTATTTGAATAAAAAAAACACACTGTTATTATTTTATGTATATTTTGTTTAAAACTTTTTGAAATTATTTTATTTCTTTAAAATAAATAAGTCCGTTTTTACAAAATACGGTCAACTGTAACATAAATCAATGCACTAACCCAAAAGACTTTATCCAAGTATGTTCTTTCTTCGTAAGTACACTCTTTGATGATACTCCTCGCGTATCGTATCAGTCTTATCGAAATTCAAATGGCTTTTTATTGGTTTTAATAATTCTTTTTGACCTTTTAATGTCTTTCACAGTCTGCTATCACCATTTTTTTCTACAATATTGGTATTGTTCTTCAAATGCGTTTCGTTTGAATGCATAATAAGTAACGGCTTTCAATAGATTTCCAGTGAAAAGATTTTATCAGACATCGATGTATGATGAGATTAACCTTTGACGCTTATAAGATGTGAAGAGGTTCTTGCATTTCTCTGTTTGTTGCATGGCATAGCTTGTGTTTTTGTCAGAATCAATATGCGAATCAGCTCTTTCAATGCGATTTAACCTTGTCCAAGTTCAATTAAAGCAGTTCACGACCACTTCGCTTTCAACAAACATTCTACGATTAAGCTGCCGTCACTAGACTAAAGCACCTGATCACTTTCTTTTTTCAAGCGTCATCCTTTTATTTTCATTCACTTCTTTCATCCAACTTGAATGACTCTATTTGCTACTTGTGACCTGTAAGAGTTTGAAGATTGGAAACAGTGAAAGCCGGCCAAATACCACTTACAAGAAGCATTGAAAATTTCACGACCGACTCCACCACCATGCCACTACTCCACAACACAATAAACGCAGCACAGACTACCTGTATCAAGTGCATTACTGATATCCTAGCAAATCTTTTACTTATTCGACAGAGGATTTTTTTGTGCAAAAGAAGCGTTACGTAGAGTGATGGCGGTGCGCTATGCAGGCATTATCGCAAGTACCATTCAAATTGTCCTTGCCGGCAGTAGCAACGGTGGCGACATTGATCCTTTGTAAGATATCCTTTTGCATTCGAGCAATATTCTCGACGCAATATCGACGTAGTTGAAAGCACTCACCAGTCTTTCCCTCATCCAAGCTCGGCACAGTTTTGAATGGTCGATGCTAACTGTTAGGCTTAGACGAGACTCAGCGAGAAGCTCCACTCAATATCACCCGGCTACGACAAGAATGTCGATATCAATGACGAAAGAAATGGTAACGAATATAACTGCGATGGTTACGTAGTAGTACTGGGACGATGATATGTGATCCCAAATTTATTATGCGGATGAGCGCAATTGATTGGGTAGGATTTTTTTGTTCGGATTTTTTTTCTTCAGCGCCCTGAGGAGAGCTAGCAGCTGAGGCTAGTCGACAGATTCCTTTTTCCGGAGTTCGAAGATAAATAACTTATTCAGCACTGAATTTACTAAGATTGGTGATGTGAATATTCGAAAAGATCGTGAATTATAATTTAATTTAATTTGCAGATATGAGTCCTGCAAAATACTTTCAGCTATGTTGATCGAATGGAACAGTGAGCAGCAAAAGAATTGTTATTACAAGGTTGAATGAGTTTTGTGAATACTAAGTGAATGTTCTTGGGAGATATGATATGGCTTTGGAGGGAAATATGCTTGAGGGATTTTGACACATATTGGGCGCTTAAATAGGACTAGAGGTATTTTTGGTTGATGCTTATTGGTGGAGACTAGAAGCTAAATCATTGATGTGAGAAGTTATTCAATGACGGTATTTTAGTGCATAACTAATGGTGCGGATTTAAGATACTAATTTTTTTTCCAAAAGGAACAAGAATCGACAGAATGTTTTTTATATATAATCTAGTAAGAAAAAAAAATCGTAGTTTAAACTGCAAATTATTCCCCAAATCAGGTACTAGTTTAAACTTTTCTTTAAATGAGATTTATGAGCTGAATTTGAATGAAATAAGTCCATGAAAAAACAGCATTTAAATTTAAAGAAAAAAAATCGGCAAAATAAAATTTTTTTTGGAAGTTAATTTAAATTAGAGATTCAATTAGTATTGTTCTTTAACTCAACCATCCATTTATCTATCCAACGAATGACTTAGCAGTAAAACATGTATTACAGCAAGACTTTAACAGATTGAATTCTTCAAAAGTAAGAAAACTTTATTAGATTGGCCTATTTAATGAGAACCGGTGACAAAAATGATCGAAACTGGGAGTAAATCTTTCAATAAGTTCTCAAAATTATCGCAAGCAAACGAAGCCTCGCAATTTCATAACAATACATTGGATAAACTTATACTGATATATGAAAGCTGTTTAATCTGATGTGAAAGCTGGGAAGTCTTATTGAAATACTGTAGGTATACTGGCTGTCTGGAAAAACATTGAAAGATAAGGAGAAAACTAACCAGTGAGGAGGAGTATTGTGGAAGTCGCCAATGCAACAGACATTTAGCCTGACTGATGCTTGAAGTCTACAACTGCATGACGATTGCTGACAGGTCCTACCTTGAAAGCTGTCTGAACGTAGTGGCATCATGCAGATTAGAAAACCAGGACACAAGTGGTGACACCCAGTGGCGTTGATCTATCATCACAAAAGATCCTAGATTGAGCTAAGTTCGTATATTCTGCTGCTTTTAATTTATAGATACTGTGCAAGCGCAATGTATGAGGCCGCTTGCAGTTTTCTTATTTTGTTCTTAAAAGAAAGGACAAGATTTTGGCATGCTGCACATTGATCTTAAAAATTTTACACTTTCAGGCGTCATGTTTGGTGACCCCCTTTGTACGTACACTTAGACAATATCCACTATTAAAAAACTCTATAGAAGAGAGGTTCCACTGGTTCTTTGCGTTTTGCTCTAGAGACCTATTCAGGCCTCTAGAGACCACAAGAGTTGATGCTTCACAGCTTCTTGGTTTGGTTAAAACTACCCGCATCAAAGTATTCAGAACTTTTTCTGTTCAAGTAGGATCACCAGGCTGAAACCTTATTCTCCTAAGATTCGTGTGCCTAATAATTCAGTGCTTTGCATTGATGACTGCATTCTGCTTACCTAACATGCCAGTAATGAAACCTGCACTCCTGCGAGGAGCAGAAATCTAACGACTACAAGGAAAAATTTTTTAGGATATTTTACCCAATTTTATGTATCTCTTCTCCTATAGTGTATAGGGTATATATGGACAGTGACCATTTATAGTATATTTAGACATAGTTGCATAGTAGAACGCTATGAGATATTTTAATATAGCTTTATGACTTAAGATGCCATAAGCTGTAGGACTTTCGTTTGAGAATCTCAGCGAACGTAGAGATACACGATAGTATTTCTTACAATAACTTATTGGATGACATACAAAATTATTTAGATTCCAATAACTAAAACATGTTAAACTTTCCCATGTTTTCTTGAACAAATTGCCAGTAAGCATAGCATCAATTGCCAATTAGCGTAGCCACTGCACTGCATCGTTTATACCGCGTTTACACGTATGGCAAATGCTGGCGAGCTGAGTGTGTAAATGATCACTTTGTCTATTCTCGCCTGTTTTTTCATAAGTTCGTCGACGAAACGTTCGCCATATGTGTAAACGATTAGACTGATTTCTAAAAACACTGCACAGTGCATCAGATGGCATTTGTTTAACAGTAGCTTACCGGGCAATAGCAATATAAATTTGGGTGATAATTTAGTTCGTATTATCAAAGTGAAAATGGACGAAAAATTCTCGAGCAAGTGCGAGAATAATCATTTTTACATGGCAAGAGAGAACAAAATAAAAGAAAAGAAAAACACATGATCTCTTTCAATGTGCTCCTCCATGTGCTTTTCAATATGCACACTTCTTCGGCACTGAAGTCCATCGCAGTCCGTTTTGGGCTTCATATATACTTGCAACGTAATATATAGACTTCAAAGCATAACATGAATATGAATTATATCGAACAGCGAACCGAACATAATTTTGCTATGTAGCATATGAAACTTCTATGATAAAATAGGAGAAAACACTTCGAACGTGGATACAACATTAGATCAGAATCATTACGATACCTTTTGCAATAGATACCATATTGTATGGTTGAAATTATTTTTATAAATTGAACAATGCATATAAAGAAAAGTAAAGTTTGTTGTTATTTATGAGGCCAGCGACGATACACTTTTCTGTGAACAGAACATTTTAATATGTAGTTGGAAGCCATTATACATAGTAAGATTTTCTAAATGTTGCTTTTACTATGTTGCTATGAAAAATACATATGAGTATAGTGCGGTTGAACATAAATATGCGAACTTTTACGGCGAAATAATGCACTTTTTCCCCAAACTCAGTGTCATAAAACTATAGGAATATTAACCAAGAAAATTTTTCTCAGTGTAGGAGGCTTTGGCAAGATCGGGTTCAAAATGGTAATATTAGACCGACTTCCAATAACCAGTTTTGGAACGCTCTGTGTGAGTTACTCATTCAACTTTTGGTTAGAAAAGGCAACTAAAAAGTGACCGTTCACAATCCTTGCTTGTGAGGTATTGTAAACTGGTCTCAACTTGGTTATCTCTCCCCATAGTTCCAACCTTCTTAGACGAGTCTTTCACAGCAATGAGAGGGGCAGACGCAGCTTCTGTGCACACTTTTCTTTTTTTTTTCGCGGATGATGTGTTCGTATCTGAAATACCAAGCTAAGCAAGATTTTTTGTGCTGTTTTTGGCACTTTTCGGCACCTTGCATTCAGGATTGCTAGGGTCGGCTTTTGCTTCAACCTTGCTCTACCACCGACAGATTTGTCATCTTTGCTGGTTGGCTTGGCTTTACTTCCAGTCATTAATTCACAACATTTCCTTCAAAGCCCACACTCAAACTCTAAGTAATACTTAGGAGGAAAATGCAATGGCTTTTGATAGAGACAGTGACCAATTGACTTCAGAATTCAGGATTTCCTGTGCCCGGTTTTTCGGTTTAGCTATTATTTTTTTCAGTAATTACAAAACTAGGCAGTTTCTGTAGTTGGCAGTATGGTTATTACCACATTTGCTACATTTGTTAGTCAAAAGCTCTTGTTTACTATTATGGCAGAATTTTTGTGTGAAGTCCAATCAAATTATTGGCATTTAGTGCATTGCACGATTCTTTTTCTTATTTGAGTGTAATTTAGAGGTGCATAAGATAGCCTATAAGTAGACTTTAAATTTTGTAGATTTGGCGTATTTTAGGTTTTGGTACAGTGAAACCTGCGAAAGTTGGCCACCCGTGGGGCAAAAATGTTTGGCTAACTTTCACAGGTGGCCAGCTTATAAGGGGATCATGTTGGCCAGCTTATAAGGGAATCGTGTTAGCCACCAGGCCAACTTTTACAGTAGCCAGCTTATAACAGAATCAGTTTTTACACTGATATTCAAAAAAAAATGTTCCAACTATCTGTTTTTATTTTAATTTATAATTCATTTATTGATAAATTGAATAAATTGTAAATATACAACAAAAACACATATATTTCTTCATATTATCAAACATAAAAAAGTCAAACTTCAATAAAATACTGAATTCATTTAACAAAGTAAAACTATGAAAAAACAAACAAAGATAAATTACATACATGTTACACATTAGGTACCTTCAAAAAATTATCCAAATTTGTTTGTTTTAACATTTTCGATTTTGCACTATGCTGTTCTATTTTAGTTTTTATGTTAAGAACCTCCGAAACCAGGTTAGGTTGGTTTGCAGAAACGTACAAAAGAAGCTCGTTTACGTTATGAAGGGCATCACTCGCTGTAAGAGGACGATAATTGACAAAGGCGCCACATTCTTCTTCTTCGGATACACCATCTAGATCCCCTGTTTCAATAGCTTCAAACTCTTTCAAAATTTGTGCCATTATTTCATCAGGGGAATCGGCCAGAACCTCGTGAACTATTCCGCCTTCATCTGCTTTTAATATATCGTCTGCTGATAGTACAAGTTCATTTTGAATATTTTCAGGAAAGCTTGAAATTATTTTTTCCATTTGAACTTCTTCCAAAGATTCCTCCAAAGATTCTTCGGTAAGTGGAGCATCCACAGGAAATCCTGCACGATGAAAACAGCTTGTTATTGTTGATATTCCAATTTCATTCCAAGCGGAAACAAGCCATCTGATAGCATCCAAAACGCTAATCATTTTGCAAAGCTCAGTGCCTGATTTGCACTCATCAATCTTTGTTAACAGGTAAAGAAGCATTTTAGATCTGTATCTTATTTTTACATTTTGAATTATACCTTGGTCTAATGGTTGGATTTCTGATGTTAGATTGGGCGGTAAAAATTTAACAACAACATTTGAATACTGTTTTGTAGAAGTGTGGCTTGTCGCATTATCTATAAAGAGGATTATTCTTCTGTTTTGAAATTTCATTTGACGATTTATGGAATCAAGCCACGTTTCAAAAATTGTTGTTGTCATCCATGCCTTTTTGTTATGAGTCCATGTGACCATAAAATTATTCGTGTCAATTTTATTTTGACTGAAAGCTCTCGGTTTGGCAGCATTTCCTATAACTAAAGGCTTTAACTTTTCGCCAGTTGCACTGCAGCAAAAAAGAACACTTAACCTTTCTTTTGCTATCTTCCCACCTTTACATATCTCATCTTTAGAAACGAGGCTTTTCGTTGGTAGCTGCCGAAAAAACAGGGCTGTTTCATCAGCGTTAAACTGATCTTCCGGCGGATAATCTTCTACAATATGAGGAAGTTTACTCTTCCAATCGGCCGCAGCCTGATGGTCGATATTAGCACCTTCACCACAGAGAACTTTAAATTGAATGTTATTTCTAATACGAAAAGATTCAAGCCACCCGTTACTGGCACTAAAATTTGGAATTTTCAGTTCCTCTGCTAAATGTTTTGCTTTGGTTTGTATCATTGGACCACTTACGGGGATATTTTTTGATCTACATTTTTTGAAAAATGAAAGAGTGCCCTTATTGATATCCTCAAAACGAGTGTTTCTTAGCTTTCTCTTTCTCTCCTTTGATTGATTGCCCTCTGTCGCAAATAAAATTTGTTGTTTTTGAGCTTTAATATTACCAACTGTAGACTTAGAGATTCCAAATTTTTTCGCCAACGTTCTTTGCGATACTCCTTTATCCAGTTCTTTTAAAATTTCTTCTTTTTTATTAAGAGAAAGCTCAACTAGTGCTTTTCTGGGTGCCATTTTAAAATCTGAAGAATTCTGTAAATTATTTTTATAAGTTTTATATTTTATGCAGTATATTTTTTACTAACCATACATAAAATTCTAATGCCTGAGGTACAGTCAACGCAGCTTATCGCGGCTTACGATGGCTATCGCAGCGAACAAAATCGTCTGATTACACTACAACGCGTTCGAATGTCAACATCCACACGACAATTTTTAATTTCGATTAAATGCGATTATTGAAATCCAAATCTTAAGGTTAATTCATATTCATATTCATCAAACTTTAATTCATATTCACCAAACAAATGTGATTGAAACTTCAGCTCACATCAAATTCAAATTCGACGAATTCTAATCCAGCGGTTAAACTTTTAAATCCAAGCACATAAAATCACAAACTGACAATATTGCATCATCTCATCCCAATACCCACTCAAAATGCAATATGATTATGTACGTATGTTTCCACAATAAAAGAAAAATTCTTTATGGCCAAGTTTAGCAGGTTACTTTACATGAGCGGTGAAAAAATATGAGCGAATATGAGGCCAAGTTTCAAGTTAGACAGGTGGACAACCTATAGAGGTAATTTGGAAATATTTTGCACTGGAGTTTCTTTGTGCTTTTATATATTGGTCAATTTCCGCAGGTGGCCAACTTACAAGAGTGGCCAACTTGACAGGTTTCACTGTATCTTTGGGTCATTATTCAGTTTTCACGTGTGACTGCAGCTTTTCAAACTCCGGATTGGTGCTATGTAAACAAGCTCTCTCTCAACATTAATAAATGCCAGGTTATTAGTTTTTCCAGAAAATGCACGGTCACACACAATACGTACTTCCTCGGTAACAATGAGCTAACTCGAGTTGATAACATTGTTGACCTCGGTGTTATCTTAGATGAAAAACTCCGCTTCACTTTACACTACGATAAAATACTTTCTCGTGCAAGCAAACAACTTGGCTTCATCAAAAGACGAGCCAAAGAATTTCGTAGTCTGTGGGTCACAAGATCCTTATACACTTCACTCGTACGTCCTATTTTCGAATACGCTTTCATTAGCTGGAATCCTGCTTTTGAAACCCACAGTGACAGACTCGAGTCAATACAAAAGCAATTTTTACTTTTCGCCTTGCGCGAGCTATACAATCCTTATGACTTTAATAGCCTACCCCCTTCTGAGTTTTGACTGGGTAATTTAAACCTATCGACACTAGCCTCCAGAAGAATGGTGATATCGGCCTGCTTCACATTCGACGTCATTAGAGGCGCTATTAATGTAGAATTCCTGAATAATAAAATTTTGATAAATATCCCTGTGAGGAACACCAGGTCCAATCGTTTCCTAAAAGAGCAATTTATATTCCCCTACGATTTCCAAATCATCCTTCAAGTCCTCTCTTTTCCATGCCATCCGTAGCCTTAACCTTAAGCTATAGCTTTTATGTCAATGTTTATTTATTGATTGCTATTTATTAATTTATTTGTTACTCTTTTTTTAATTTGTTTGTTTTTTACATAATTAACTTGTTTGTTTTTACTTTTTCCTTTACTTTACTTTACTTTTCCATTTTTTTTTATCTTAATTTGATGTCATTTTTTTTTAATATGTGATTTTGTACCTTGTTTTGGTGTATGAATAAATAATTAAAACATTTATGATGGATTTTGTTCATAACCAAAGACCATTCCATTCCTTTTGGAGCTCGTCAGCATCATTATTAAGTTTAATGTACTCGATTACCATACTCAATAATTTTTTGCTTTTCATTTGATACAACAACGTTGAAATTCAAACTTTTTAGTAACTTTTCTAAAGATTTTTTTTTGCAAACATAGATTTTAGACTTAGAGACATTTTCGTATTTTAAGGGCATTGCTTGGAAGTTTTTTTTTAAATTTTCATGTCCGGTCCCTGCAGAGAGATGTATTTGTAATTAAAAATCAGTTTGATACATTAAATGTCGAAATAATATTTTTTATATTATAATAATCACTTTGAAACAAGACTTCACATCTTGGATTACTGAGCCTTCAAACACTAAACAGCATTTTGATCTTCGGTCAACTTGAATTGATCAATCCAAACCATTTTAAAAAAAATTGTTCAGTGACATCGCAGCCGTGATCATTTCTAAGATATTTTATTTAATCCTTAGCAATAACATAAAATATATACTTCTCTTTATTCAAGTGATCTAATTTCATTCTTACAATTGTTTTAGCTAACTATGTCATATTTCAAGTTCACTTTATCCAGTCCTAGATGTTTTACATCGAAAAGTAAAGTGAAGTAAGCCCACGGCAACACTCTTACAGGTATAGAGGTTGAAGCTGATAGAGAGCTTCATCACGAACTTGCAGCCAATATGAATATGAGTGTGGAGTGGCTAGTTTCACGGCTTACTTTACCCTTGATTAATTCTGGTACCTATTCAGAGCTAAGTGAACGCTTGGTGCGTGGACCCTCGTCTGAACCTGGATTCGAACCAGGGACCCCACACGCAACAAGCCGTCACATACATCATCCTTGCAGAAATTTAAAGACTTAGATTATCGTGGACCTGAAAATGGACTAAGAACTACAGTGCAACAACCTGATTAAAGTGCCAAGAATATCTTACTGAATATTGAATAACGCAAAGACAAAAACTATATGAATTTCAATGTAACATTCATTGCAGCATCATCCTTCAGTACCATCAGTCCATGCAATGGTGTGTCAACACTGCAATGCCTGGGCCTTGAGGCAAAGCAGAGCAAGGCTCACTGTCAGTTCCGACAAACAGAAAGACAAGAGTCTGGGTGTCTGGACAGATTCAACAGTATAGCATTCGCTTTCATTAATAATCGTTGTAAGTTTGACTCAACCACTGGTTGTTGCTTGCAAGCGTTTGTTGCTGCCTAAGCCAGCAAACAGTGACAGTACCGAAGACTGGATTTTTTGACCGTGTCGAGAAACATGAGTATTTCAAACCTGACGCAGGACTAAGTATGCTGTAAAACAGAAAGACTTGAAAGACTTGAGCGGAAACAAGCTAGTCCCTGGAATGGTCGGAGTCTTTGAAAAATGTGAAACGTCCGTCTACACACAGAGTCCGGACATTGTCATCCAGTCAAACACGCCATGAACGCATGCTAGGGTGATTGAATGTAAGGATCAAATATTCGCTACACTCTTGACTCGAGTGCAGAATTGTGCCGATTTAAATATTCAGTGTACTGTGTACAGTAGCAGTCAGCTAACTACATGGTATAAACACTGCACCATGCAGAAGCAACTCTGTTGTTCCAATAGGATGCCCTGTGCCAACATCATATAATTATGCACACATTCCCGACACTTTGTCATGTGTGCCGTCGCTTCCCGTAGTTTTGTGACAGAGAGTCTTTTGCTTTCCGACGTAACTGCTAAAAACGGAGGAGATAGTTGATAGTTTTTCCTGATAATAACTTTGAACTTTGGATAGGATTGTAAAACATAGAACTTGTGTTGTTATTCTTTTCGTGGGCCAGAATGATGACCGCAGGAATGAACAAACTTTTCAATGTTGGTAGGATGGCTATGAAAAAAGCGAAAGAGATGTCTCGATGGAACTGAAAGATTTAAAAAAAAATGATTTAGTTCACAGAAACCAATTCTTTATTAGAACAACTAAAAATATGCCAGAATTCTTCAGAATCCAGGTGGCTCCAGTGCAACTCGTTCAAGTGATTCAATTCTTTAGTTTTTGGTCATATATCTTCTTTTTGCAGAAAATGTGAACGCCATTTTGACATTTCGACATAATGATAAGTTTGAACTAAAGAAATCTGAGCCATCACCTGCCATTTTGATTATAATTCAAAGTTTTTTTTAAATTATATTCTAACATCTTTCTCATTTTCCCCACAATAAATCGAACTTACAAAAAAAGTCTGTTTTGGAAAGCTAAGATCGGTTGTTTACTGTAAAAATGTGTTCATTACTATTGTCCATAAAATGGCATTTCAAAGAGATCAATCCTAAATCACGCCCACCAATACCTTGGTGTATTAACTCATAGCAAATTGTGCAGTGTGAAGGCAACTAAGTGACCTTTCTACTACATTCTGTTGTCCATATACGATACGATAATTGCAAATTTTAACCAAAAATTGTATCTATGAGAAATTATTTACCCAAACATTATTCATACTAATGTTTTGAATTTGACGAATTCTTTTTCTTGAGATAAACAAGCTTATTTCAAAATGAACCTTGAATATCTGAAATCTTGCTAAAATTATTCATCTGAAGACACCATCAATTTAATTCCTCACATCCCGATTTGAATTCTTAGCATTAGAAAATCCTAGAGACATGCTCAGTATAAATAACAAAAATCACCTCTCCCACTAGTAAATCACAATACAGCTTATTTACATACATATCTTCTGAAACGGAAAATTCCATCTCAACATTTTTCAATGGCGCCTTATATATACAGATCCCTCGCAATAATGCCTATCAAATATTTGAGCATTAGCTCGAGAAAGTCAATAGACCCTGTTTCCCGCCTAAGCTCATCAAGCTCCGAAATTTATTCCATGCTTCAGTCACTATGTCAGTCAACCGTTGAAACAATATAAACAAATATTCTTTGAAAGTGACTCGGTGAAAACTACCCCCTCGATTCAAACCGAATCGAATCCTTACAATGAGGCTTCCATGTCCTGAGATCCTAGCAGTTTTCATCGACTCTACGAGTAAACAAAACCTTATCAATTATTCTCAACAATCATGAGTTTGGTGGGTAAGTAAATTTCAATTGTCGTTGGACCAGCGAAAGAAATACGGCTCTGGGCTGGAAAACACCCATCAAAGAGAATAAGGATATTTCGAGCAAGTGTTCTCTGAATTGGAGAAATGAAAGTCAGAAATGCGCAAGGTTTTATACAGGTGCAATTTCACCACAGCTAAGTGTGCAGGGGAGCTTTCGAAGAGAGTAGCGAATTTAGTCTGCTTTTTTCGAGTTTTCACGACAGTATTCTACCTGTCTAAGGATCGTGGTAGTATGACGCCGAATTGAAAACCGTTTTCATACGGGAATCATTTAAGGAAAAAGTAGGACAATGCTTTAAACTGACTTGCTTTAATTTAAAATTTGATTTTCAGTATCGGGTTGCGAAGAATCGAGTTTCGAATGATTTGGTTTGTTGAAGTGATGATGATTTGATGTAAGTGTGGAGCGGAATGGATTTGAAGGGAACTTTGTGGTTGGTTGTGCCACTCTCACGAAAGTAGATTTTAGGTCACTTGCCGATTTTAGTTGTTTTCTTAAGTTATTTTGTTGTTTAATATGAAATTTTTTGGTTATAAGTATAGAAACTTTACTTACTGTATCCTTTATTTTTTCAGCTTATTAGTTGCAGAAATATAGCTGTGGGTATCTAAATGTAGTGAAATATTGACAAATATAATTTGTCACTTATGTAAACCTAAATTCCCTCTAAATATATATGTCGACTCTGGAGATTTACTTTGTGCTTTATATTGCAATAAACTTATATATTCCCATAAAATTTATTTAAGCAATCAAATAAATGCTTTCAACAATATCTTTGCTTTATCAAATATGTCGATTTAGAAAGGCTGTCGTAGAATAAATTAACCCTCTTATTCTATATCAGTGCTTCTTAATCTATTCAATATAGATAATATTTTTTATTTTTTTTTTAACATTTAATAATAGTTTGCTCTACACGTTTTCCCATCGATGCTGCTCCAGCAAATTGAATCATTTTTTTTTAGCTTTTCTAGGCCATTTTTCAACATTAATTACATCGACTTCAAGACCATTAGGCGTATTCACTTCACTTCTTACAAAAAAAAAAAAAATACTTCTGTGCATAACACTTTTCTATTTTTGCATTCGAGAAAAGTTTGGTTGATTGTTTGTTTCTGCACTATAAACTCCGCTTTTCTCAATCTACTTTGATATATTGCTTTCAAAACTATAAATTGTATAGAAAAAATGCTGATTTTTATCGTCCTTCCTTGTTTTTTTTTGGTTTTAACTATAAGGCAGCCAGATTCGGTCTGGTATTTGTTGCAGAGATTCTTTGTTTTCTTCCAGGCTATCAACTTCTTTTTCCAGAAAGGTTGAGCATTTTTCGAACTTCGTAGGCTTTCAAGCTGGTCGACTTGGAAGCTCCCACTATTCTCGCCATGTCTTCCACTGTAGTGTTGGCCATCAATTTGGTGCTCAACATAACGGAATAATCGTTGCTGGAGGTTTTTTTTCACAAGTTGTCACTAACTAAACCATGCTTATACATGCAAAGTGACAATTTGGCTGTTAACAAGCATGTTGCTAGTTCTATGTGGCTGGTGCGTTACTCATAAATGGGGTGCACTTGCTGCAAAAAAAAACAGGACGCTACGAGTTTTCATTCATCATAAAATTACACAAAAATCGCAATTTAAAACAAAAGCATAAAGAAAAGAACTACCTTCGAAAAGAGGCATGAAGCTCTAAGGCATGAGCTGACAAAAGAGAGTAAGTCAAAATGCGCCAAAGCACACTTGCTGTGAGATGATTTGAAAAACATAGCCACACGCACACAAAAATTGTACAAATGGCTTCAATTTAGCGGCGATAGGGGACAGGCAGCTTCGGTCTTAGTTTTTATGGGGCCCTAAACTAGCCTTTGACTCCGGCTTTGGAAAAAAATCCCAAGAAATTCTCTAATTCAGCAGGCTATTCACGAAAGACAATACCTGAAAGCCGAAAAGGTGTATTCACATATTTTATTACTACAAATGTCAAAGCAATATACAGAACGTGCGATCCTCCGACAGTCATGTACTATTCTCAACTCTTTTCTGGGCTAGTGCAGTCAATGCAGAGTTTCATAAAATTTCACTAAGTGACATCTAAAAGGCCTTCGACTCAGTATGGTATGAAGGGCTAATATTCAAACTTATAAAATACTCCTTTCCAATTTACGTCACGCAAATAGTTGGTTCCTTTCTTGAGTTCAGAACTTTCTTAGCTATGGCTCATGCTATGTCCTGTGTATGTATAAATAAAGCGTTCCTGCAAGCGTTCTTGAGGGGTCAGCACTAAGCCCCGTACGTTTTAACATATATACTGCCGATATACGACGCTGCTCTTATTGTGGAATTGCTATGCGTGCGAACGACTTGGCTATTTTTTGCAGCTCAAACAACCCGGATGAAATTTTCAGCATACTCCTCATGAGCGAATACTGCAATAAATGAAAAATTCTGATAAGCCCGGCCAAAATACAAGCTATATTTTTCAGTAGAAAACAAGCTTTGAAAGATCTTCCCAGCCCCCATAGGAACATTTTAGTAGCGATTGTGCCTTGTGCATGCGGTTAAATGTAATATAAGTAATATAAATAAATGATTGTGCATGCGGTTAAATACTTGAGCGTTCACCTGGACACAAAACTAAATTTTAAAATCCACGCTGACGCAATCGTGGCCAAAGTAATCAAAAGCATTCAAGCCAAAATAATTCAGGAATTTTGTTTTTCAAATCCATAATGCAACCAATAATTTTAATGCAGCTCCCGTCTGGAGTAACTGTGCCTCGTGCAATAAAAAGAAGCTGCAAAAAGTCCAAACCAAATGCCTTAAAATCATCCTTGGCAAAACTTTATATTTTTTAACTCGACTCCTTTAGATGATGGCTGGCATAAAACCTGTTTTATTGATAGTCGAAAACAGAAAATTAAAATTTATCTCAAAATGCAGAGCTTAGAATATTTAAACATTGGTAACTTATTGTCATTGTAAATGTTCGCGATATGAATATTCAATGTAAGCATTTATTAATAAGAAAATAGTAAAGACGCCTCGCGCTGGCAACCCTTTGCTAGCATCAAAACCAAAAATATATCACACCTGCCTCACATTGAAATCGACCTACTTTGCGAATTTAGTTTTGAGCCGATGACTGCATTGGAAGTTATATCACTACCGCTGTAACTTCACTGCGGCAGCTGTTGTTGTTGTATTCAATGTTCTTATCTAAAGCTCTGTCATAAAGAGCTTAACTTACTTTAACTTACCTTGCCCAGGAGTGCAAAAAAACACATGAACAAAAAAAAATAAAAATTTCTTATTTAGAAAACAGATAACATTTTATCGGTAGTTCACGCTATATAGCACAATGATCGCGGTAAAAAAAAACTTGAATCAACATACCACATGTAAATAGTACAAATATTTGTACAGATCTACTATTATTTACTTACACTACCACTATAATGACACTTCAATTTATTAACTTATTTTACTTCAAATCGCAGAGTTCTAATAAAATGTAAAAACAACAAACATTTTCACTGTAATGCTTTCAAGCTTAAAAACTGTGAATATTTTTTGTGAATATTTTTGACTCCCATCCACCAAACAAGTGAGCGACGACGTCAAGAGTGTGGTTTTACCGTTATCTTTTTTTTACATTTTGGTCGATGCTAACCTTAGAACAGAGAGATTGGAGGAAATGAAACAAGCGTTTACATATAAAAACTAGTGAAGTAATTTTGCTACAAAGATAAAATCTATATATAGCAAAATCGAGAGAATTACTACCTCAAACGTTCCCTTTGGTTTTTCCGCTGCCTAGGTTCTGCGATCTTTTAGTTGCAACTTGTTAAATTTGCGTACACATGGCCTACTATCTTCATATTTATCTTCCTGTTCACTGAGTTAAAGTCAGCCACTCTGATTCAGGCAAATCACTTCAATTCTCACTACTGTTTTCGCTCTGATTCAGGCAAATCACTTCAATTCTCACTACTGTTTTCAAATCTTTATATCTCTCTTCTGAGATGCTCATAGCTAATAGTTTAAAAACACATTCAGTTTTAAAGACAATGGCGTCTCATTGGACATTATCTGGACCGGAAGAGTAACGGACGAACCTCAAGTCAGTTTGAAATTCTTTTTCGCGGCCATTTGATTTCTACCTTCTGTTTATCACGTGCTTCTGGAAACTTCACCTTTCTATCACTATGACTCTGAATGATGACACCTCAACGGCACACGCACTATTTTGTTCATGATATCTCCTTTGCCTTCGCAAACACGATTGTGGCCGCAATTTTTCTACACTACTCGTCTCGTCGATGATTGGAGTTCCTGCAAAAAAAAACAGATCCTCACTGTCAAAGCCACACGCCAGCTAAAAACTCTTTTCCTAACATTTTTTGCTCCATCTGTCAAACGCCTTCGACATTGCTTAAGAACTATATATAGCTCGGAAAGTACGTGAATTGCGATTAGGGAATCCAATCCCGGGATTAGAATCCCGGGATCCCGAACAGTTTTTAGTCCCTAAAATCCTGGGATTGATGTTTTATAATCCTGGGATTGATGATTTATAATCCCGGGACTATAAACCATCAAACCTAATTGAGATCCGGGATTTTAGTGGCTAAACACTGTTCGGGATCCCGGGATTCGAATCTAACTAACACTAATTGCGATACAATCAGAATATTTCCCCACTGATTGCGAGAAGTAAATAGCAATATCCAAGTCCAAGTTGAAAAAAGACACAAAGTACCCCGCCAAGCCACGCTGCTTACGATCGAATACGTTTCTTATTCCCACTAGGCAATATACATGTGCTTTGCCAAAGAGACTATTTTAACGAATGGCGATTTTCTTAAAACATTTTCTGAGTATTAAAATGGTAAGCGATAAGGTAGTTAACGCGGAATACTACTTTTGATACCATTTGGCGAGTAAAAGGAATATATCCGACACTCTTATGCAACCCAATACAGAGAATTTCGTTTGTTGCCAGTGAATGTTCGCTGCGCTTACTGTTTCTTGTTGGGATTATACGCATTATACTAACACGGAAATATACATTCTCACCTGTCGTTTGACAGTATGCTTTTCTCATATTTGCATGTGATAAAGTGAACTTATATTGGTTTTGTTTTTTTTTACGTACCAGCTGATGGTAAATCCTTCACTCCCTGCCAATCTCTTCCATAAATAAATCACGTACTTTCAGGCCCCTGGCTTCGACCTGAGGTTGACTGAATCTCCACTTTTTTTTATTGTTAAAATGTTCAATCCATGGACTTATCGAAATTTACCTTCGCGTGGACCTTAGTACTAGACTCATGATAAGTACTAATATTCAACAACAACAATCAATAGTTTAAGGCTAGTACTAACTAGCTGTCCGAAGAAACTGGCACAATTGAATTTTCAAATTCAAACGTTTATCGGCATCAAATATCAAGTTTTCGTTCGGAAGAATACTCGAACCATTCTAAATTATCGAGACATGCTGCGAATGCCATCTGCATTTTCTTAGCAAAAATTGTAATACTTCACAGTCAAAATTTCAAGCTAAATTTCGGGTGAAATATATTTATCTTAATACTTTTATATTTTTATTTTTATATTTTTTTTATATTTCTTTTTATTATATTTTTTTATTTTTATCTTAATACTTTTTTAGTTACTTAAGGTTTTTTAAATAAGAACATTCATTTTTATGCATGCGGGTGGATCACATATGCTAATGGATGCATATTGCCGCATGTCGGAATTGTGAAAATTTCTTATTTTTGATCAATTTTTCTTTCTGCGAAGTAAACAGCTTCCATTTTAACAGGAAAAAGAGTACTGTAAAATCCATGTAGAAGCATTTCCTATTGTCTTCTGAATTCAGATACACTGTATCAAAAAATTGCACGTACAGTACCCTTACTCCAATAAAAACTCTTCTATTTATTAAACAAAAAAAACTTTTTTCATTCTTTAGGTATTTATAAATTCTATACTGTTAAAGCTTTTCAGAGCAAAACAGTATTTTGTTATATTAGCTTTTACTGTCACAGTACAGCAAAAATATACTTAAAACAATTGCACGTACATCAAAAAATTGCACATACACACAAGATTAACTTATGATCTCTTGTAAAAAAAAAGTAATGGTACTTAGTTTCCAGTGCAGATTTACACACTATCCTCATTTATTGAAGGTAGTAGTTGTAAATGCTCAATAGAGCAGTGCAGTAACTCTTTTTTTTTTAAAAAAATTCTGAAATAGGCGAAACACACCGCAATGCTCCTGTTGAAGTGAAGAAATGAATCGTAAATTTTAAGGAGGAAGGTAAAAGTTATGCTGAAGTATCAAGGATCATTGGCACACCACGTTCGACCATGCAAACGGATATAAAAATGTTAAAAAGCAACAAAAGCTTTGCAATTGCCCAGAATTATTAAGAAGGATCCAAAAACAAGTGCTCCCAAAACAGCTGCAGACCTTAAAAGAAACGACGGAATATATTTGAATGCCCAAACAGTGCGAAATTTTCTCCATAAAAAGTGTTACAAGGGATGCATTGCAAGAACACAAACGTTCATTTCGAGGAAAAATGTTGCCCGACGCTTTGAGTGTGCCAGAGAATATGTAAAAAAGTCAGACTAAATTTGAGAAACTGTTATTTTTGTAGATGAAAGTAAGTATAATCTTTTTGGCTCTGATGGGCGGCGATTTGTTGGGCAGAGAGTCAATCAGCGTTGGAGTCAAGAAATTTGGGACCCACTGAGAAACACGAAGGTGAAAATGTTATGGTTTGGAGAGCGATGGAAACAAATGGCGTTGGAAATTTGGTATTTGTGGAAAGCACTATGGACAGCCATCAGTACTTAGAAATAATAAAGCTTAATTCAATAGCCAGTGCTTCCAAAATTTGAATTAGCGACGAAATTTCACTAGCACATGACAATGATCCAAAATATTTCTCGCATCTAGTAAAAGAGTGGTTACTGTATAACGTGAAATCTGTGCTTCCTCAGCCACTCCAATCACCAGACCTTAATTCCATTTACTATCTTTAGGATGTTTTCGAAAAAAAAGTGCGGGAACATCATATTATAAGCCGAGCTGACCTCAAGGAGGTTATTTGAGAAAAGTGGGAAAAAATAACACCTGAAATTACTGGAAATCTAGCTCATTCAATGAACAATTGCTTAAAGGATGTAATTTCAGCGAAAGGACACCACACACGCTATTAGAAGTAGAAAAAGTAATTAATTTTCTGATTGTATGTGGAAATTTTTGATGTACGTGCAATTTTTTGACTTGAATTATAGCTTAATTTTCAAAATTAACATTAATATTATGGAATGCTGGTTTTTTTCAGATAGTTTCAGTTGTGTAGAGCCCATGAAATTAATAAAAATGACGAAAATTTTGTTTATTTAAAAAAAAAAGAGTTTTAATTTATGATAAGGTGGTGTACGTGCAATTTTTTGATGCAGTGTACATTGCTTTTTACATTGATATGCCAATATAAAATTATTATTTTTGCCGAGTATATGTTTTTATTATTATTATTTTTGCGAAGTATTTTTCAAGAAATTTTATGTATACTAAAGCAAAGAAAGAATATCTTAAACTTTTTCATTACATGTCTTCCGTTCATTTTTATTGAAATAAGCCTCATCTATTTTACGTTTTTTATCACATATCTCTCAATCCACATTGAAATTTACCAAAATATTTAAAGTCAATATTTTCAAAATCCTGCAATAAATTTCATCATTTCTGCATATTTCAGCATGAAAACACAAACAGCATCAATTTATCATACCCAAATGATACTGGTGCTCAATCAATTTCACTATGCTGTTAAAAAACCGCTTAACGATGAAAAAAAATTAATTCAATATTTTTCGCTCGATAAATTTAATCAAATTTAATAAAACCGATAATCTGATAAGAGGACAGTTATCCGCCTGACTTTACATAATAGACTATATCTATAGATTTCCATGAAAAAGGCATATTGAAATCCACCAAACATTGACATTTGCCAGTTCCAACCACTATTCCTCAATCGATATTAGTAGACGCATAGAATAGATACATTCTGTGGTACTACTGGTCTGGGTCTCTAAAGCCGAAGGTGCTTAACTACTGAGGCTTATTGGACCATGTAATTAATCTTCGGCCGGCAAATATTTTGTGAAAATAGTGAAACATTGTGTTTTGAAAATATGTTTCTATGCATAGACAAATATGGTGCGTTGTTAAAATTGCACATAGTGTGCAATTCGTAAGCGTAAATAAATAGCTAGCTATGATATTTCTATTTTGTATATTAATTGCGGGACAAGTTGATTACATTTAATTAATTTAATATAGTATAAGATAGATTTATCATTCGATAAATTTTATGTAAATTTAATATTTCTCTCTGTTTATTGATTTGACAAAATGCTATGAATCAAAACCGTTGCAAAAGCCATAAACGTACGAAGTTCGTGAACATGTTATTTTCAGTTTTTAAATTGAAATTTACACTTTTCAAACAATCCTTTCTAGATATATGCAAATGCAACTGAATTGCATGCAAAACCAACTTTGTATACAATTGAATGTTGATTTGCATGCACCAGTAGTAACTGTATGCAACTTTGCGAAAGTAGAAAAAAAAGTATGAAATTCCGTTAGCTGTCTGTAATATAAATCATTTACGAAAAATAAGTACGTGTACATTGTGGAATTACGTCAGGAAACCAGTGAACTACGCGATTCCGTTGCAGAAATATCAGAAACGCCGTGCAACGTCCGTATCAGCAATAACAAAAGTCAGATCATTTTCACGAACAGCGTACAAATAAATGTGCATGCAAACAAAATGCAAAACTCGATGGTAGTTGGTTTTAGAACAGAACGCAGAATAGCGTAAGCAGAAGAAAACCAGGGCTCAGAAACCCCCCCGCGGAAAAGTCATAAGTGTACACAGTGCACATTATTGAACAGAAGGATACACTAGTTTGGCTTGAATAAAATTATGTGTGTGTGTAGAAGCTAGACATAGCAGGCTAAAGAGGGACTTGGGGGCTGGTTCAAATTGACTGAGCATGAGAATGAAGACCCTGTGAATAAAGTCATTTTACGGCAAAATAAGCACTCTGGCATTCTATACTCGATTGGTGTTGGTAAAACCAACGTACCCAACAACAAGAATCGAAGCAAACTGAAGTGCAGTTGTAGCATGAAAATTAATATGAAAATTAGTTTGCAGGAAATTTACATGTTTAAATTCGTTGCAAATTAATTATGATAATGTCATTCATCGTTTCGTGAACGTACAGTCTTTATTAGGGTGATTTTTTTTTTAGGAATATGCTGGTTGAATGTGTCTGATGCGTGACAGTGATGAACGGTTAAAAGCTGTTGTAACAGATTTATCGTTTGAGATTGTGTGCTGTGATAGTCTGAAATTGATGGAACTGATCAGATTCATTGATGAAAGGATGGCTTTTATGTTTACAAGCATGCAAATTACTAAATTTAAAAATTTATTGCAAATAATTTTTACTTTGGTAGTTTTACAATTTCATTTGCAGGACTATTTAGGTAAGTTATTTCCCAAGAATATATTTAAATTAACTTCATAAATATTTTCTGAAAATTTCAAGTTAAAGCAACAAATAGTTTTTGAGATATTCAATTACTGATGGGCTCTCTGACCCTCGATGGTAGTAAGTTGACGGTAGCTGCAAATAATCAGCTTCGATCGGTGTATAGGATCCTTTGAATTCCATTGTTACGTATTTAATGTGTAATTAATGATGTAACACATGCATTATTAATTGTTATGAATACACTTGGAATAAATTGTGGACCCAATGCTCATGGATACTATGCTGATGAACCTGATTCTAAGCAAGTAAAGGTAGCGGACAAACTTGCTAATGAAAACACTCGGAAAGGCAAAATGCAACGAAGACAACAGAAAATCGATATCCTGGAAGCTTCCACATCAGCAGAGAAATTATTATATGGTCCAGGAGAAAATAATTTGATCTGAGTAATTGAATAATTATTATTTCCATACTAACGTCGACTATGAAACTCTAAATAAGTTTGTGCTAGGTAACAATTGTGTAAAAAATAATCTTCTCTAGTTGAATCTATTGTAGTTTACGTCGTACTAACTTTTTTGAATCTTTGATAGACATCCCAATATATTTACCATGTAGCTCTTTTGTTTCCACTTAAAATCTATTCTTTGCTTTAATCCATCTACCTCAATATTCATTTTTCTTTAAATTTTTGTAAGCCATTTTGGATACCATTTTCTAATTTACCACTATCTCCTTAATGCCTTCTTCTTTTTGTCACTATTTTCCTTTTCCCAGATAAACTTCATTCTCAATACTAATAATAAATTACTTGACTGGCTTTGTTTATGCCGTAGCTAAAATAGCGTTGCCAAACTGGCGCTGCTATAGTAGTAGCGTTTACACTGTACAGCTTATTAACCAAAGCGAAAATGGCGTAATATCTGAAAGGAGCTCAATACTAAAAACAAAAACACCCTTGCACCAACGCTTCCAGATTCCGAATGCCACTCGAAACTAGAAATCCTATTTATGACTGTTATTGTGTTTATACCACTGCTACCTTCACACTTATAACCGCGCTAAATTTTAGCAGCGCTAAAGTAGCGTAGCCAAAATAGTAGGCTCGGCTAATTTAAAAGTGGTTTACACCGCTGCTAAATAAGCAGAGCTCACTAATTTGGCTACGGCATAATCGCACTTATTGTCCTTTTAATCCCCTTCCTTCTGGAAGGAAAGCAACGACTGGTACTATGAAAAGGAAAGAGTAGACCCGTCAATACTGCAAGAAGAGAGAGGCAAAGCGACCCGACAACAACATGATTTCAAGGCTCAAGGAGAAATATGAGAATAGTCAAGTAAAGCCAACCTTTTTTGGCATCGAGCAAGGAATTCCGGCTACGGAAGCCTCACAACATACTGCCTGTAACTTCGACAATTTTTGCGACTTTCAATATTACCAATGGCTTAATATATTCGTTACATTTCAAGATTTACTATGAAAAATAACATCAGAATAAAAAATTGTATGGTGACCAGGCCCCTTAATTTAGTAAGCTAGCCAGAAAAAAATATACGCATGAAAAAAATATTCGAGTTCAAAATCGGTAATTTATGTCTTTTATAAATGAATTTTATCGTTTTCTACTTACTGTCTTTGATAAGTATTATAATATCCTTGAATTATCCAAGGATTTTGTTATAATTTCGTTAATCAACAGCCATTATTTATTTATTTATTTGATTAAACGGACGGATGTCCTTTAAAATATAGTTGCATGGTACCTGACAAGTAGCAATAAAATTTAAGCTAGCTTAAATAAACGTAACTTGTGATCGCTGAAATGATATTTTATATGCATTTTGAATACATATTTATACGAAGAAAAGAAATATCAGAAGGGATGATATTTCTTTTCTTCGTATAATAAAGCGAAGGGAAAATAAACGTGAATTTTCTGTCATGCATACCAAGCATAAATTTTCTTAAATTGATTTGATCCAAGTTAAATAAATCAACATGCGAAGACATTAAATTTCCTATTGCCCTCAATCGTTCTATAGGTGAATGCTGCATATAATTTGTTCTGTACATCAGAAGGTGGAAAAGGTCATTAGATCTGCTATGTCTGTTTGGGACTCTAAATGAAAGCTCCTGTAAAATAGCTGGTGTATCAGTGATAGCATTGACTATTTTAAATAAGAACACAGCATCAAAATATTTCCCGCTTACTGCTAGTGTATTCATATTTAGCAGAGTCAATATGCTTGAGTAGTCAATGTTCTCACAAGGAATGCGAAGCTTCTAAGCTATAAAACGAAAAAAATTTTGTTGAATTTTCTCAATTGCGTGCGAATGAACCGTATAGCAAGAATTCCAAACAACTGAGCAATACTCAAGTTTACTCCGAACAAAAGCAAAATACAACGATTTGAGTGCATGAATGTTATAAAAATTACGTGTATTTCTAATAATAAAACCCAACCTTCGACACGCTTACTGTGCAATATCATTTATATGATAAGTAAAATTTAAGGATGTATCAAACATGACTCCTAGGTCTCTAACAATATTAACTTGCAAAAGAGGCTCACTATTGATGGTTTATGTTTGCTGAAACATGACTCTTGATCTACTGAAAACAATGTATTGACATTTGGCTAAATTGAGCTGCAAACAATTGTGTACACTATACGTGTAAAATTTGTTCAAATTTGATTGAAGAGTCATTACATCATCCATAGTAGACACCATTTTAAATATTTTGCAGTCATCTGCAAATAGTAGGAACTCAACATCTTGAAAAATCGTATGTATAATATTAATGAAAAGCCGAAATAAAAATGGGCCTATGTGGGAGCCCTGCGGAACGCTTGATGTCGGGAAAATTTGACGATAATAATGGTTAATAGTATTTACTATGAAGGATCTATCTATTATGTAACTGTCTATTATGTAACTGTCTATTATGTAACTGTTTAGCCAGCGTGGCTTCGAACAATGAAAACCGATATTACCTAGCTTAGTTACAAAAAGATCAAAATTAATTTTGCCGAAAGCTTTTGAGAAATGTGTGTAAACTGAATGTACTTGTAGTTAAGCCCTATAGAATTTATAAATATAACTTTGATATGAGATGAGATTAGTTTAAGTGGACTTTCTAGCAGAAATACCATGCTGATTTTGTATAATGAGTAGTCGGACCAGTGGTGTAATAAAATCAGTGACAAGACTTTCAAAATTTTTTGGAATAGCAGATAATATGCAAATAGGACGATAATTTTTAATACCACCTTTGTCGCCAGATTTGAAGATAAGTACGACGAAGCTAGATTTCCATCGCACTGGAATAGAACCCAATGACAGAGATTTATTAAATAGATAAAGAAGTGGGTGAGTATAGTTTCAGCAGAATTTTTAAGGAAAATCGGAGGAATATTGTCAGGGTCAGGGCTTTTTGCATCCAAATTATGTAATTTTTCGCGGAAAGAGTCATAACCTATGTTGTACATAGATAGACTAAATGAGTCATTCAACCAAGGAGGACCAAAAGAACTTATATCATTTGAATATATTCTTGCAAAATTATCAGCAAACATGTTTGCTATCACCTAAATTTGAACTTCGAATTTTATCTAAATACATAGTATTTGTTAGTGCAAATTCAGCCTTGCAAGAGTTAATATGTCTCCAAAAGTACTTAATATTCTCCGTTACTTGAGATTCTAATCTATAAATATAGCGCCAGTAGTCAAATTAGGCCTGAATTCTGCATTTAGATTTTAAATGAAAAAATAATTTGTAATATTTTAAGTCTCCAGTAGATTTAAATGAGCAATTTTTTTGTCATGGACTAATTTTTCAATTCCGACGAAAACCAACGTGGAAATTTTGCATCATTTAGGCGAACACGTGGGACATAAATGTTAATCAAATCATTCACTTTGGTATAGAAGAAATCCACTGCATCATCTAATGACATACAATGTAAAACTGACCAATCAGTGGTGCACAAAGCAGCATTTAAGTTCTAACACTAAAGATACTTGATGATTCCTTGTTACTATTTGGCTGACTGGAAGAGGGTAATTCGACGTTAATTTCTAATTTTGGGGGGTCGGTAGCTTAGCTCGCTAACGCGTCAGTCCGAAGCAACGATCTACTGCCCGCAGATTCGAATTCCGCCGTGTCCAGGGCCGTATTTGTTTGTCTTGTGATGTCTTAACAGTTGGCGACTGAGCATAATACCAGCGTTCCATTAATTAAGTGAGTAGCGACTAGGCATAACACTAGCGCTTTAGAAAATAAGAAATAAATATAGAACTTAAATAATTATAAATGTGGAACTTAAATAATTGATATCGGCTTCTCTCATATGTGTCTTCCTATCGCCATCGCTAAGCATTCGCTTCAAAGGGCAATCCCCTGAACTTTGGCATTATCATAGAAAAAAAAAATAGAAACCTATAGGTAATAAAGGAAATTTGTTTTGAATGACATTAATAACATCTAAATTTGAGAAAACTAAATCAAATATGCTATCACTAATATTCTTAACAACGTTGAACTGTGAAAAGTTTAAAAAAGAAAATGAGTTGATAATCTCAGTACTTTTAGCATTAGAGTTGTTGACTGACCAAGATCAAACATTCCATTCCACATCACGGAGATTATAGTCGCCGGTAACGATTACATTAGCAGCGCAAAAATCATTGGAACAGTTTGCAATATCCTCTGCGTGCTTCCGATAGCAATCAGCAGTTGCATCAGGTGGCAAGTAAACAGTTGATACGAGTATACGGTAGGTTTAGTTTTGATACAAACAATCAGCTGCTCCAAGTCGTTATGCTGACATTTAACTAAGGTGGACTTAAGTGTATTTTTGACAGCAATGAGTACGCCACCACCTTTTTGCTTAATCGTTGCAGATAATCCTCGATTGCGTCGATATGTTGTAAATTTATCCAGTCCCAGCTCAGAAGAATAATAATTAGGCTTGAGCCATGTTTCAGTGAAGATTATAACATCTTATGTTGTCGTGGCTAACTCAAGCCTTAATTCGTTAATTTTGAGCATATTCCGCGTGTGTTTTGGTAATATAGTGAAAGATTAAATTTGTTGTGGTATGACCGTATACAATGCGAGGAAAGCCATTAACATATTTAATAGTGACCTCCAGATTACTATTAATGTAATCCTGTAGCTGAGATCTCAACGAACTTAAATGTTCACGTTGATGAAGGGTGAGATCAGATACAATATTCAACTTTGACTAGCTTAGATAGAAGTATATCGACAAAGTATATCAAATTTAAATCTCCTACCCACGACCAGTTTCAGTTTTACCTTGAAATCTATCTTGTTCGAGTAATTAAAAGCAACTTTCCACTAAACACATTTAAAACTCAAAAAACTTTCTCACTGAGGAATAGATCCTTGATGAAGCAATACGATAACATTGATGGAAACTTCACCTGGACAACCTAGGACAGCAACATTCCTGTTCATCCATCCCTTCGTCGTCGTCGTCGCTGTCATTATTTGGCTAGACAGCAAGGACTTATTCCAGCTAGGAAGGAAAGACAGGTACCAAACGAAAAAAAATTGAATTAAAGAAATTATCACGTTCGAGTGAAAGTTTTCCAGGAAAAGTTCGACTACACTAAACTTAATTGATGTTATTAATGTTCATAACTATGCTTACGCCCGCGGGCACGAGTCAGATATTGAAAGAGTTTGATTGTACATTTCTGTTGGTTTGCACTTAGTAAACCATTATTTAAGATGGTGCTAGTGTAATTGAAAAGTTTGGTGATGTTGTTTTAATGTCATGGATTTTTCCAGTGTTTATATGATATATTTCAGTTAAACTAATTGATGATGAGGCAACATTGGAATGATTTAAATTGATTTTTTGGTTACTAGCTGTACATTTTTTCAAGGCATTTATTTCAAAAAATATAATAGAGCTTCTGCGTTTGACAGGTTACGTCAGACATACATATCTGTTTGGAATGACGCAGGTCTTGTGTCAACTTAAAAAAATCCACCACCATATTTCAATTCGACATGTCAAATGATCTCACTACCCTAGCATCGAAATATCGAAAGAAATGGCAAATTTTTACCGTCAGAATTTGAGGTGTACCGAACCATTTCCTCAGCGGCACAACAAAGGAACTCAAGACTAATAGCAAACATTAAGGTTTGTGTATTTTAACGCTTGATGGCTGCCATTAATCTTTGCAGTGGTCGGACAGAGACTTCTATTATACATGCAAGGCAATGAGGACGCAAGGACGGAAGCAAGAAAACCATATCTCGGGTGGACTCAGTTGTAGGTCGAGGATTTTCTCCAAAAATATGGGGTGAGTGAAGGAAAAATGAATGGAGACGCCTGGAAACGACTTATGGGCAAGAAAAGGACATGAGCAATAGGAGTTGGTGCATAGCAAAAACCAGAAAGTGTACTTATTCAACGTGGAACACGTTGCTCGTATTTGTGGAGCAGTACCGGCAGCAACGATGACGACAATGTATGTCAAGCAAATGAGTTGAAGTTTTGCAAACAGTTTACAGAGGAGAGAGCATTTCCGCCTATTAAGCATCTATTTATGAGTGTATGGGGTCAATTAATTAAATTTCTTGGAAAGGAATATGAGAAGATGTGAAGCTAAATGGCTGAGTAGCGAGGACGGGAACAGCAAATGCGATTATGTGATGACGTGAGGAATTGCTGCGTTGATGAGAGTGGCGATAGAGTGAAATGAAATATTTAATGGACCATTGAGCTTATAATGATGTTTATGAAAATTGAAAATAAATTGTTTTGTTGTTGTGTAGAGGAAGTTAACTAGTTTAGAAATGCTGATTGTATTACGTGAAAAGAATTCGCCACTAAAAACTTGACGATGATTTATGATATATACTCGTTGATGAGTAAAATGCCTTTAGAACAATTATTGGTTTGGAACAAAACGCTCATTCTGCTATGGCTATCACTGATAGTCTTCTATATCTGACTTTAAAATTCAAAAGACTCTTGTAAAGTAAAGCATGGTAGTAAAAGTCTCTGATAATTTTTATGCAACAACAATTTTTCAACGAGGAAGAGTTGTTTATTATTAAAATTAGTTATGTCACCAAAAAGAATGTGCCATGAAATTTTCATAAAATAGAAGGTTCAGAATTTCGAACTAAATTGTGTGAGAAACAAATAACCATTTCAGTGTAATTTAACTTAAAACACAAGAGTTTTTATTTTCATGATCTGTTTTTTAGTAGCTTTAATTTATTCATCAATTGCTCCGAAAAATGCACAAAGAAGCTCTTTTGCAGAGGCTACTTGTTTCTTTGTGATTCTGTTCGAAGAGGAATATTTGACATATGTGTCTATTTTTTGTTGGATATGGCATGTTTTCATTAAAAATATGAGTTAGTTGGCTTGTTTTTTTTTGGAGTTTGTCAAACGAAGTTTTCAATTTTTCTCATCTCACTTCAAAAATTATGAAAAAATTTGCGGGCCCAGTGCGGGTGATTATGACATTGGAAAATTCACCATGCTTAATATTTTGAGCTTTCGGTGTCGCCATGATTTCAGATGATATTTTTGCTGTTTTTTTCAATGAATTCAAAATTTCGTGGTAAGATTACATGACATGTCCTTCAGTATTATAGGTTGTTTTGACATAATAAATCTTTCATTCATATTTTTATCTTTAAATTTTTAATTGAGAGAGATCCTAGTTTTTGTTTTGACTGAACATTGTCTTTGAAGTACGGTATGGCACTATGTATGCGTTGTGCTGCTGTGCTGTCTCTTGATGTGAAGGCGATATTTTTCATTCTGATGCTAGCGTTCTTTTAAGACGGACGTGTGAATAATAACATAGACAATGATCTGCGTTCAGCAATAAGTAACGGTAAAATAAATTATTTTTGTTATAAAATTATCAAAATTAGTGAAACATTCTCAAGTGAATGTAGTTCCACTAAGAAAATTAAAGAAAACTCAAACAGCACTGGGTTAGGGCGCTTGAGAAAGTCAATCAAGGTATTCAACTATCGAAATGTTAGATTTGAGATCTTCAATGAAGCAAATATTTGAAGCTATTAAGTATAAATATATTGAAGCTGCCATATTGCTCAACACAGACCAAGACAATGACAGAGAACGAGAAAATCAGGGACTTATTAATAAAACATTGACGGATCAACTCAGCGAAATGAAGAACAGCAAAGACACGTTGGAGCTCTTTATACCAGGTAATGAAGATGTGACCTACTGCCAGAATTTTTTCAATTGATCATGCTTATTGGCATATTATATGTACATTTCGGTCAGTAGCCGATCTGCTCGTAACGAGGTTTATGTCTACTTGTTTGGTGCTACGCTGTATAAGATGTACAATACTATATCGTAGTAGTTACCACATAGATTTGTTATTTTCGAAGAGGACTCAGTTTTGAATTAAAGCTTTCATGATTTTGACTGTCGCATTTTGGCAAAGTTCCAACTATGACAAATCAAAAAACTACAGTGCTAATATTTTTAGAATAATAATGCCAATAAAAGTTTAAAAACAATTTTAAGAAATCGCTCTCAGTCAAATTCTTTACAATTGAAAGTCCCCTGTTACCTTTATTCATTCAGATCGTAAAACAAACAGTATTCAATCATATCAAAAAACACATAAAGCAGCTATTTCGTAGAGCCTAATTGTTTTTCTTTCTTCCCCTTCTAAAAAGGAGTATTTGTTTGATATGCCAAATTTTCGCAGAATTTGGCAAGTTTTTACCATACAATACAAATCGATTGCTATGTCTTTTTTGGGTTTTTTTAATTAAATTACTAACTTTTCTCATTTTGAGGCAAAAATGATGAGTAGATATTGCGCGCCCAGTGTGGGTTAGCATGATATTGGAAAACTTAATTCGCACCAGATTTTGTAAATTTCATAACGCTATGACATCATGTACATATATTCCACATTTAGTGATGAGACGTCGAATATGACGTTTTCTTGCATTTCTTGTGTTAAAATACAAAAAATTAGTGGAAAGTTTAAAAAAAATACTACTAATTTTAATTTTATGTCAGCAAAGCGCGAGCTTTTAGCTTCTTTAATGCGGCTCAGCTGGAATCCATAAAGAATAGTTTGAACATGTGGTGGACTATTTTACACGCGCATAAAGGTGCCTAATGTTAAATTAAATACACGCGCATAAAAGTGCCTAATAGTGCTCTTGATAATTTTATTTTACTTTTGTTTATCTCAATTTTTTTATGTCACATGCTAATTACCATACCCAGTCTTGTACAGTGGCTGGAAGTAACTTGGCAGTAGCCACTTACACTATGACTTAAGTATAACTTAGAACTAACTATAAATAACTTAGCCTGATTAGATCTCAATCATTATCCTAGGTCTTACATCCAGTCTCTTCTGTTCGTTGTGGGGCCTACATAATTAAAAAGTGCATCCCTGAGCTGCCGTTGACATGCAATCTTCGCGAGGTGCATAAATAGCTCATAATAGCCACCTGTTCTCGCACGTGACCAAATCAGTCCGTTTTCACAATCAGAAGAAATAAAAATATTTTTATATATTACTTTATTATACATTTAATTTATACATCGTTTAGAATTAATAAGCTATCACTAGAAATAAAAGGCTAAAATATATTTACTATGTTTTCTCTACTGTGTATATATCCCATGAAATTTAATTCATTTAAACTGAATGATAGATTAACGAAACATGCAAATACACTTTTCTTATCATGCCATAAATTATACATTATAAAAACTCCACCACAACATGTATTACAAATTGTCTCTAATTCGTAACACACTTGAGCATCTATGTACCTATAATACTTTCATGAAAACGTTCATTCAAGTCAGTTATCGCAGCATTCCAGCTGTGCCATGATTAAAGCTTCTGCTCAGCTCAACTAAATCTCCGGGACTCCAACGATAAAGAAGTTAAATTGCTGTGGTGAAATCACATGAATTTACTGTGATGTACGAAAAGACAAAAAGTGAAATGGAATGAAAATGGAAGAAGGTATGAAAATTAGATAATAGGATTGGGACAGGTAAAAATAGAGATTGAGTGTATTAGCTCTGAAATTAGAGCTGATTATTTATGTATATAAAATAAATTACATGTATAGTTTATGAATTATTGAATAGTCAAATGAATTTTATTTCAAAATTTTGATGCATTTTTAGTTTTTTTTTTCATGGACAGTTGGTGTGGAAATAAAAAACACTTTTATAATAAATACAGTTTCAAATGTTACGGAATTTGAGGTATAATTCTATATTTGCTAAGATTTGTTTATCGTCAGCCGATTTCATTGTAACTTAGGAGAAAATTATGTCTGAGCTACAATTCAGCTAAATAATGCTGACTTTTATTGTTTATTTTATGAATTATGGATATTTTTTATTATTTTTCTAGTTATATTTGTGTGCCTAAGAATATAAATACGACTGCATCGTATTTTCGCCTCTACTAAAAAGCTTTAAGGATTCCCAAATTAATTCATGTTGAATATTGATTAGTGATGGGTAAAACCAGCACACTTTACTGTGCTAGCACACTTCGCACACCACACTTAAGTGTGCTAGCACTGTGCTCCCAGCACTGACACAGTGCCGCACACTGACACAGTGCCGACACACTGACACAATGCCGACACACTGACACAGTGCCGACACACTAGCACAGTGCCGGCACACTGACACAGTGCCGATACATTAGCACAGTGGCGACACACTGACACTGCCGACACACTGACAATGCCGACACACTGACACAGGGCCGACACACTGACACAGGGCCGACACACTGACACAGTGCCGACACACTGACAGTGCCGGCACACTTGTACTGGCAGGCACACTCCACGGGAACGAATGCTGTACGAGTGGCGTTGATTTTGCCCATTAATATGATGTGCTTCGGTAACAAGGCGTTGTTTGCATTGCAGAATGTGTACACTTTTTGCGGTTTCGAAAGCATTAGCTATTGAATGCATTAGCTGATGAATGAGATAATTAGGGAACGAAAAAAGGCAGATAAGATTTGTTTTTCGTATATTTTCTGGGTGAAAGTTTTGATTTTGAGTACACTACCGATGATTTGTGTTTTTCTAAATGCTGCGGACGTCTTCACACGGGATGAAAGTTTAAACACAGATACAAATACGTTTACTTGCGGTACATATGAAAGAAATGCTTTCACGTTGAAAATATTTGTGGAAAATAGGTTTTGAGCAGATAGAAGGGTTTTGTCGTAACATGCAACGATAAAATGATAGCGATAAAATGATCTGCTGCAGATAGAAGGTTTATGGTAAGTAGTGCTATGTTTTTAAATATTCAAATATTAAAAGAGTTTTTAGGGCAAAAGTAGCTGAAATCGGCCAATTTTGGGTTAGAGTGATTTCGGACATAACGGGCCAAGACCTATTGCTGTGATACAAAGATTTCGGTTTTGTAGGGGAGTAAGGGGTTTTTTGGGCATAGTTTGGCAAAAACTGCCTTTACGGCGCTTTCGATGATTGAAAGTGGTCGGGGAATGCAATAGTAATATTTTAAGGACGAAAAAAATTTTTGATAGGGAACATTGGGCAAAAATGTCCAATTTTCGCAAGAAATTTTTTTTTGGTCTAGCATGAATTGGGGGACCTTTCTGAGTTGTTTTGGGCGAAATTTCCATACAAGTGTTGGAAAAAGCGGTCTAGTTTCGAAGATACGGCAAAAGTAGCTGAAATCGGCCAATTTTGGATTAGAGTGGTTTCGGACATAACGGGCCAAGATCTATTGCTGTGATACAAACATTTCGGTTTTGTAGGGGAGTAAGGGGTTTTTTGGCCATAGTTAGGCAAAAACTGTCTTTACGGCGCTTTCGATGATTGAAAGTGGTCGGGGAGTGCAGTAGTGGTATTTTAAGGACGAAAAAATTTTTTGATAGGGAACTTGGGGCAAAAATGTCCAACTTTCGCAAAAAAAAAATTTTGTTCTAGCATGAATTGGGGGACCTTTCTGAGTTTTTCGAGCGAAATTTCCATACAAGTGTGCGAAAAGGTGGCCTAGTTTCGAAGATACGGCAAAATGCAAAGCCGGAGAAGCCAACTATCGAACCAAACAGAATCTGAACATTTTCTTACTTAGCACTTTTAGAGCTACTTTCAATTTTTCCGGACGGTTTTCCGGAGGATATCATTTTGCCGTATCTTCGAAACTAGTCTGCTTTTTCCCAGACTTGTATGGAAATTACACCTAAAACTACTCAGAAAGGTCCCTGAATTTATGCTAGACCAAAAAAATTTTTTTTTTAAAATGACGTTTTTGCCCAATGCTCCCTCTCATAAATTTTTTCGTCCTTAAAATATCATTACTGTACTCCCCGACCACTTTCAATCATCGAAAGCGCCGTAAAGGCATTTTTTGCCTAACTATTGCCAAAAAACCCCTTACTCCCCTACAAAACCGAAATGTTTGTATCACAGCAATAGGTCTTGGCCCGTTATGTCCGAAACCACTCTAATCCAAAATTGGCCGATTGCAGCTACTTTTGCCGTATTTTCGAAACTAGGCCGCTTTTCCCCAAACTTGTATGGCAATTTCGCTCGAAACAACTCAGAAAAGTCCGCGAATTCATGCTAGACAAAAAAAAATTTTTTTGAAAATTGGACGCCCAATTTCCCGTATCAAAAATTTTTTTCGTCCTTAAAATATTACTATTGCATTCCCCGACCACTTTCAATCATCGAAAGCGCCGTAAAGGCAGTTTTTGGCAAACTATGCCCAAAAAACCCCTTACTCCCCTACAAAACCGAAATCTTTGTATCACAGCAATAGGTCTTGGCCCGTTATGTCCGAAATCACTCTAACCCAAAATAGGCCGATTTCAGCTACTTTTGCCCTAAAAACTCTTTTAATATTTGAATATTTAAAAACATAGCACTACTTACCATAAACCTTCTATCTGCAGCAGATCATTTTATCGCTATCATTTTATCGTTGCATGTTACGACAAAACCCTTCTATCTGCTCAAAACCTATTTTCCACAAATATTTTCAACGTGAAAGCATTTCTTTCATATGTACCGCAAGTAAACGTATTTGTATCTGTGTTTAAACTTTCATCCCGTTTGCATTTAGAAAAACACAAATCGTCGGTAGTGTACTCAAAATCAAAACTTTCACCCAGAAAATATACGAATAACAAATCCTATCTGCCTGTTTTCGCTCCCTAATTATCTCATTCATCAGCTAATGCATTCAATAGCTAATGCTTTCGAAACCACAAAATGTGTACACATTCTGCAATGCAAACAACGCTTTATTACCGAAACACATCATATTAATGGGCAAAATCAACGCCACTCGTACAGCATTCGTTCCCGTGGAGTGTGCCTGCCAGTACAAGTGTGCCAGTGTCAGTGTGTCGGCATTGTGTCAGTGTGTCGGCCCTGTGCTAGTGTGTCGGCCCTGTGTCAGTGTGTCGGCAGTGTCGGTGTGCCGGCAGTGTCAGTGTGTCGCCACTGTGCTAATGTGTCGGCACTGTGTCAGTGTGCCGGCACTGTGCTAGTGTGTCGACACTGTGTCAGTGTGTCGGCACTGTGTCAGTGTGTCGGCACTGTGTCAGTGTGTCAGTGTGCTGCCGACACACTTA
Organism: Nemotelus nigrinus; assembly: GCA_947369275.1. NCBI lineage: Eukaryota > Metazoa > Arthropoda > Insecta > Diptera > Stratiomyidae > Nemotelus > Nemotelus nigrinus. Next base: position 66,953,342 of record OX376375.1, on the reverse strand, counting down.
TAAAGTGCCGCACTCGCACAGCACACCGAAGTGTGCTAGCACACTGTGCTAAGCACGCACAGGTGCTGCCCATCACTAATATTTATTGAACACGTTTGATTAGTTGATCTTCATCACCATCAATTTCACCACCCCTCGAAAGAAACTTGAATTTTTACGGTGGATTACATTTACATGCTGAAAAATATGCACGAAAACGAAACAATACATTCAAAATTTCAGACACATGATTTTTTAACATTCACAATAAAGTAACCGTTTCAAACATCACCATCCTTTATAATTCGTCATTCTGCAATAGCATTTACACTATTTATTATTACCAGCATCACTCACACGCATTATATGGCTCTTATTTCTGTTCTATTAATCCAACTTATGACATACTCTATGCTCATAACAATGAAACATTGTACCTACTAAGTTCGGTGCACGCCACTTACAAAAAAAAACCCACCGCCGAACATCATCTTACTGTTTTCTCACTATTTCGCCGTTGCTTGCTATATTTTGCCTGTTGTTCCGCAAAACGAAACGTAACGCAAGCACACAATGGCTACCACAGCATAATACAAGAACGACGCGACTGCAAAAGAATAAAGAACACTTTAAAAAAATCTGGCTGTAGAAGAATAGTAATAATGGTAGCGGAGGTGGGAGGCGCGAAGTGGATGGAGAAGAAACAGTAGCGGCAACAACGGGCTCAGGCAAGCAGCAGAACATGCAAGGACTATCTCACGAAAATGCAATTTTTATCCCGGAAGTGTTTCCCGCCAGGACACGAGGCAGACAGGGAGGCGAGCTGGGAGCGCTTGCAGTCAGTGTGCTGGAAAAGTTGAAATTTCATAAGAGGTTTATGGTAGCACATTTGTTTACGGAATGCAGTCGAAAGTGCTGTGCGGCATAGAGGGGTGCGAACAGCAGGAGCCTTATGGCCAATATTAAGTTTACTAAAAGCCACTTGCGTGCATTAGAATGGCTAACGGAAACTACTATGGACAGATTTTTGAAAATGTTAGGTGCAGTGTCGATATCATGTATTTCATATTAATGGGTAATTTATAAACTAATTTCGGATCATTGGGTGACTGGGCAGCCACTTAACATCAAGTTTGTATGGCAATACGCAGTTAATATGATAGAGAGTAGGGCAGAGAGATTTAATTTGGTAAAGATTTGATTGCAGAAGCAAGTTGTATGGCTTATACCCAGATAAACTGATAATGTAAGGACTATGAACCTTCGAACATTTTGCGAAGTATAAGCCAGGAATAACGGTGTCCTTTAAAAATTTGATATGTAAGGCACCAATGCTGATACTCGCTATAGATCTACACAAATAAAAATAAAATTTGTTGATTCAGAGTGGCAGTTGTATTCTGGAAAGTCTATTTAATTATTCATGTTGAATTGGACTAGGTTTAAGATTTGACCCACATTCACATATTTGGTATCGTTCATTGAAAAAAATTATTTAAAATAGAATGGAAGTAATAAATAAAAAAGGAATAACCAGTGCCTCGACAACAAATATTTGAACCCTGTAATAGAAACATGTCTGTTCTAAAACCTTATTACTTTCTAGAAATAATTGTTGGTGTCGAATTTTCTTTAAAAATATTGGTAATTGAAATGCTGGAAGTAATTCAAACCACCACAACCACAACATTATCGTTATTTGACTGGATTGGCGAAATAACCGAACCAAGCTGACCATGAAAATAAGAGACGACCCAACTGAAGAAATTAGTGCATAACTAAAACCACAAAAAGCTCAGTGAAGGATCGCAAGATAGGTTCTTGGCCAATGAGGGCGATCAATATATCTCTTTAGCAAGAAAAATAAAAAGTTTGGAAAATTGATAAAGCCTCTTTATGTACTTTTACAAAGAAATTTCGGGCTGCTACTCGCAAATCTTTTCAAATCTACCAAACTTATGATTTTTTATTTGTTTCTTATTTATATCTGTATGAAAGATCTGCAAGATCTATTTGAAAATATAATAGTAACATTGCATAGTAATGATATGCTAAAAAAATTATAAAAGTTACCAAATTCGGCCTACAACAAGGTCGTGCACTGGATGTTATGGCTAAACGATTTATTTTGCAGACTAAATTTTCACAAATAAATTACCTTAGCTAACATCTCCAATCTAATTGTTCAACCAAAATTCTATTAAACATGGCTAAGAGTAAACTCTAGTTACTGTGTGAATTTTGTAAAATCCTTGTGTTTAGATCGAAATTTCTAGGGCAAAAAGCAGTTTTTTTTAATGATTTTGCAAGATGACACGACTGCCACATTGTTTCAAAATCACTTCTATCAGACCTGGTCTTCTACTTATCAGGTTAATCGAGTCCGTGAAATGCAATTCTGATTATCGCGTCGTCAGTTCTCGCGAGCGAAAATTTCAAGGGGCTAAAATTATAGGTAATTTGATGAAGAGCTGCAAAAATGAATTTGCAAAATTTTAATTTGACTCTGTGGACAAAGCATGAGGTTCATCAAATTTTCGCATCTTCTTATAAAGCGCAAAACTTTTCCAAGAGGGCTGTTGATTTGAAAGTGTTTTGTTTATGCACCTGCCGTAGTTATAGAGTTGCTTGCAAATTCATTGAAAATCACCCTTATGTTTTTAATGTGCCTTTTAATGCCTCTTGCGAATGTCGTGACAATTTGATGAATCTCTCGGAAGTTATCACATCCTGACATTTTATTTTTTAGCATTATTTTTAAAAATTGAAAATAAACTATCAGTAACTCCACTGTAGACTAACTCTCTAAAATCTATGAAAAAAATTGAAAGTCCAAAATAAATATAAATTTCAAATAGCCAGTACAAAAAAAAACACAATTTGCTTAAGCTTATCCAAAGAATATATTTTCTCCAATTACAAATGGCCACCCTCCTCACTATTACCATAGAAAATTTATTAAAAATGTTATTTAATGCTAACTAGAGTTTCAAACCGATTAATTTGCCTAGCCATCAAGCTACATGTTAGCAGTGCTTCATAAAATAAAATAAAAAAAAATGCTTGAAAAGATGTAGAAAGTAACCAACCGTAGCATTTATTATGACCTGTTTAGTCTACAAGCTTCCACTTGTCCCCGAATGTAAATACAATTGCGAAAAATTTACAGCCATGGAAAAATACCAAATGGAACTACAAAGAATGAGAGGGAAAAAACTGCAAACTAACATTACATACAATTGTGTTAAATGGTTTGATTTGTGCATATTGCGCACTAATTGTTAATTGCTTAGCCACGTGACTTTAATTTCATCGTATTTAATAATGTAGTACGCTGAAACTAAAAGAGGCGAAAAATGATTCAACAGATGCTAGTAAGAATATTGTGGAAGAATTTAAAATTTAAAAGCAGAAAAATGCAAAAATATGTTTAACGAAACATTTAAACGGTTTAACTCGGTAGCTATGTTAAGCTGGAAACGGAATATCATTTTGAGCCATTATCGTTACTAATACAGTGAAAATAAAAGTGTTTCGCAGTCAGGATGACTTAAAGTGTATTCGAGTTTGAAATAATTTTAAAAATTGTCTTAAATTAGAATTTTTTAGACGAAAATATCTCAAAAATTCGATGCGCCCAGTGTGGGTTACATTTCATATGATTATCAGATTTTCCTAAATCTTTTATTTTGTTCTAAGTTCTCTTTGGGTTTTCAAAGAAAAGTTTTCTTTTAGATCGTGATTGTTTTTATGAGAATTTGTTTTTGAATTCAATATATTTGCTTCTGTCTTTCATTTCCACTGAAAGTCTATTCATTTCATTCAACTCTTAATCTAGTTCGTTGGCACAGCACCATGGATACATCTTTTCTTAAGTAGTCTCACGCAGTCACGTTTTGCAGTTTCTTTGACTGGGTGACCACAAGTAATAAAACAGTATCTTATTGTTTGTATGTCACGTTTCTTGTGGTATGCGTTTATGATATCTAGTTGCTTTTCATTTGTACTCTCAGTCACCTTTTGTTGATGATTAATTAAAGCTTTGTGCTTTTATCAATTAAATATGCTGCTTAAATATAGACTAGACATCATTTATTACTAATTAAGATTTATTTACTTGCGACGTGGCATGCCAAGAGTCAGACATTCCATTCTATGTTGCGCTGCATAGTAATTAAATGTTGAAAGAAAGAGATAGGTAGAATGTGAAACAATGGTTTGATGAATAATGAATGGTTCAGACTAACTTTGTCGATTATGTTCAAGGTGAATAGTTATTTATATACTAGAAAGCTAATTAAATACGACAGGTGAAATAGTCAGAAATAGATGTTTGACTTTGGGTATTACACATTTTTAAAATGTCGGTTGTTTTTGTTAATGGAAAAAATCAACTTGGATAGTGTCACATATTTTTCTTGAATATTTAAGAATTAAGTTCCACCGGTAATTAGTATTGAATTCACGTGACAGCTAGAGATTTTACTTAGTACTCTAAAATTACACACCTGCACGAAGGATAGATTAGGCATTGAACTATTTTATAAATGGTGCTAGTGCTTATGACTCTTTGCTTCTCCTCCCCTTGGTGGACGATTTGAGAACGCCTCAACTGACCACCTGTATTAAAATTTTTGTGTGTTTTTTCCATACTAGCTTGGCTGTTTGAGGCTAAGATAGCTAAAATAATTTTTCAGTGATTCATTAGTGCGGAATAAGTCCAAAGTTTACCAAATGTTGGTTGTCTTTAACCGGTGGTTATTTGAGTGAATTGTAAAGTATCCCTATAATTCTATCGACGAATAAATTTTTAAACAACCAAGTCCGCGAAACAAGCTTTGATTGTGTAATAAAACTGCATATAGTTGCGTTTTGAAATTTCCAAATATTTTTGCTGGAATTAGGTTCTATGTCAACTGATGTAGTAGCAGTAATATTTAAATAGCCAGTTTGTGACAGAAACGGAGTTCCTGTCAACCATTAACTCAGCAAATTGTCGCAACTTGGGATTTATAATGACTTGCATATCTATTGCTTTAGATTAAACCACATGTAAATTTTAAAGCAATAATTACCAATTTTCTGCTCCAAATGCGCAAATTTCTAGCGGTTTTTTTTTGTAGAATCGATTAGATTTTGCCTCTATGCTGTGATGCTCAATCCATCATTTAGTTAAATATTTCCTAAAGAAGAAAAGACTTGCTCAATCTTTAACGAATGTTCCGATCGCGATAATTATGATATTTTGAAGACATATTGATATTGATCTAAAATATGCAGATATGATTTTATACAAAGAAGCAAACAATTTAAAAATTAAAAACTTTTTTCAAACATGTCCGTTTGAAATTTTCCAAATTTCACGTCGCACAAGGACGGTAACCCTTTACCAAACTGCCTATTTTTGAGCATCCAAAACTTCTTTCCTTGCGAACTTATGACCGGATCATCAAATGAAACTGAAATTTAAATGATGTGTTGGTTTTGAGTAGGAGCAGAGTGTTTGAAAATGTAGATGATCTTATGGTAGTGATTAAAAGGTCACTTCAATTAATACTTCATCCCACTTACCTTTTGCAACAGCCATTAGATTGAAACAAAATGCACAGTGAATATAAACCAAGTTTGATGGATCTAAGACTGCTATGCTAGCTATGATGATTTTCGTATTTTTAAATGCTGATTTTTTTAAATGCTGCCACTGACACATTGGCATTTGTATCTAGTAAAAGAGTTGATTTTGAAAATTGTTAATTTGCATCTAATAACTTCCAACGTAACTTCCAACGCACTCATCAAATGAAAACGAAATGCATATGTTACATTGGAGATGGTAGGAGATGCTGCAACCAAATTTTCATATGAGAAACATGGATTTGTGTCTCCAAATTGTGTCTTTTTTTTACACACTTGTTTCGCTTTTGCTTTCTCCCTTTAGCTATATGGAAGCTTCAATTCCGACTGCTGTCAAAATTTGTTTAGCCGAAACACTTTTTTGTTTCTTCAAACCAAAAGTATGCAAACTAGCAATACGCAATCAAAATATTTGTGGGTTCGTTAATGAAAAAACCAACTGAATGTTAAAAAAACTCTAGCGCACCTGAACCGCTAGAAACACTAAAGTTCGAAGAACAGTAGAAGAATCGTGCAGGTTTTGAGTGCATATTCCACCACATGTGCTGCTTATTACGGCCAAACTATTTCAAATGCCACGTTTTACTTTCGTCTTAAGAATGCATTATAACTCATATGGTGGAAGGTTTCAGGTATTACCACTGGCATGAATTTCAACGTTTTTGAGAGCAAAACACGGGATAATTATATTAGTTATCAGTTGCTTATTTCACAAAATTTTGAAAGCAGCATCTCATATAACATCAATGAAGAAAATGCTCAGTGACTGCAGCACTGTAACTGAAGTTGGTGTTTGGGGCTGCGATCCGAAAAATTTGCAGAACTTTGCGAATTGTAACATCGGTTATTTATTTTCATTGTAAATGTTTCCGGTTTGTATACTAACTGTAAGCATTTATTGATACAAAAGTAGCACAACCGACTCGTGCTGGCAACCTTTCGCCAGTATCAAAGCCAAGAATATATCAAATCTGCTTCACGTTGTTTAATTATACTCGAAGTTATAGGAGTATAAAGAAATTTAGGGTTACCTGAAGCGAGTTTTTTCAAATAATCAAAAGCTTAATATTTGCTGTTTATTGTCACTACAATATCATTACCATTTGAAAATTCTACGATAAAACCGCTTAATAAAGATATTGCAATTAAACACAAAACCAACAATAGCTGGCAACCCTATCGTGGCTTTTCAACCAAATTTGGCTTGAATAATGTTTATAATAGGTTCCATTAATTGTATGAAATTCGTATTGATTTCATGACTGCACTGGAAGTTATAGGGCAAAAAGTTTTATTTTCCTGAGCGAATTTTCAAAACCAAAGACACAACAATTACCATAGCTGGCAGCACCAATCGAATTTTTAAGCCAAATTTTCATCAAACAGAGTTTAGAGTAAGGTTCAGCTACTGTGTCAATTTCATGAAAGTCTGGTAACTTATTCACATTTCATAGGGCAAAAAGCAGTTTTTTTTCTTTGTAATTTTTCAAGATGGCACCACTGGCACAGACTTGCCCACAATTCAAAATCGCTTCTATCAAATCTGGTCTTACTTAAGTCCAATGCATTCTGTAAATTTTAGCTGCATCTGATTATTGGTTCGAGAGTTTCCGTGAACAGAAGTTTTTGATGCTAAAAATATAGGTTAACTGGGAGAGGGTTACCGTTCTTGTCCGACATGAAATTTCCAAAGTTTTATTTTGAACGTGTAGATAAAACATAAGATTTATATACAGATTGGTTTTATTGTAAGAAACGGACATTTTTTTGAATATTCGATGGTTTGAATGTTTTCACTTCCAAATTTTTTTTTTCAAAATGAAGACACCAAAATTATCATAGCTGGCAGCTCCAACCGAATTTTCCGACCAAATTTCTACCAAACGTGGCTTAAAATAAGATCCAGCAATTGTGTGAGTTTCGTCAAAATCGAACGATTCAATCAGAATTTATAGGGCTAAAAACAGTTATCTTTTGTAGTGGTTTTTCAAGATGGCACCACTGGCACAGAATCGCCTGCATTTCAAAATTACTTCTATCAGACCTGGTCCTATTTAAGGCAAATATATTCTGTGAATTTCAAATAATTCTGCTCGTCGGATCGTGAGTTTCCGTGAACAGAAGTTTTTGATGCTAAAAATATAGGTAAATTGGGCAAGGGTTACCAGGCGTGCCCGTTATACCATATCTTTTTTTTTTTTGGTTATGTAAATAAAGCACAAGATTTACATATGAGTGGCTTTTTTTTTGAAGAAACGGCATTTTTTCAAGAGAGACGATGATTTGGAGGTTTTCACTTTCAGTGCCTGCCCTAGCTACAGGGTTGCCAGCACACTCATTAAAAGCTGCGCAAATCTACAACTAAATAATATTAATATGTATTGAAAATTTCGTAATGATTGAATAGCTCTGTCAAAAGTTATCGAAATTTAAAAATTTTCAAATTTTCCCGTCCTCTTTTTAGGCACACAGCGCACACATAGGGTTAAAAAATTCCAAAGCATTATCCGATTCATATGTAAAACACGTTAGAAATTTATTTCGTTAACTTTATTTTTGCGAAAATCATTTGTGCACGAAATAATAGGTATATTAAAAATATCACTTAAATGCCCGCCGGCGCCAAAAGGTTAACAATAACTGACATTTAAAGAAACCTGGACCTATTCTGCATATACACCAATGTATCCTGAAAGTTTCAGCTCAATCGGATGGCGCGTTCCCGAGATTATCTCACTGAAATTTTTTGATGATATATATATATATATATATATATGGAAATATGAATTTTTGGCCGAATCGATTTTAATACTAATGTTCTTCGAACATTAGTAAAAATAGCAAACACACAGGTTTAATTTGATTAAAACAAGCAAACACGTCTGAGCCGCGATATTTGGTTCAAATAAACATCACTGCCTCGATGACCCAAATATGCAATCACAATTAACTTTTCACAAAAAAAACTTAATCTAGAGCTTCTGGAAGAAATTTAGTAGCTTTTGATCAGAATTTACCCGTTACTTCAGTAAGAGGGATGAGGAAGTCAGTGAGTTTTTGAATGAAAGATTTTTTTCGGCAAACAAGCGGTTTTTTCAATGTAGTCTCTTATTAGCTCCGTACACTTTGTCCAGCGTTTTTCCAATTTTTTTTATTCCTTCCAAGTGATAGGTTTCCTCAAGGCCATCAAAATAGGCGTTTTCTTTCAACCTTAATCTCTTACCACGCAGCCATTACTTCAGGTTTGGAAACAGAAAATAGTTGCAGGAGGCTAAATCTGGAGAATATGCTGGATGGGGTAGCAGTTCGTTGCCCAATTTATGGGTTTTTGCCATAAACAGTACACATGTGTGAATTGGATAGATGGAACAACTTTCTTTTTTTCGTCAAATGCGGTTGATTCTGCTTTAAATCAATATCGACTTTATCCAAAAGCTCTGAATAATATTTTCCGGCTATCATTTTACCTTTTTCAAGGTAATCAATGTGAATGATACCGCATGCATCACAAAAAATCGTGGCCGTAAGCTTTTTGACCGATCGATACACCTTGACCTTCTTTGGTGCAAGTTCACTCGAAGAAACCCACTTTTTTTATTATTTTTTGATCTTTGGTGTCTTCTGATGGATCCATGTTCTGATTGCGGCTGATTATAAAGTGTTCAAACGGCTTCACTTACGGTTGAGTGTAAGCAATTGCAGCTCTTATCGTGCGGATAGCTTCTTCATGTCTAAATATTCATATGAAATGTGATGTACTTGCTCAATTAAAATGTTAATGGCCTCAGCTACCTCACACACTTTCATTCTCCGATCGTCCAATATTGTTCCACGGATTTTATCAACGATTTTTGGGGTGACGACCCCTTTTGGATGACCAGAACGTTCGGCGTCTCATGTACTGATACGACCTCAACTAAACTCAATAAACTACTTCTAGACCATTGAAATTGACGGTACAAAGTTTGCGCAGCATTTGCCAAGCCTTTTCTTGGTTTCAGTGATGGTTTTTTACGCAAAAAATAGTGCTTAATCAGCACACGAAATTTACTTTTTTCCATTTTCGTTAAAATTCACGAGGTTGTCTGATTTCAATGGCTCTCAAACACAAACTCAATGGCCCAACTTATTTAAAATTGTATAGATAGATAGCAGTTGATCGGAGCAGTGTTATATTTAAAGCTACTGAGGGGGAAATTCAAAAAGTCACTGACCTATCAAATTACGCTCGTAGTTTGCACCAATTTAAGGATAATTTAGCTGCGTTTGTGTCTTTAAACGCAGCTATTTGCAACAATTTGACAGCAGTAAGATTTTACTTTTTCAAGATGACGAGAGGTTGGTCGGCAGCCAATGGCGTAAGTAGAAAATGATTCAAATTCAAATTCAAATTTATTCATTATAATTAAAACTTAGCAGGTTTGCTGAAACTTAATATAGAGCTTTAAACAATTTGCTTCTTCAACTATGAACTAAATTTAGTCTTATTCCTGAGATTAATTGAACTTTAAGTAGTGAGTCAGTATTAGGAAAAATATTCGAAAACCTTATATTTAGATGCTTTAATTTTTCTTATAACTAGACTAAGCTTACTTAAATCTACCTTAAATCTACTTTAGACTAGCGCTAAAACTATCGTATTATTACTATATATTAGTAGATTGTGCAAAAGATTGAACGAGTGCGTTGTTGCAATGGCTATATTTTCTAATAAATTTTATCCTATGCTTTTTTATAAGGATTTTTACCTCCTTGGCTCCGGTTTCGTTTGTGTAGCTTACGCGTGGAATAGAAAAACGGCTTATTACAGGTCATCTTAAGCCACTTGTTTTGAGCTATCTGAAGTATGTTTATGTGGGTTTTAGCACACATGCCCCACACTGGTGCTCCGTAAAGCATCACTGGCTGTAGAACTTGTTTAACAAGAGTCATTTTGTTTTTTAGTGACAATTTGGATTTGCGGCTTAACAGTGGGAAAAGGGCATGTGCGCTTTTTGCGACCTTTAGGCAAGCATTGTCCGTCTGCGCCTTGTACGTGAGTATTTTACCAAGCGTTATACCCAAATAGGAAATTCCATCAGCCCATTCAATTGTCTGTCCCAATAAGTTGAGGCTTCGGGAAGGAAGGTTTGATGTTTTCCTCCTTTTTGAAAAATAGATTGCCTTTGTTTTGGCAGCATTGATTTTAATCTTCCACCTGAAAAAATACTGATACAATTGCATAAATGAATTTTCCAAGTTGGATATAGCTGTTTCGGGTCAACGCTGGTAGTATATATGCAGGTGTCATCTGCAAAAACAGCCAGTTTGGAATGGCGATTTGATGGAATGTCAGCTGTGTAGAAACTAAAAAGGGTTGGACTTAGGCATGATCACTGAGGGAGTCCTGCAGGTATTTTGCGGTGCGAGGAAAGACTGCTATTAACCTTTACTGCAAAATCACGATCAGTCAGATATGACTGCACGATTTTAATGAGGTAGATCGGGACTTTAAAAGTAATCATTTTGAAGAGTATACCCTCGTGCCAGACATTGTCGAAAACCTTTTCAATGTCTAATGTGATCAAACCTACAGATTCTTTCTCAGCGAACGACCTCTCGATATCGTGAGTAACTCGGAATAGTTGGTGGTTTGTTGAATAACCCTCGAGAAAACCGAACTGAAATTGGGGTAAAATTTGCCCACACTCCAAAAAATGTTTTATGCGTTTCAGAATCACTCGCTCGAATATTTTACCCAGCGAACAAAGCAAGCTTATGGGTCTGTAGCTCTCAGGCAAAGCAGGGTTCTTGCCTGACTTGTGTATTGGAATAACCGTTGCTTGTTTCCAGAAAGTCGGAAAGTAAGATATCTTCAAACAGGCATTCAAAGGGGCAAATAAATTCGTTAAAGAATTTGAAACCCAAAACTGAATTAGGGAATACACCTTCCCTAATTCAGTTATGGTTTAATTTGTACGTCCACAAGTACACAAACTTACCCAAAATGCGTTCCCTAACTTACCTTTAATCGAAAACTTATGTCATTTTTCGATTAAAAGTGTGTTTCCCTCTAGCAACATTTTATCCAAACTTTTTCTGCTGGTGATTTCTTGCTATGTAGTCCCAACTGTCAATTACTTACACAGCTGATTAATTTGATGTTATTTTTGTGAGAATAAGTGAAACGAAGATATGTAACCTTTTATTCAAAACCCATTCCCTAACTTTTCACTTTTTGGAAAATTTTCTCCTACGATAAAGTGAATTTTCTACCGAAGAAAATAAATAAATTAAATTTTCATAGTATGGTTGCTGTTACTATATGTATGTTACTGTTACTATGATCGAAATGATTTGCTTGGGTTCTGGTGCTCTTTTTCGAGTGTTGTTTGCCACTATGGCTCGAACTGATATGCTTGACGTCGTGGAGTTTTTAAATGTCCCACACATATTTCAACGAGCTAACCTGAATATCTTTTATTTGAATCTATCGTACTTTTCTCACTTCTGGCACACGAAACAGCTTTCTTTATGTCTCTTTATTTATTTTGTCTCTTTACTTGTTCAAGCAATAATGAAATCTAGAACGATTTCCTAGCTTTTCTGACTTCATGGAAAGTATTCATGGAAACTAAGTAAACACCTTCATGGAAACTAAGTAATTGCCGATTTCATACATAAATGTCCATATTTTTTAATGGCTTTTGTCAATGATATATTATTTTTCCTTTTGGCATTTATCAGCTGTTAGTCTTAATTTGCTTTAGAAGGAATTCGGGCATTTTTTTTGCTAAACAGATGTTAATTGGGCACCAGTTATAATTTGGAGTTCAAAAACGAGGAATTTCGTCATATTTTACTTTTGCATTTTCGGAAAAGAGAGAATGCAGTGCAAGCTGCTCAAAAACAACGTAATGTGTATGATTAGAAAGCCTTGGGAAACAGTGCCATAACTCGTTTCAACAGTTTTTTTAAATGAATCACCACTGGCGATGAAAAATGTATTGTTTACCATAACGTCAATCAAAAACGATCACGGTCCAGGCTTGATGAGCTGATATCAACCAAAGGAAGTTTTCGCTCTCAATTTGGATCAATTTGTGGTTGTGTAATAAAACTGCAATTGTGTATGTTGAGCTGCCTCCAAGAAACCAAACGATAAATTCGAATGTTAACTGTCAACAACTGGACGAATCATATACAGCGATAACAAAGCGTTGTCCTAAGCTAACGCTAGGCCACATACGGCTTTGGTCACACGCGAAAAATTATTTTTACTTGGCTAGAAATTGATGTTTTTTTCATCATATAGCTCTGATCTTGTTCGATAACATTACCATTTATTTCGAGCTTTGCAAAACTCCTGGGATGGTAAAATTTTCAATGATTATGACGCTGTGAGATGGCACTTGCTTCAGTTTTTTTTCTACGAACGTGAAATAATGAAGGAGCCAAAAAGATGACAAAAAGTCATTAAATAAAATAAAAAATAAATCATTGATAAAAGTTTATTATTTGTATTTAAAAAAAATTGTTTCATGTATATGCAAAAATAGGAATGACTAAGCTGACAACAAAAATTAATTTTTTGTGAGTTGCTCAAGCCAACCCAACCTACCGATTTTCTTCTGTCTTTAACTAAATCAATCTTCAGCCGCCATTAAAAATTGCATTCCGCAAGGTGGCACATACCACTACAGGGCGATACCTATAAGCTGCACGGGCATCGATCGTTATCTTTCTGTTATGTGGTCAAAGAAGCTTGAATCCAATCAGCTATCAAGTTTTGACATTGAATTATTACGATTGCATTTGAGCTACAAAGGCAGCTGATGAGAATTAATTTGTAGTCCAACTTAAAACGTCATACTATTTGACCAACTGATAAAATTTTTTTCAATTTTGTTTCATTTTTCCAATCTGAAATTCACAGCACTGTCTAGACGCATTTCGCTTTAATCTTCACTTAATTCACTTCATGCCACAAAAGCACCACAAAAAAGCAATTTCATCAAAACCAATCCATATCTTGTTTGCAATTTCAAATCATCATCATCTGCCATCATCTTTTCATCTCGCAACGAAATTTAGTCCATACAGCAACCATTACAGCACTACAAACAAAAAGAGGTTTTTCCAATTGCCTCATATTTTCGATTTGAAAAAAATTCATCCTCACAGACAGCGCTTGCATTCCAGACTAAAGTCTCTAGTCTGCCTTTATGATCCCACACTGTACACCGTCAAAAGTATAACGATAAAACCTTCTTCATTCATCGTTTGTGTGCTAAAAACAATAGTGGAATTCAGTGGACCTGAAACAAACCTGATGGCAGCGGAACACACTTGGTCGCGAATCTATGAAATATGCAAAAATGAAATTGCTTGCTATTGCACCGGTGAAAATCCTCGAGTTTTCCTCGTTAGTCTGCCCATTTGTTTGAATGTGGTGTCGACGGCGTTGGGGAAAACGAGAGGATGAGATGATCTGCTAAAATTGTCAGATGATGCAAGTACTTATGGATGTAAAGTTCTGGGAGACGACAAAACGACCTTTTGGCTGGGACTAATATAAATGCAGAATGTCAGTAAATAAATTCCAAAATGCAGGTGAAATTGGGATCCTAAATATTTTTTTGTAGCTAAGATGGTTTGGATATTGGAGGGCGATTTTCTCACGAGAGCTGAACTTAAAAGAACATAAATAAGTGGGAATGGTCTATTGGAAACAGATGGCTGTGTCTTATGGATCTGATTATAATTTGGGGTTAGATTTTTAAATGAATTTTTAAGTTAATATCAACCACAACGAAAACGATTAATGGAAATATATCTGCGCCAGTTGTGCTAATGCGGAGGGCATTCTAAATGCAATTGTTTATGAAGATACATATGTTTTTGTAACCAACACTATCCAGCTGTGTTTTGCTTTCAAACAATTTTTGGCAGATAGACAAACATTCTCCACTTCCATTTCAGTTCTTTCAATAGCTTCCATTAAATGAACAGTTAGCCCAACAGCTAAATTTTCCATTTAAAACTGTAGTTTTAATTTGACCCCCTCCCTCGCCACAGGAAAACTTCTTCTTCATCGGCATTAACATCGCTACCACATATCCCAATTTCAAGGAAAATTACACCAAACTTTCATGACTGCTGGCCTCTACTTGCTGGCCTCTACTGGCCTCTACTTGGATTACTATTACTTCAAGACCTAGTATTACTCGTACTATTGCCACGAAAAGTTTTTTGGGGTTGAAAAGCTTTCAGTTTTGGTATCATGCTCGACTCCTCGACTATTCATCTTTAAGTTATTCATAAAGAATCTTGCAATGGTCAGCAGAACCAAAATGAAAATGGAAGTGGAATGGAAGGGGTTGTGATAGATGAAGGTCTGTGTCTGTGTGTGGGATTAAGGAAAAACGAAAAGTTAGTGGTAGAGCGGTTTCGTTTTGAAAACTTTCGTTTAACTGACGTTATGTAAGATGAATTGTGTGTGTTTCGGATAAAAGTGGATCAATTGTGTAAGTCGAAAAAGTTTTTTGGAATATAGGCAAAGATGGAAAGAGAATGAATTAAAATTGGATCAGTTACAATATAAAACGCTGAGTGAAATTTTTTGATCCAATAGTGATCGATTAATAAGTGCTGTCAATTCATCGTTGATAAAATAAAAGAATTAAAGTAAGCAACCATGTGATTCGAAAATTAAAGATATTGTTTTCAATTTTTTGAGCTATTTGATTCTCCAGGTCTTCATCAATGTAATGACATCTGTTCGTTATAGCTCAACTAAAAATTCATGTTTTAAAATCGACTCAAAATACTTAATTTAGATTTATTTCAATTTAACTAGTTCAACTAATTCAAATTCAAGAAGGAAAAATTCTATGATAATAACTGTTCGATTGATTCAAAGTTCAATTCAAAATCAACTGTAACATGACAATGGACTTGAAAATTTCGAAGTTTAACATTTTTAACTTTTCCAATAAAGCTACATTTATATTGTTGGAAAATTGTTTCCAATATTTTACGTTTTAAGACACATCCTTAATATTATAAATCAGCTGATTTTATATCTGGTCGTGTGACGTCAAAATGACAATCAATCCGTCGACTGTCGTGCAGGTAAGTGAGCTGAATATTGTTTATGTCTGCTACTAATTTCTTTCTTTTCAGGTTCATGTTAAACAACATCGGTGAAATTGATTTTGGATAGTAGTTTGATGGCAATAATTTTGTAGGTTTTCGTATAACATCATCAAGGTATGCAATAATCACCAAGGCATGCAAACTCAAAAATATCAATACTTTATGCCGCTAAAATTTTCGACATAACCATCAGATAAAAACAAAACTTACAGAATATATAGAAATTACTGTAAAGCACGATAAATAGTAGAAAATTAAGATAGGACTGACAACAAAGCCCATCTTTACCGCTTTTTGTTAGTAAAAACTATTCAAATGATAATAATCTTGTGGTGAAAGTAAATAACTAATGTTTCAATCTTGAAAACAAATTTTCGACAGCGGTAACCGTTAATTTTTTTACCCTATAACAAAATTTCCAGGGAGAGTTGACTTCAACGTAAAGCAGATTCGGCTTACTTTAGGCAACGATGTTAGCGCAGTGATTCCAGTACCAGGTATTATCGTATCAGCAGAAACCACAAGTGAATTTGAATTGAGATAATAAAGAATAACCAATTTTTAAATTTTCCATGCATTGAAAACTTTGTTTCATTTAAAAAATGCAGAATATTACGATTCGTCTGAGTGTGTGGTTAAAAAAATAAATTATTTTAATTTAATGCTGCTTGGTTTAATGCAGCTTATTTTGACATCAGAGCAGGCTTTCAATCTAATATAGTTAATTTCAGTTTCTTTGGTCATCAGCTCATTGTGAAATTGCTGTAATGTTCTTTTACACCAGAGCGAAACAAATGTGTCTGGGGTTTTTGTGGCTGAGGAACTAAAGTTGGCTAGGCAGGTCCTGCTCGTCTAGCTTGCTAATTACTTCGGCTTGCTGGGTCTTGTATTTTTTATTTGAATTTTTTTTTGCCTTGTCTGGGATCTTTTTGGCAATAGCCAATTCAATTCTAAGTTATGCTATGACTTTTTTTATATGATAGAGTGAGTAGAGCGGAGCTATTCCCAGAAGTTCTCAATTCACCAAAGTTTCAGCGAAAATCTATAAGAAACCCCCTGAAAATCCTCAAAACATTTGACGATATTCGGAACATTTTGCAAAACTTTTGTTGAAGACAAACATGTTGAAAGAAACCAAACAAAGCTTTTCGAATAACATTTTGTGTCAGTTTCTTTTCCGCTCGAAAATCTTCCGACGAATCTCCTAAAGCTCCCCAATGAATACTCGTGGAAAACTATGGGAAACCTTATGAAATCTCTTTGGGGAATCGTTACCAAATGCATGTTGAATTACCGCAAATTTATTGGAGAATCTCCCAAAATTAATTTCTAGTGCATTCTGTATTTAATTTTTACAACAAATAAACTATATGAAGCCAAAATTGTTTATCTAAATTGTTATGTTCTCCGATAATCCCCCCTAAATTGTTATGTTCTCCGATAATCCCCCGGGAATTCCGTTAAAATCTTCTGGATCCCAAAAACAGTTGAGGAATTTTCTGAAATTCCCTAACGATTCTCTCAAAATGTTTCCGAAATCCATGGAAATCCTTTAAAAATCAGCCCTAAACACCTCTTAGAAAAATTCGTGGGAAATTTTTGGGCAAACCTCTACAAAACTCCTATAGGGAAAATTTATAAAGTCTTCTTTGGATATCTTAATTAAAACCTATGTAGAATCGCTCATAGCATCTCTTGATAAATCTCCAAACATCACCTGCAAATAAAGAATTTCGGGTAGAATTTCCAAACGAGTTTCGGAGGATGTCCCATTATATTTTAGGAGTTTGCCCCAAAAGATTTTCTAGAAATTCCTCAAGAGATTTTCGAAGGATGGCTTAGCAGGTTTTCAGATGTTTCAGCAGTATATTGTAGGTCGATTTTCAGAAGATTCTACAAGTTACTCTAAGCGATTCTCCGGGATATTTTTGAGTTCCCTGGGGACTTTCGGGGGACATCTTCCTCGACGTTTAAGAGATTACTTTGTGGATCTTTGAAGAATTTCCCGGCGGACTATCATAGGACATAAAAACTGACGCGAAAAAACGTCCGCGACGCCTTGCCAAGTTTCATGACGTCAGCAGTCAGGAAGGAATCTCCCGAAAATCCAAGTCTGTGTCCGGAATTCGCCAAAGAATCTTTTAAAAAAAAGCTTTGTTTTGTTTCGATAAATTTTGATTACCGTATATCCCTCCAATCATCTATTGCAGGATTTTCTCAAAATACTCTAGGGAATCCCTTAAAACAACCGGAATGCTATTCTTACGATAAATTAAACAAAAATGTCAAATTTTTTGACCATTCCTGAAAATTTCTAGGGCAAATCCCCAAAATGTTTATATAGAATCTTCCGAAAATCTTCTAGGGTTTACCTGAACTTTAAAAGAGATAACTTTGAAAAACCTTTCTTGGTATTTTACACAATACCCTCGGAATATCTCCCGAGCTACTAACCGGAAATCCCGCAAGAGATTATTGAAAAATCTCAGTTGAATATATTTCAATTCTTCCCAGAAATCACCTCAAATCTATTGGCTAATCAAAATAAACTTCCGGACTCCCCGAAGTAGTTTTGTGAGGTTTTCATGGATTAGTCATAGACTTTTATAAGTTCTCAACGGGATTTTCAGAAAATGCACAAAGGGAAATTTCGATGATTTCCGCGTATATTTCTGGGGATGTTCCCGGAACTTTGGTGAATTTCAGGATTTTTCAGGGTGTTCTCCAGGACATACTTGTTAAATTCCTTCACATTTGATTGGAGTTTTACTGTTGAATTTTATTGATTAGGAAAGTTTCGGGGGATTTTCGAGAATTTATTCAGGAATTTTCCCGAGAAGTCTTCAGAAGATTTTCAAGTATTATTCGAGTCATTTTTATTTATTTATTTCACCAAGCAAAGTACAAAACAAACATAAACAAGATGAAACAAACCTGCAGATGAATACAAAACTAATAAATAACGCATAAATATATAGCTACAAATCGATAACAAATAAAACAATAAATAAACGAAAAATAAATAAATGAATAACACTTAAATACCATATTTACAAAATGATTACAAATTAAGGGGTAAAAATGGCTTGGATAAGGGACAATTTTCTAAGAAAAAAAATTTTAATATGCAATATATAGTATGTATATTAGTATGATGGGCGAAGGGGGATAGCTATGATGAGAGAGCCTCGATAATGTTAGTTTTAAAAGTTGCTATGGACATCGTAGGGGAGAAGCTTTGGCTCATGCTATTGAATAGCTTGCAGCACTTATTTATTGGCTCGTTTGTTGCATATATTGTGTTGTGTTGATATTCAATAAGCAATCGTTAGAGTCTTGCGACTTTCCAGAGCTGATTAAGAATAAACTTGTCCTTTAAATAGACGTCATTAGCCATGTATCTGATGGCATTGAAGTTAAAACAGGTAGATGACATTAGTTTTCTCAAAGGTAGCAAGCTAATATATTAAAGGCGATATTCGTATGGTGGTAGGTTGCCAAAATCAGAAGGGTGGCAATCACTCTGAGCGAAAAGCAAAAGACTACTTCTGAACAGACTCAAACCTTCGGCTTTGGATTTCGAAAGCAGGGTTCCATATAGTGCATGCATATTCAAGAAGAGGACGCACGAGTAAAATATATAAGGATTTAGTAGCCCAGAGATTTTTAAACTCTTTGGCTAGTCGGTTAATGCTGTCTTATAATGTTGAAAAAAAAAACAGTATTGGTCTCCAACAATATTTTGGCATCACAGGAAAATACTGTACAGATGTGCAGCTTTCTTAGAAATTCAAACACGTAAGAGAAATTAATTGAAAAAGCATTAACGTTACCATTCAAAAATAATTTTCAATTATGATAAATTTTTAGTTCCTTCTTGTATAGTCCATAAGGTGGATCTTCTCTTGCTTTAGGTGCTAGCAATAAAACCGTTTTTCTAGAAAGTGATATGTTGCAAGTGGAGCCCCGCAAGGATCAACATATTTAGTTTTGATAGCTTCGAATCTTTTATCTTGCATTGATAGCTTATAGGAATGTTTCATTAAGTAGAAGGTCTATCTAAATGCACATAAATCAGCTTCAATATGCAATAAAAGAAACCTCTATAATGAGGGGTTAATGACAAGCCTGTCAATTTGGAATGAGCAACGGGATAATACAAAACCTTTTTTTGCATATTAAAGCAAAGTTCAAAGTACTGGCTCATCCGTAAATTTTTTGAATTGTATGTTACATAACGAACAAGGACACCATCAAATGAGTGGGGTTGATGACTGTCGACCAAAAAGCGAGTTCATAGTATCAAAAGCATTAGTTTTAACAGAAACATCAACTCCAATAACGTCAAGAACAGCGTCGATGAACAGTCAATATAATCACATAAGTCTGCATATTTCATTCAACTAGAAGTGCACGCCCACGCGGGGCGCTAATTTTTTCTATGATTTAACAATTAGTTTTCATTTCAACTGCACCTTATAACTAAACCAGCAATTAATTTTAAAGTAAATTTCCATTTAAATCAATCATTCACAAATATTTGGCCACTCTTTCTCATAAAATATTCTTTAATTTGATTCTTCTCTTATTATAAGTCACTAAACGACTTCTAGTCTCAATAAATACAAACACCTTTCTTCGAATTTGTTTTATTGCATCTCACAGTCAATAAATTAAACCGAAACGCAATAAAATCTCAACCGGATGACTAAGTCCTGTATACTTTTTTCACTTCACCTTTGCGTTCCTTTTGCAGAAAAACAAATAATATGGAAAATATCAAAAGGAAATTTATTCGAGAAAATGGAAAGTAAATCGAGTTGAAAAATTACGGAACAGCAACAGAAGGTTCCAAAGATGTATTAGCTACCTTGAGACTTGATATCACATACTTTTATATATGTACATATATATCGTCCATTCAAACAAATGTGGAGGCACTTGAGTATAAATGAACATGCGAGTGGCGTCAACGAGCGACAAACAAACGAACAAAAATAAAGTTGGAGAAAATAATACTTGTCTGAAAAGAAATATGTTTTTTTGGAAAAACTCCAACACATGCCGAGGTTTAAAGACGATACATATTATTAGAATGTAACAAAGTTTGGTCGGTAGAAATGCCTGCCTGTTCTTGAGTGTTTTTAAGTCGCATATACTTTACTACTAATACACTTGGATCGAATAAATCTTTCTAATTTCTTGCAGTTAGCTGTTATATAAGATTTGGTATTAATATATGAAGAATTTTTCTTGGCTTTTGATGGCAGTGGACGAGAAAATAGATATTTAATTATCAACTTAAGGAAGAATTACGATGATGCGGGTCGATTTTCGAGCATATACATGCATATATGATTATACATATATGGCCGTTTTGTTATTATCTGGTTCCGCCACTGATCTTTGAAATGACATTTGATAACTTTACCCCAATAAGTGATAAAATTTTGGGGTTTAATATCAGTAGCGTTGATTGTTTATGGAATAACGTTTTATTCATTTTCGCAAGATTTTTTCATTAAATAATATTTAAATTACCCGAAACGCACTGGTTTCGTTCATTAAATGGTTTCAATTTAAATGTGAAAATTCAGTCGGAATTCTTAATGAAAAAAATCCAAAGAAACTGTTTTACTCACACATATACTCACACATTTTACATCGATAAATGATGCTTCTGTTTTCAAATTTCATCATTCTCTAGAAACTAGCAAAACCTATGTATTATTTTTCGTAATCGTATCATTTTACGAATATAATATATTCTGATTGACACTCATTAATTTTGCTTTCGAAGTTTCAGTTTGAATTTTTGACGAGAGAAAATATCGAAAATACTATCGAAATAATAATTTAATGAAATTATTTAAGCCTCGTAATTTCATTCATATTAATTAAATGCCTTGTGCAATAAATTAAATGAATGAAGTTAATAATGGCAATGTATTCATAAAAAAAAATGAATCGTGACTGGCATTCGGTAAAAATTGAGTTTTATTATATTTTGAATATTATTTAATAAAGAGAAAATAAGAATTTCGGTATGATTTAAAATGTATGCTTTGTTATGAAAAAAATAGTGTTCGTATGCTTTGATCATCGAGAAATCGGTATTGAAGTTATTCAAGGCAAAATGCTTAACTTCTGTGTAAGGGCTGGTATAGACTTAGGCGTGAAGACAAATTTTAAGAAGTCCCCATTCTTTGGACAGAAAATTTTGACAATGGAGACAAGCGGAGGGTTAATTCATTTGAGACAGAAGAAGAAGTGAGTACCATTCTTGCTCAATTTCAAGCTATATTTTCGCCGCAATAAATTTCATGTTGAATTTTGTATAAAAATTTTTCAAAACCAAAGTCAATACTAAGCTTAGAGGGAGTGTATGTAAACAAGTTTAAAATAGTCTTAATCTACCTCTCAATATATATCTTTCAAATATTGCAAAAAAAGAGAAGTATGTTTTGTGGATACTAATAAAAGTAATACATTTCTTCTACCGTTTGATTTTATTTTCAATTTAAAATAAATCATGTATGTTTATAAATACTGCCGATTATCAGTTGTCGCAGTGATATACGAGTGTATTTTCTAACAATGGTTAAGCTCTTTTCTTGTTTTATTTTTATATGACACAAAAATACAAACAGCATTAGAATATTTGATCAATTCAACGAAAACGATTCGCATATGTAGTAGTGGGTCATTCAGACAATACCATATCAATTTTATTAGACAATAGAGTCACAACAAAAACATCAACTGTAAAAAGGCCAAGAACAACGATCAAAAGCATGATTCAACCATGATCAAATATTTTTATTGTTTTTTCATTTTATTTTATTTATCACCATATAAAATAAGTAGATATAAATTTAAAAAAAACTAAATAAACTAAAATAAGGTGTAATATATAACTGAATACTATACAAATAAATAAGTTAAAAACTTAATAAATAAATATAAAACACCTAAAAAATATAAAGGACATAAAATTGAACACGTTAAGTAACTAAACATATTAATACAAAATTTAATACATAAAAAAATAAACGTAGCATTAGCATTAAATCTAGATGCATAAAATGGATACTAGGTTAGCAGTCTAGAAAGGGTAGAATAAGAGAGCTTGGGCAAGTCTATTCTTAAAGGGTGCTTTGGATATTGTGGGGCACAAGTGCTGACTCATGCTATTGAATACTTTGCAGCATATATTTATTAATTCATTATCAGCATATGCAGTGCTATGCTTGCATTCAATTAGCATCTAGTGACTCTCACGGACCGATTAAGCACAAACTTGATCTTTAAGTAGTCGGTATTTACAACGTCTCTGATGACATCAAAACTGAAACATATCGATAATATCAATCTTCTAGACGCAAGTGGTATCCAGTTAAGAAGCCCAAGGCGAGATTCATATGGCAGTAAATTGCCGAAATCACAAGGATGGACTTTTGAACAGATTCGAACTTCTGGCTGTGAGCTTCAAATACCAGGTTTCAGATAACGCAAGCATGCTCAAGAAGAAGATAAACGAGCGCAGTATATAGGGATTTTGTAACCTATCGGTTATGAAACTCTTTGGCTCGTTGCTTAATGAAGCGTTGTACTTACTTGAGAGATCACTTTTTCATAAAAGAGATTGAAGGGGAGCTTTTGATCCAGGGCAACACTGAGATCTCGTATACTGTTAATCCTACTGAGTGCAGTATTGCTGAGAAGGTGTATGTTTAATTTACGAGTGTACTTTTACTCAAGAAGCTAATCACATGGCTTTTTGCAATATTGAGAGAAAGGTTGTTCATACAGCACTAATGCTCCTACGACTTTAGCTTTAATTGAAAAAAGTTGGCGTCTGAAGGTGACCTGATAGTATGGTAAATTTTGAAATCAGATAAAACCTCAGACAAATCTGATATAAAACTATTAAAAATAAAAGGGTCAAAATGACTGTCTCGAGGTACACCTGAGTCGATATGAACCTCCTTAGAAATGTTTACATCTTTTGTGAGGCTGTAGAGGTAAGGGGAAGGTAACTTAAAAGAAATCATGTGATTCCGAACTTTTGTAGCTTGGAAATACAACATGAGTTATAAACACGGTCAAATGCTTTGCTAAAGTCAGTTTAAATTGTGTCAATTTGATCCTTTTTCCCCATTTAGCATAGAACATGGGAAATCTTGATCACCATATTTCATTTAACTAGAAGTGTTAGATATGATTTCGTCGCATGAAATGATCACATGTCGTATTGTTTCTTCGTGCAGGCCTATGAACATCTTGGAAATGATGTCGGATTTGTTCGAAAAATTGTAGGTTCTGGAAAGGACATTTTCATCCTGATGGCTATAAAATTAAGTAAAATTGACGCATTTTGGGACCCAAAACCCACACGCAATCTTTAAAAAACTAATTTATCCTGAACAAATGGCAGTTTGCTGAAGGTTTTTGAATTTCCTAGCATCTTTGACCTGTTTTTATTCCAAAATGTGGCTGGCTATACCGTTGCTTAAAAATTAAAGACATGGTCTTGGACGATCATCAATTTCATCAGAATGACGCTCCATGCCATACAAGCAACTGTCGCAATCGCTGTATTGTGCACTGTTTGTAAATTACGTAATCAGCCGCTTCGGCGTTGTGTATTGTCCACAGTGTTGGGTTTTTTCTTGAGAGTGTTTCCAAAAGCTGATAGTGAGTTCACAATTCAGCAACAATTCATGAAATTATATATTGGTCAAGCCATTCATGAGATATACCTCGGAACGTCCGAATATGAATTGAAAGAATAGGTTGATAGACAAGGTTACGCATCCATTTGTGCTTCATAAGTAATCAATAGGTTCAAATTTTCAAAACAGTATGAGTTTTGGAAAATGGTTAGCGGTAATCATTTTATAGTAATTTAATAAAACCACTTATTGAACCAAATTTTGTTTTTTATTCTCCGCGGATGAAACTATTTTGCAATGGATATTTTATGAAAAATAGATTGTTGCCTTCATATTTACAGTCAAACGAAAGTAACTAGATTTGGACACCTGTCGTCAAAGCCTCCAAGCGATTTACCCGAAATGGTTTGCAGCGAGGGATAAAAAGTTTACACTAGTATGGATGCAGCATATTCTTAGCAAATTTTGAAGTTAATTAAAAATTATTCGAAAGTTCGAGCTTGACCATGGACCACAACCGCTAACAGTCAGTGTTCTAGCCATATGGGTAATCTTGCTAAAGGTTTGCTGCAATGTTGTCAAACTGACATCAAATATGTCATCAAAAGATATAAAGTAAATGATAATGATCAGCAAATTATTTTGTCACTGATAATTTTTTAGTTTCAATAAAAAAATCTATTGTTTAAGATAACTGTCCACCTTCTTGGATGACTTATTACATTTACTACATTTAGTGCTAACTGTACGTAGCATGTGACATATAGTTTTGTCTGGGTGTCATACATATTTTCTTCATTAAATCTACTTACTACACACTCAGCTCCAGCCCAAGATATTTTCTCGTTTTTTTCTTGCTTATGTAATATTTATTATCTACTGCAACTACACCGCTCAAGGATTAACAAATATGTTTGAGTTTTTTTTATGAATTTTGTGCTTTTCAGTTCTTGGCTACTTTTTTAAACTAATTATGCCAAACTAAAATTTGCTTGAAACTGAACGGTCGACTGATATTCCAAAACTCAGAAAAAAAGACTCATCAACATTTTTCAACCCAATCCTAAAAAAAAGATATGTGAGTGCAAAAAACATTATTTTCCAGGAAACTTCATTAGACTTAAGAAAAAATAAACAACATATTTCTATTATTTTTTTACCATTTTAAACCAGATTCTTGAGTTTAAAGAATTTTTTTCCCAAAAATCCACCGAAATGTAGGGAGAGTTTACAGCGTTTGGACCAAATGTGACCTGACCTATAGCGCGGACAAAGTGAATTTAGTCCTAACCTGACCTAAAATTTGATCAGGTCGAATATAGTCCTCGTTTGTACTTGACAGCTGTCATTTAGTTTAAATATAGTTCATACACTAGTATTATCTTTTCATTTGTCTCTAAAGCATGATTATTTAAATGATTTTGAGTCAAACGAGAGGGCTGCGAGCTTAAATTCAAAGTACATTAACAGTCGCGCAAAAATCAAAGCTTGGGTCGGGTGTCTTTACAGCGGGATAGTCCACGACCTATTTTAGGTCAGGTCGCTTGAAATCGTGTCCTGATCTATCGCTTGGGTTGGATACTGAGTGTTTACAACGGGTGGACTAAATAATTTAGGTTGGTGTATAGTGTAGGAATTTGGTGTATAGTCCGCGTTCTAAGTGTTTGCTGTAAACGCTACCATGCTCGTTGTGCGAGAAGTAAGGAGGCAAAAAAAGTTAGAAGAGAAGGTAGGCGAGGCAGAGGGTAAGCCATATGAAGCAGCAGCTAACTAGACTTTATGCAAGTTTTACAGTCAAATTAATTTTTTCATTCTTTTACTCATATAATAATTATGCGAAATGGGCTAAAATGCTCTCAAAATATGAATTTAAGATCTTTTTTTTCTAAATGTTTACAACCAGCCGGCTCAATTAGTGCTTATTCTTCATGTGCTACTAGCTTCCGAGTGATGATGACTCATTCAACAATTAATGTTTCTTTTAAATGCTTAAAATGAGCGAAAAGAAGCTGTTTTGTTGATCTCAAAAGTGAGGTGAAATTGTATGAAAACGAGACCAATCAACGAATACCAACAAAAAAGTCTTCATTTTTCTATTGGAAGATTAGCTTTTTCTTTCAGAAAGTATACATACATGTATAAAGTGCAATTTATTCACTTATATCGATATATAGAGGGTACTTCAGTCGCAAACAGTTTAGGTGGATTACCCTTGAAATATTGAAATGTATAAGCAAAAATATCTTATTATGAAAGCTAGCAAACATTGAATCAAATTAATATTTGTTATTATTACATTGAAATAATGATGCACTATACTGTGTTTTTATTTCAATTAAAAACTGGGAGAAAGATTTTTAAAAAAGTGATATTGACTCTCCAAAAATGAAGAGTTTATTAAATTGAAGGTCGAAATCTTATAAAAATTTTTGTCTGCAGAGCTTCCGATGACTCTCATCCTTTTTCCTTGTGACAGTTTATATTATAATAAGCGTTTTTACACTGCAATTCATGGCATTTCGTAGAATGCCAAAAAGTGGAGAGCAATATTCCGATTATCCTTGTTAGTTTTCAAAATATAGATTTTATTTTTCTTGTAAAGCGATTGGAAAATTTTATATTATATGCAATTGGAAAATTTTAAGAAATGAGACAAGTAAATGCATAATAAAAAAGAGAATTAAATGTATAGTATTCGCCAAAGTAAGTAATCGTTACTTTTGTTCGCGCTAAATTAAAACATGGATGCATGGAATCAGCGGTTTATGATCTACGATTAAATATCTCATTTAACCACAATTGAATTCAATAAGTATTAATTACTAATTTATCATCACCTTGATCTCTGTAAAAAAGAGTCCTGCATTTTCATGCATAGCCGTTTAGATAGCCACTCTATAGACACAATTTTATAAAGCCATCATACGACAATAAAGCATTCCAGTAAAGCTATTTTCAGTGTAGTAAAAATTATCAACGAACCCTTCGCCTTCAAAGCATTCGAAAAATTCCTGTCACGACATCATAAACTACGTTTTTATGACATAATGACCAATTCGCTTTGAAGGACTATTTATCTAGGCGGCTAGTTAATGTGACCTTAAACGAGAAGTAGGTAATGAACGGTTGTTTTATTTGATGAGCACTCTAATGAGATTTATGGTCATAAAACTAAACAATATCGTTAGTATGGCCAGTAAAATTTATAGTCCTAGATGCAATACGATAGTTTATTCGATATGCGCTCAAATAAATTCCGTTAAGAACAAGAGAATATCTGAAGGGTCGATTTCCGTAAACCATTCTCCATTCACTTGCATCCATGTGCAAGTCAAATTTATTTCAGTATTCTTTTGGCTTCATCGTAATCGAATCAATTCACTCAGCGCTATAAAAGCTAAATATCCTTGGATACCCTTTCGATGTGTGCTTTTAAAATACCGTTATAGAGTTGTTTATTCGTAATTATTTTTCCTCTGTACGACAGTTGTCCAGTCCAATGGACATCTCGAGCAGAAAACACATCTTGGAACTATTACTTTACAGCAATTGTCGTATGTTCACAATTGGCCACTCCATAGACCCCGTGTCCCCCGTTGTCCTCCGCGAGCCATCTGAACAAACAAATAACTTCGAACAAACAGTCCAATGGTTGTCTGATTGGGCCTGTGCCCGATACGACGTGGAACTCCGTCGAAACGGACTTTAGTGGAAATCCTCAAAATTTATTGTTGTTTCAAAAGCTCGTACTTTTGCAATTTTCAAGAGGCACCAAGACACTCGTTTCACATACGTATACACTAGTTCCGTTTGGTATACGAATGGTTCAAGCAATAACGTTATTTTCATGATGATGCTGATGGTACTGGCAAAAGAAAGTAAGATAACGACCGGAGTAGCCTGAGTCGATATGTAGCTCTAAAGAGTGGTATCTCATGTATTTAGGAACCATTCAAGTAGAGTATTAGACAGAAGTCAACAAAGGATAAAAATAGGAGGGAGAACTAGTAGTTGATACATTTAGCCAATGCAAGTGCTGTTGTTGAGATTTATCTTTTCGAAAGAATATCAAGTTTGTTGTAGTGATAAGGCGTTATAATTAAATCAATATATTTTCAATCGATTGAACCAGTAAAAAATGCAGTATTTTTTGGTTCAGAAGCAAATATTCTTCACAACTACTGAAATTCTGTTATTTTAATATGAAAATGTGACGGAGCCCACGCTGGGCGCTAAATTTTTGGATAGAAATATTAGCTCGGGATTAGACCTAGAGTGAATGCAACTGAAAAATGAATGACTTTGACTGACTGGAACCCTTCTGCAGTCTAAAAATTGCAAACAGTAGGACGTAGAGTCAGAAATAGATTGTCACAGAGGTAAAGAATGTCAGTCAATTATTGATTTGAAACGAGTTTTAGACGATATATTTCGAATTGAAATAGGACTTCAGATTTAGCTTTCTGGAACTTACACCTGAGTTAATCCAGAGGCAAATTGGAAAAATATTCTAGTCCTTTGTTGCCTCGAAATCGAATGCGGAACTCTGAATGACGACAGCGTCGCCTTCGTGTAGTCAAGCTTTAGCAAATATGAATAATTTAATAGTTCCTTAATTTATCAAACATACCTTCATTTTGCGCTCATGGTTATCGTCGCTTATCAAATATTCTCTTGGATTTTGTAATTTTCTGCAGTTCGTCACATTGGATTAAAAATCAAGTACAAAATAACCTTCCCCGGCTATAATAAATTCTAACAGATCCTGTGACACAGCATTTAGCAAAATCCTATTTTCCATTTAATTCTTGTCGCTATGAAATAAAACTACCGCATACACATATCCACAAACTGCATTTAATATTAATCCTCATTTCAATAAAACACAGAGCTTCAATACGATTGAAATGAATTGTAAAGTTTTGTGGGCTCAAAACTGATATTATATCTGTCTAGGTTCAAAAGTAGCAGTACCAGTAGTTACGCCAAAAACTGAAACCGCTTTACATCGTCAACATCAATAGCTAATACTAATAAAACTTTTCTGGAGGGAAAATGGGCAGGGGTTAGAAACCACAAAACCATGCAAATTTCGATACAAATTTGATCATAAACATATCAGATTTAAATAAATGAAAAAATGTAATGAAAGTGAAGAGAGTGAATGGGCAATGCGGGCGAATATGAGACGAAACTAATGTGTTTGGCATTTATTTTCGATTTTAATTAGCCAATTATGTTTTTCGTGGAATTTTGGATTTGTTTTTGATTTGTACTCATGCACGTGGAAAACTTTATGAATTCGGTTAGTTTTCATGTGGGATTAAGTTCGAATTGATGGGGCTTAGTTTATTTAGGTCGATTGAGTGAAAGTATATTTTCCGTGTTTTAGATAGATACTTTGATTGTGTGAAATAATGGCATTGGTGGAATATATTAACGAATGCTATTAAAGTGATTTACTGAGTGTGTTTGGAATTTGTTTGGTAATATTGCTCATTGAATTGTTTAATATTTGATTTGATTGGTGTGTAATACTTGTTTAGATAGTTTTTATTGATGAGTAGTTGAACGTGTAGTCGTATGTTTAGTCATGTTTTACTGTGGCAGATGCTTATGTTATTAGCCTTGGGTTTATTAATAATATTTGAAGAACATTAGTATTGAAATCACTTGAGCCAAAAACTCATATTTCTATATACAGTGGCTCACAGCTTATTTGATACAGTGCTTCTTTAAAAAATTAAGTTGCAATAACTCAACACATAATAACAATATCAAATAAATTTGAACGCCATTTTGAAGAAAAATGTTTGTTGTTTATTAAACAAGTTTAAATTTGATGCAAAGTTGCTGTTTTACATCTTAAAAAACAAAAAAACTAAAAAAAATAGCAAATTTCATATCACAGCCTGTTTGATACAGTTTGATTAAACAATAAAATTGTTGTGACGTATGAGGTTTCCAGTTCATTTCAATATTTCGTATGATCGCCTTTAGCCTTAAGCAGAGCCTGGAGCCTATTCGGCATTGAGTCAACGATTTTTTTTTGTGATGTAAGGAGTAATTTTTTCCCATTCCTCTAGCAGTGCTTTCTTCAGGTCTTGCTTATTAGAAATCTTGTATTTTCTAATGTTGTTATCCAACAAAGTCCACAGGTTCTCAATGACGTTCATATCTGGTGACTGTGCCGGCAGAGACATCAAATGAGGGCAATCCCAAATTGGCCAGGATTGCACAATTCCCGACTTGTGCCTTGGATCATTGTCTTGGTACAACCGAAATTGGTTGCGAACACCCAGTTTTTCAGTGCTTTACAGCAAATTGTTTTTGAGTACATCCAGGTACTTTGTTTGGTCCATTGTTTCCTCAATAAACTTTAAATTTCTGACTCCATGCAGGCCCAAACTATCACATTGCCACCACCATGCTTCACAGTAGCTTTGAGGTTCTCCTTGTTTAGCTCAGTGTTTGCCTTGCGCCAGACATATGACATTCCGTCGGAGCCAACAATGTTAAACTTGGACTCGTCCGCAAAAATAACCGCATTCCAGATCGCGGATGACTTTCCCACATGCTCTTTGGCAAATGCAAATCGGCTTATTGTATTTTTTTTGGAAACGAATGGCTTCTTACGAGCTACTCGCCCGTTGAAATCATGGTGGCAAAGCACACGTCGGACGGTTTCAGCACTTCTTTAATTCACGATGAACTTCAGTCACCAATTCTGGAGCGGAAATCTTCGTGTTTGCTTACACTTTCCTTACAATGTATCGTTCGTCGGATACGGTGAAAATATTATTTGGCGCATTTCTCCTCTTATTTTCTACCCGATTTTCGTGTACGAAGCGCTCAATTATGTGCTGCACTGTAGATATATTCAAATTCACACTTTCAGATATTTTTCGAACACTTTGTCTTTTTTTTAAAGTGGTTTAATACCAATTTGCGCTGTTCAATTGTGGTGTGATGACCCATTTTACAATTTTGGCTCATTTTGGCACTTTAGCTTACAAGATCTTGCTAAAACTTACCTAAGCTAATGCCTAAATACAATCAAAAATTCAAGAAACAAAAACAACACAGATACACGGCGCGACAAATAGAAGTTTATTCGCATTGAAGTGTCTGTATTAAATAAGCTGTGAGATGCAATTTTTCTACGTTATTGCTGGAACATTGAAAACTAGTAATCATAACGCAAAGTTCTATTGCTTGTTTTTTATGAAATCAAATTGCCTTTAACTTGGTGTAACACCTTAAATTGTAACTGTGCCTGATTTTGAGATATTTACTTCAAAACACAAAATTTTGGCACTTATAACCCGAAAATGTTGTGTTCAATGTTGTTTTTCTCAAAAAATCTCACAAAAATATGCCATTTTAATTTTATTTTTTAATAGGCCATATTATTGGCTACAAAAGTTGCATACATATTTATGGCTTAAGTTTTACCTTTTCGCAAGTAGTAAGCGAAAATACATATCGCTTAAAAAGTAAATATGTCATAAAAGTAAATAAAAGAAAATATGTGAAAAATTGCTTTTTGCTCTATGCATTTTGATTCAATTAACAGATTTTTATAAAATTAAGGCAGCTGCTGAACTTTGCTCTACGCCGTGTTTGGTAGAAACTTCGTCGAAAAATTTGGTTGTTACTGCCAGCTATGGTAATTTTGGTCTCTTGGGTTTTGAAAATTCGCTCAGGGAAACAAAGGTTTTTCCCTATAACTGCCAGTGCAGTCATATGATATATAGAACTTAATATGGGCATTACTCAGAAGGAATCTGGTTGAAAAAAATCATGATAAGGCTGCCAGCTACTGTTGGTTTTGTATTTGTTAGCAATATCTTTATTAAGCGAAATTATCGTAAAATGTTTAAACGTTAATGATCGTGAGTGACATTTTTTTTTCGATTGAAGATTTTTATTTCATTGTTGTTGTACATTCTTAACCTAGCTTAAAGTATAATTAACAATGATAATTTAAAGTCTAGGGGCTATATTATTTTGGCCTGCTGGCTCTTATGGTTTTTTTTATAAATACTTTTTCCTTAAACAGTTTTTATCTTACACACTAATAATACTACCCAGCTTGTGCATGTGCTAGGGTTACCTGAACAATACTTGACTTAAAATCTACCTTACACTACAATTAAGTTCTAACTTATACCTAATTATAACTAACCTAACCTAATTAGACCTAAAACTTGACCTAGGTCTTACATTTAGCCCCTTCTGTTCCACGGAAGGCCTACATAGCTAAATAGCGCATCCATGAGCTGCCGTTGATACGCTGACTTCGCGGGGTGCATAAATGGCTCATTGGAGCCACCTGTATACCCTATTGACCGAATCAGTCCGTTTTCATGTCCGTTCGTTTGTCCGTAGAATTTTGTCCTTAATTATGCAACCCGGTCCCTAGGTGGCTCGAGTCCCGACTCCTGATAGAGGAGAAGGTTCTTCGGCCACTTTTTAGCTACCGGGTTGTAGAACCTGCCAGTGCAGAAGCGGAGAGTTCTTCGTTCGATCGTGAGTGACAATAAAGAACAAATATTAAGTTTTCGAAAATTTGAACGCCATTGCGACTGGCAGCCGTAAATTTCTTTGTATCCCTATAACTTCCAATGCAGTTTTCGGATCAAAACGAAATTCGCAAGGTATGTTGATTTCACTGCGAGGCAGGTTTGATATATTTTTGGCTTTGACGCTAGCGAAGAATTGCCAACGCGAGTTGTTTTTTGCTATCTCCGTATCAATAAATGTTGACATAAAGTACTCATATCGCGAACATTTCCAATGAAAATAAGTTACCAATGTTCAATTTTTTAAACTCTAGAAATTGTTCGGTCCCAAAAATCCTTCGCTTTTTGATCCCAAGCATTTTTCTATCCTAGTAACTTTCGACGAAATCATAGGATAAAATCGAGATTGATAACGTTATTTGACTTTGTCGTGAGGCAATTGTGGGCGAATTTTAGTTGCAGTGCTGGTAAAGTGTTGCAGGCCCTGAGTGTTTTCTTTGTTCATGTAATGTTTTGCTGCTTTCAACGTTTTCCGGTGTTTGGCTTTGCTGAATGTGTTTGATTTATTTTCATATATATTATTTTTATTTTTTTTTACATAATTTTTGAATATTTATGTAAAATTTTTGGTGTGTTTTTACTTTTAAGATCGGTGTAAACCGATTCCAGTTGGAATGGTGTAAAAAAATTAAATCAGTAGGAATTTAGCTAAATTGTATCATTTTGGAATCGAATTATTCTGTTAGTTTTTAATATATATTGCTTTTTCTTATTTTTAAAATTTTAATTTAATAAAACCTAGCTATGATGGAGTAGGTTTTCTCTTTGAAATAATGATTCCTACATCAAATCTCTATTGAAGCTAAATTGTATCATTTTGGGAATCGAATTATTCTGTAAGTTTTTAATATATATTGTTTTTTTCGCGCCCGTTCCGTCCGCTCCAACTGAGTTGAATTTCACAGTTTCCATATACCTTGCATCGGAAGACGGAACGATACTTATGCAACCGACGGAACGGAGTGCAAGAGATGATCAAATTTTATCTTCGGGCGCATCGAGAGAGAGAAAGGTGAGTTTAGAATGAGTGGTGAGTGTTTTGCAAGGCTCGTAAGCTAAGAATTTTTCAAATCATTTTCCTGAAATATTTAACTAATCGAATGTTGATGCTGTAGAACTTGTTAATTAGCGTATTTGATAGTTATAAATATTACTGATGAAATAATGTTAATTTACGGAATATTACGAGATACTAGATGGGAAATCTATTAGCTAAAGCCTGGCAAAATCGGCTATTGTTAGGAATTATACAAACGGATTTGAAGAATGTGCTGTTTATCCAGTCAACGCCAAACATATCCCAGATCAGTTTTTTAGCTATGCAAAATTTGGGAGAATTGAATTCTACTGAAAGTTAGCAGATTTTTGATAACTTTGCTGAAGCTGAGCGATCACATTTTCCAGTTAAAATTAAAGATGATCCTTCGAAAACTAATGCAAACATTCCTAATTCACCATCAATATTACTGCATGAAATTGCTCCTCTGCCTTTAAGTTAGCTCCAACATAAATACTGCTCAGGTACTGACCAGCCCTGAAAACGTTACTCAAAGAAAAAAATTGCAAGCAGTTAAACAAGTGAAGCTAGGAAAGATCAGTAAAAATGAGACATAAATGAAAACTATGAAAATCCAAAAAAAAGTTAATATAAAATTAAAGCTAAAGAAAATCAAAATGATCATAGAGAAAGCTGCAATAACAGCTGTGTTGAGTTTTCGGAAAATTACTATGCGACTACATCCAAAGCTTATTGGATTGCCTACACGCAATGTTTATAGTTTTTACATGAAGCATGTACAATGTACATTTTTTTATGTAAGGAAAAAGCGACAAGAAGAAATTGCAATGGCGGGGACTTCAAAAGGCAAAAGTGCATCTCTCCCACATTGAGGTGCATCTACCCTGACATCATTGCGAGAGATACACTGCATACCTTCAAAAGTTTATTTTAGTTTTGTAAAAATTTATTATTCGTTTAAGTTTCTTTTTAATCAACCGAGTGCCTGTTATCTGTTTAATCTTTTATTTTATGAAAGCTTATTACTCAAATAATAAAATTCAATGATATACTGCTCTTATTTTTTTGGAAACAAAACTTCACCGCAAAGAATGGTAAAACTCCCGGAATGACTCCAAAATATTTAAAAATATACAAACATATTAGCATTTTTAAGCAAAACGCCCTAGAAAAAAGGAGGAAAATTCTGATTGCATTTGAAAAACGAGTTTGATGCGTGAATTTATTTACTTTCAGCTAGTTTTTAAATGGTTTATTTTAACCAAATTTTTATTTCAACCAAATCATTTTATTTTGTTTGACAAAAGTTTTGTTTTTTGAAAAATATTCATATGTCGAAATCATTTCTTCGACAATTTCCGGGATCTGCAAAACATCATGCATCACAGTCACTATAATCAATCCCTCCCCGTGGACGCAATTTTCTTTTCTCTCACGAAACCATACTACTCACACGCCCACACTCAATTATTCGTAATAACTAACCACAACAAAATTTATATTAATCACCGACACCACCATAAACAGGCGGCAATTTTTATAAAACTCTACCATTTGCATCAAGAGTCCGACCGACCAGCCAACCGACAATTTCATAACAACCCTTTTCATAAACCATAACGTCTTACAATGTGAAAAAATTATTTAATATCCCTTAGTGACTTGAGACCAGCCGATACGATGAAAAATGAATGAACGGATTCGTGTCAATCATGTGATGCATGGGGGCGTCGGTAATAAAACCCTTTAAAAACGAATAACCGTAAGAGAAATTCAAAGAGTGATTTTTCCATAATTTGTTTTGAAACGATTCAAGTCGTACACGAATAGGTAATTGAAAGTTGTGGTAAAAGAATTTGATGCGATTTGTGCATAAAGTGAAATGGTGGTGTAATGGGTTGGAAACATGAAACTGGTTTTTGGCTATGCAATCTTATTTCATTGGTAGAATTATTCAAATTTTGTTACAGTTTGTTTTGTTGCAGTATTGATTCTAATACAAGTTTCGAGTGGAAATTCCGCCTTAAACTTTTAGTGCTCATATATATATATATATATATATATATATATATATATATATATATATATATATATATATATATATATATATATATGCCATAATATACTGTTATTATTTATTTCTCGTCTATATTGCTATTTGATGCTGCTTTAAAAATATCGAAATGCTCAAAATTTGGTTAGCTTTTCGTCAAAAAAGCACATGAGTGCCAAAATATTAAAAATATGGTAAATCAAATGCAGCCCACACTGGGCGCCCATTATGACTATTGAATATAACTAAATTCACGAGGTTTTTCAATCACTTTAAAGCACAAATCTATATTTCATATTCGAAATCAAATAATTCATTGAAAGTTTTTGTCGTAGATCGAGGGAATATTAATCAACTTTATCATAAAATCAAATCTCTGGAAACTCCTTTACAACAATTTGAATGATCCAATCTTTGTCCAAGCTTTTCATTATTCTATCTGCTTTCACCATCCAATCACTAAGCCAACAATATTCTTAGCTTGTCTTAGGAACATCTATCTTATCAGTGAACGGTTACAACGAACAAGAAATTGGAAGCTGGACATAAATTGAATCGAAGCCAATATATATGAGTTGATGTCCTGTACGGAAGCAGTTCAGTTTATGGCATGATTCTAGTTCATAGATCGCTTCCTATTGCCTTATCGATGAACTGGCTTGCTTTTGTTAGCCACGAACCATATACGCCCGACAATAAACTTTTTCTTTTCACAGATGCTTTTCTTTACTTTGGACGACAACTATACAAGAACGACAGCCGGAAAGACCACGGCAACGATAGTAACAAGGACAGCTATGAGTTTTTGGATAAGACAGTAATGCATCAAGCAGAGGTTGCTAACTTTTCAGTCTTGCAACTGCAGGTATAAGTTTTTCATTCAAAGAAAATACCTTGAGTCGAAATTTTTCCGCGTTATGGATTTTTAGAATTTTCTTCACAATATCTTTTTCATAAAACGCTCTCTAATGAAAGTGATCACATACCAGGAGGATCGATTATCAGCTTTTGTTTCGAAGCACCTTTTTGTTCGACCAACCAACTATAAGCTTGTGCATCCATTGTCCTACTTGGGTCGTCTAAAGTCAACCAACTCAACGAATCTCTCAGCTTGTAACCAACAACATCAACTCTCTTTTATTATGCGGATGTTCTGTAAAGATACTGGAACGTTAATAAATGTTCCAGCCTCCGACCAACAGTAGCAGCAACATGACCTGGATTGGTTCTACTTGCATTCAATAGATAATTCCAATTTCATTAGCTGTTAAATGACAAGAAAACATCGGAGACAGCTGGAATAAAGGCTGAAATAACGAATAACTCTGTTTTTGTGTTGTGGCAGCCGAAACCTACTCGTATTTCAGCAGAAGGATTCGTGGCTAATCGATTGGAAGGAAACTTTTCCGGAGTCTCTGAGAGCTGGTTACGTAGACGGTATGTTGTATGTACGTGATAAACTAGAAAGTGTCTGCTAGTTTTAAATGGAAGTGAACATTTATTTTTATTGAGTTTGGTGTTGGTTAGCTAATATAGTGTACATCGTTATCGCTTGAACAGTTTTGTGAAGTTGCAAGCTAGTGAAATAAAAATGATTTGGGAAGAAGTTAAGCGGCTGTAACAGATCATTTAACACTAGTGAGATTATAAATGAGTTTTTCATACTTTTCTGAAGTATCATATCTGGCTTTCATTTAGATAAGATAGTTTGAACTTGAGTGTATCTTATCATTTGGGCCTTGATCTTGTGTTCATAAAATGTTCATGAATTTTTAAGAAAAAATAAAACTACTTTTGAAACTCTAAACAATTATTTGATTTAAACAAAAATGAATGGAAAGCGATCAAGCGTTGAGACGTGTGTCTAGTCTGTCTTTCGAAAGTGGGTTATTAAGCGGATTGTACATTGATTTAGTGCGATTTCTTAGTTTCATATTAAAGATTAGTTAAAATCTGTCGAGGTTTGAAAGTGTTTCTGTGCATCCGAAGCGAATCGAAAAGGATTTGGTGAACATTTTCTTTTTCAAAAATTGATTTGAATTAACTGTTGCGGTGCTGTGTGACTGTTAGACTGTTTTGAGATTTGTGGACGCTAAAGCTAACTTTCAGAGTGAGCTTTGTGAAACTTGTGTGTCTGTGAGCGATTTTATAGCTGTTCCCAATTTGGGATTGGGAATATACCGAAATTCGTGAGCTTTCTCTGCGTGTTATTGTATTTGTGTGTACACGATAGTTCTGTGTACGTACACGTCGGTTTTCATCATGCCGCCATCTGACTACTGCTGTTCACTTCGTTCGAGCATGTGCATGCACGCAGCTTTCCGATATGGCGGCTTCTGACCAACGCTGCTTGCTTCGTATCAGCACGCCCGTGTAGTCAGATTTCCAATATGGCAGATTCTGACTTATCCTATTCACATCGTGCGAGCATGCTCGTGCAGAAGAT
Organism: Nemotelus nigrinus; assembly: GCA_947369275.1. Lineage (NCBI taxonomy): Eukaryota > Metazoa > Arthropoda > Insecta > Diptera > Stratiomyidae > Nemotelus > Nemotelus nigrinus. Next base: position 66,914,815 of record OX376375.1, on the reverse strand, counting down.
TTCCCCTAGTGGCTTCTGCTGATTGGTGCTGATTTCGTAAGGGCGTTTCCCTACAGGGAAATTCTTTCCATGGCGACTTCTGAAAAATGCTGTTCATTTCGCAGGAGCGTGTACAAACGGGCACAATTCTAACATGTCGGCTTCTGATGAGTGCAGTTCACTTCTTAAAAGCGTATTCATGTAAGGGAATTCCAATGTGGCGGCTTCTGAAATTCACCGTTTACTTCGTTGAAGCGCGTGGAAACAGGGAAATTTGTTTTATTGATGCTTCTGGCGAGTGCTGTTCACTTAGTTGGTTCGTGTCTCGTGAATAGCGACGTCGCCACTTTATGCATGAGCGTTATACGAACTATTTGCGATGATGGTTATGTGGTGTAGACATTAGGCGGCAGCGCTGAACGTTCTGTCTATATTTTAGCGCTTTCGAGATATTCAATGATTTGTATTTTGATGTGTACTGGGAATATATGGAGAGTGCATATTTAAATATTGATTTTAGCATACTTCCACAAAATATAGGTTTTTGAAATTTTGCAGATTTATGAAATAGAGTATGTAGTTTTTGAGTTCGGTGTTAATTCAAAAATGTAGATAGAAAGTTTGTGCAAATCAGGGCAGAGAGGATGTTTGACTCAATTTCTGATTGATTATTGTGAGAGCAAATATATTTGGAAGATGCAAGCAAGCACATTTTGATAATTTAAAAATATATGCTTCAAAGTGTTTGCAGAAGCTGAGCAATTTAAAAATTGTGGTATGTTCGCAGGCATACAGCAGATCATTTTATGGTATGATATTTTGTTTCGAAGTCGAGTTCTAGCTTGGCAAGAAGCAATCACACAAAATGATATCTCTCAAATTTATGATAGATTTTAACTACAAATTGAATTGTATGAGAAAAAACAGTGCGGTTTTTCCATTTTTGATAACGTTTCATTCATTTCCACGTTTAATATTTTGTACTTTGTACCTTGTTCTCGTCTGCGTAAATTCAATAAATCATAAATATAAATGGCTGGATTGTAAAACACCAACCACAGTGGCGATATTACTCTCGTTCACGGTAGTTGTAATAAAAAGACACCAGGTTAAAAATAGGGTAATTTTTAATCCTTACCTTTTAAGTAATTTTAGAATGTATAGCATATAACACTTTGATTTGAAAGAGTCATCAGGTTAAACAAATAAACAATAGGCATGTTTTTTTGCTCCTCTATCCAGCAGAGAATAGAGTATACGCATTGGAAACACTAGTACAGAAATTATATTCCTCATTTGTAGTTCACGTGCTGAACTATAGAATGTGCTGATAGAAAAAAGAAAAGCTCATGAGAAGTTGTTTTTTTGCTGTGAGGTGGCTTTGGGTTTTTCATGGTTATGTTGAATGTTTTGGAAATTAAAAAAAAAGCCCTCATAATATTTAGAAAGTTAAAAGAAGTAATTTTTTTTAGTTCTTTTTCTATTTGCAATCGATTGTGGTAGTGTATATTGGTTATTTTTTCCCCTTACTTTGAGCTGCTGTGCGTTACCACAGCTAATACAGAAACCTATGTCAGTCTTAGCGAATGCATTGCTGTTTTATACTTGATCGTTGTTTCGCGGCATAGTTATATTCTGTTTTGTATCGCACTGGCTCATGGTGTTAGGAGACTAGCACAATTTGGCTCAAGTTTATTTACTTGGAATATCAGCATACTTATTTATTTTATTGAACTCAAAATTTATACAAAAGACTCGCAACTCATCGTAATGTATGAAAAAGCGTGTTTGTAAACTACATATTAAGCTCTTAATTATACCGAATACCGAACTAAAAGAATACCGAACTAAAATTAAAAAAATCACTATTTTTCCGGGGACTGGTGCATTTACCCTATATAGAAACATATACGGCTTCCATGCCTTCCTCCGGTTTTTATTGTCAAGCGACAACAAAAGTCTAATCATTTTCATAAATTTACACAACCATAATCGCAAATGGTCCATGTACTAACGGCCAGGGCTCACACTTTACTCAATTTGAAGTAGGTTTAATTAATTTTTATTTTGAAAATGATAGCTACTTCCCAGCTTCAGTTTCTTCGGGTTCTACACCATTTTCGCTTCGAATTGAATCAAAGAGAGTTTTTCTTTTTCATATTTTTTTTCCTGCATCGAGATTCGACAGCAACACTTTTCTAGTCTAATTCTGTTTCAATGCAAAGAACAACTTACTGCAAATCACTAACGCTAAATGTAACTCAAAAATAATGCTGTTTCGCAAAGAAATGCTGAAGATTGCAAATATAATTATGTTTTGTGTATAAAACTGATATTATGCTTTAATTGATTTTTTTAATAACTTCTAATTTAAGTTTTTGACGTTGCTTTCCCTTTTAGTAAAAATGATAATATCCACCTACTTTATATGAAAAAAAATAATGCTTTACATTAAGTGACCCCAATCGTTCATCTACTTAATTTCTTTCTACTTAAAATCTACTTCAATTTATTTTCAGCTTCTACTTCAAATGTTGTTCACGAAGTGTGAGCCCTGCTTACGGCAGCATAAATTACCCAGGAAGCAATTTAGAAAGCGTTTCCTACAAACGATAGTTTATCGACAATCAACAGACATATCCCTCATACGAAACCGAGCTTGTTTGCATATATATCAGCAAACAATAATTTTCCTTACGATTTGCGACAAATAATAATAATGCATGCCATATGTATGTACCCTATGGCCCATGCAACTCATTAAAAGGCAACATTACCTAGATATTTTCCCTAGATTGTTTATAATGTTACGATGTTTTATGTTCAACTTTGGCAGCTTTTTTTGCTTTATTCTTCCAGTCTTTCAAATTCACTCTACTATGCGTAAATAATTTTAACTTATTTTCAAATCGCAAAAGCAAATTTATTTGAAATCGTTAAAACTATCGCTAATAATTCATAAAAGTGTCACTTTTAACGAGTATATAGGTCATATTTACTCGCTAAAACCGCATCATCTTCAACTCATTAATGAATCGTTACAGGCCGCCTCCATTAGCAAATTTCCCATGGCATAGCATTTTGAATTACTAATGGAGGCGGCCTATGGTATGCCTTATTTGATGGCATACCGTAAATGGTAGGCAACATGGTATGACATTTGTTTGGCCATCTGCCTGGCAATATTTTGACAGTTTTTGATTTTCATGCTCCGTTTCCTGTAAGAAAATGTAGGGATTCTGAATTCATAGGGATTTTAAGATCTCGTTGAGCAATACAAATAGTCTACAGAATATGAAATTGTGGGAAATAACGAAAAAGTCGAATTTTGATGCGGAATAGTGAAATTATGTACTTATTCTATTTAAAAGAGAATGATTTCTATAGCATTCCCCTTTGTACCCTAGCAAATTACATAATAGTCACATTTTCTTTTTAAATTTCACCCGCTTATCCAAAAAGTGATTTATCCTGCATGTGAAGTATTCATCTGCAGCAGAATTTCTTCACTCTGCACCTAAAATAACTTCTCAAGAGCATTTAACGCTTAGATACAGCGCGCGTCCTTTCCGTTTAGATGCATTTTCGGAATGATATTGCATTCCCATGCATGCTGTTTGGTGGATGGCCACCAAACTGTTCGATGAAGTGAACAGCGGCCGCTAGAAGCCACGATTTTTGAAATTTCCCTTTTGGACACGCCCTATTGAAAAAAAATCACAATCTATGTGTTTGTAAACCAGATCGCCGCTCAAATTTCTATGGTTACACGAGATCGGGATTTCAAACCGGTTTTAATTCGATCTTCGTGTAGCCATACAATTTGATCCGGCACCCAAACATATGAACGCTTCGTACAAAACAGGTATTCAGAAATCAAGCTTATGAGGAGCTTCCGTACACGTACACAGTCTGCGCACACATACATGGAAATCGGGCGAAAGCTCACGAATTACGGTATATTCCCAATCCCGAATTGGGAAGTCGTGTAAAAACGCTCTGTGATAGCTGGTATCGAACAGAGTGGGTGATAAGCTTCTTCTCCTGTGTGACGTGCTGAATGGACGCTAAGCTACTCTTTCTAAGTGAGCTTGTGAAACGTGTGCGCCTGTCATAATAGCTAGGAAAGATCAGAGTGGGTGTTAAGCTTGTGGTCTAAGTGTGTTTTGTAGAACTTGAGTGACTGAAAAAAAAAGCTTTGCACTTTCCAAGTGGTGTAGAGCTTGAAATTGGTGTTGCCATTAAAAACACTAAGTTGAATTCAATTTTTATATCATTCATTTTTCTCAATTTATTGAATTTTTATTTTATATTTTTTTGAGTAAAAAGTAAATGTCTGACGAGGAAAAGTGCGCGAAATGCAAAAAGAAAGTAACGGAGGAACATCCTGCACTCGCTTGCGAAGGCTATTGTGGCGACAAGTTGAATCACATCGGCTGCATGAACATTACCAAAGCGGATTATGAGCTTATAAAAGAGCTTGGTAGTAAAGTTAAGTGGTTCTGCAAGAAGTGTGAAACATCACTGCGCAAAAGTCGTGAGGATAGAATTACACTACAAGTAGAAAAAAACCATGAGCTATCAAAAGCAATTAGTGGTAAAATTGAGCAAATGACGAAAGCAGCTGTTACGCCTATTCCTACTCCCACATACGCAGATGTCACCAGGGCAAAACCAATTAGCGCGGTTGGAGTGAAAAAATTCAACAAGGGCATAATCATCAAGCCAAAAAGTGATCAAGATGCTGCTAGTACGATGAGGGATATTAAAAAAAACATCAACCCGGTAAAATTGAAAACCCCTTTTGAATTTACGAAATAACTTAGAAGTGGGGGTATATTAATGAAATCGAACAACCAACAAAATACTGAGGTTCCAATAAGAAACCTGGAAGAAAACTTTGGAGCGCTATACAAAATCGAGTGTACGAAGGAGAAATTGCCTCGACTGATGATAAGAGGACTCCAACAAAAATACAGCACGCAAGAGCTGAAAGAAGAAATAATCAGTCTAAACCATCAGATAGACATGAATGATAAGTTTGAGGTGGTACATATGAGGCAGGTAAAGAAAACAAACAAATGGATAGCTTTTGTGGAGGTTGGCGGGAAGCTATTTGAAAGAATGGTGAACCAATACATAAATATCAATTTTGGTTCCCACTACATTGTTGAAGACCACAACGTAATGCGATGTTTTAAGTGTCAAGGATTCGGGCATAAATCGTCAACATGCCAGGCAAAGGAAGTGTGTGCCAAATGTGCTGGGAATCATCTTACCCACGCATGCACAGTAACATCTTTAAAATGCAATAATTGCATAAGTAAAAATCACCTGCATACACAACATCGTGCAGACAGCTATGAGTGCCCGGAATTTAAAAGAATGATTGAAGTTAATCAAAAGCGAATTAACTATGGATATTAGAACTACAGCAAAGGAAAAAAATAGTCTTTTAAACATCTTCTACGCAAACGTTAGAAGCATTCGCAATAAAATTGACGACATCAATATTTATTTATGTTCCAAAAAAAACATCGATGTTGTAGTTCTTAATGAAATATGGATATATGGCAACGAACAGGAACTCTACACGCCGAGAGGATATACAGGCTATTTTTGCACAAGACAATCGAGCCGTGGAGGAGGCACAGCAATACTTGTGAAGTCATACATTCGCTCAAAGCTTGTCAGAATTTCTGATAAATATAACACTATAGTAGTTGAGCTTGCACTTGATTCTGGAAAAATTAACATCGGCACCTTTTATAAAGCACCAAGTGAAGAAGACCATCTCTTTCTCAATCATATCGACGAATTCTACTCAACTATCCAGAAATTAATCACTGTAGCCGATACAAATATTGATATTTTAGCATCTTCTGCCATATCCAGCGAATATCTCGATATAATTGCGTCAAATAATGGAGTTGTATTTAACAAGACAAAGCCAACACGCATCACTTTGACGTCCGAAACACTACTCGATCATGTGATCATCAAACATCCGAACATCAGTGAACGTATGTCTTACAATAATGATGACTGGCCCGGCTTAGACCATAAAGTAATCAATTTATCCATCAAAAATTTCGTCAAAGCCAAAATACGGCCTCAAAAAATTTCGATGAGCAGAACAAATCATAAAGATTTCTTAAGGAACTTCATAGATAGTCTTCGAGGGTCTCCAACTTCCGACTTTGATGAGCTGATTAAGAAGATAACCGAAGCTAAGGCAAAAGCAACAATAACGAAACAAGTTCGTGTACGAGTACAATCTTGGATCACTAAGAATGTAATTGATGTTTCAAATCGAAAACGAATTGCTTTTAAAAAACACAAAGCGGATCCAAACTCCACGTCCAAAAAGCAGATCTATTTAGCAATGAAGAAGGAATCGAATCGAGCTATTATGGAGGCCAAAAAACATTTCTACAGGAATAAGTTTGAAGCTTCAGCCGGGAATACCTCCAGATATTGGCAACTAGTAAATGAGCTCTTGTCTAAACAACAAAACAAATCATCAACGTGCATAGAAGAACTGTTGATAAATGGAACATCCATTACAAACCCCGAAGAAGTAGCACAGCAGTTAAACAACTTCTTCGCTACCATCGGAACACTAGTCACCGAGCAACTGCAACTTTCATCACGCTCGAGTTTTTATATTGAGCCTAATATGTTCACTTCAATTCACTTACGTCCCACTGATCCTGTTGAAATATCTGAAATAATCGATAACCTTAAATCAAAGGTTTCTCCTGGTCTGGATAGTATAACATCGGAGGACATTAAATTGCTGAAAAATCATATCTTGGAGCTTCTAACTACAATAATAAATAAACATCTAGCAGCTGGCACATTCCCCGATTGCCTTAAACTAGCAAAAATCACTCCAATTTTCAAAGGTGGTGATCCAGCAGAGCCATCAAATTATCGCCCAATAGCTGTCACAAGTGTCCTAAGTAAAATATTCGAAAGAGCCATTCAAAAACAATTGCTGCAATTTATTAAGACTAACTTAATACTGACACCAGTTCAGTATGGATTTCAAGAAAACAGTAGTACACTAGCAGCAACGTTAGATGCAGTACATTTTATCAACAGTGGATTGGATAGGAGCGACTATGTAGCGGCAATTTTCGTGGATCTGAAAAAAGCCTTTGACACCATTAACCATGACATCCTGCTTCAGAGGCTCGAATTATACGGAATCCATCACAACTTCAAGCTGCTGATAAAGAATTATCTCTTCAACAGGCGTATTATTACAACCAACAATATGCATAAAAGTCAGGAATGCACTATAAACATCGGCGTTCCTCAAGGATCAATCCTTGGGCCATTACTGTTTCTACTATAAATTAACAGCGTACAGGACATTTATCTGATGGGAAAAATAGTTTTGTTTGCTGATGACACACTACTTCTGTATTCCGGTAAAAATGAATCAATTCTTCAGCAAAATATAAATGATGACCTAGGAAAATATTGGAATTGGCTCGAGCAAAGTAAATTAATTATAAACATACAAAAAACTAAATATTTAATATTCCAACAAAAAAACAAGCAGCAAATTAATCCGTCGGTACAAATAAATGGAGTACATTTGGAAAAGGCCAACTCAATTAGATACTTAGGATTAACTTTAGACGAGAAAATGTCTTGGCTACAACACATCAATAACATCAGATATAAAGTAGCGCCTATGATAGGAATCCTAAAAAAATATGATTTTTTATCTCTCAACATCAAACTTGACATATTCAATGCTTTCATTTTGTCGAACATCTCTTATGGAGCAGTTTTGTGGAAGCAAACATCGAAACAAAATATTGATCTGATCGGAAGACTAATCACTAAGGCTATCAAGACTATATACAAAATGCCAACTTTGACTCCAAGCTTACATGTGTATCGTGAAACAGGACTACTAAACATACAACAAATGATGTGTCTTGAACAAGGAAAGCTGATATTCAAGATACTTAACAAAAAACTCAAATGGCCATATGTTGTAAGAAATGTTGGAGAAATAACTCAGACAGCCACAAGATCGGCGAATAACCTTGCGATTAAAAAAGCTAGGACAGATCGTTTGAAAATGGATCCAGTGCAACAGTCTTTGGCTTATTATAATACCTTACCAGAGGATATAAGAAAATCAGCAAATTTGGTTAAATTTAAGGAAAATCTAAGATCATACCTTACACAAAGATAACGAAGACGCCAACCAGAGTTTTTTCTAAACTTTTCTCTGGGCATAAGTCTTGACGACAAGAAATAGGCGATATCATCTGAAGACGATAGTGTATAATGAAGTGCTTTCCCTTATACCAATATTTTATTGTCTGGGAAGTACGAAAGCAATAATATTGAGGAGATTCGATGCACACGGACCGTGCATTTTGATTGAGTGATGGAGAGAGTGGAAGGAAGGAGGAAAAAAAAAATTGTTAGAATTTAAGTCCTTAAATAAATATTTTGTTTATAAATAAATTATATATTACGAGCCAATTGAAGGGGGAAAAAAATAAAAATCTGATCACCTCATATTCAAATCTTTACATCTCTTTAGCGAAAGCCTAAAAACTGGTGCTGACTTGTTTCCAAGTTATGTAAATCCTTCTGAAAGCTTAATGAACTATTTGTGATGCAGTCAATGTCAAAATATAGGATACATACCTACCTAATAAATAAAAGCTAACTGATATCAGTAAACTCTTTCTAAGTTCGAAAAGTCAAGCTTCAACCTAATTGATCAGTATTTTCACTTATTTTCCACAATTTTTAATTCTTGTACTATCTCCATACTCTTATGAAAATGCTCAAATCGTGTTCTACTGTCACATGAAATACCACTCCATCAAACACTTCTACATCAGTTAGTCCCAAAAAGATTGTTCTCTATCCAGGTCAAGTCACATGTCGCCATTGATATGATATTTTTAACTCATCATTCACAAATCTAAAGTGCACTAAAGTGCATATGAATGTTCTAGTGGCTACATTTCATATTTACAATGTAGCCGCAAGAGCAATTAATACCTATGCACAAATTTTTGGTTCTTGTTTGAAACGTAGCAATTAAAAGTCATAATAACTTTTGAAACTCACAAAAATGCATTAACTGATGAATATGCAAGACAGGATTGTAAATGCTTAGGTAAAATTTGTTGAACTCACTTTTAAATAAGTTTACTAGATATTCCGTAATTGATATGATGTAAGCTTGAAGTATAGCAATGAAATATTTTGATGTCTTGTTTTTACTTCACAAAGACTCTTTTGTTATATGCGTTTATTATGAAACCCACATTGGGTGCTATAAAAATTATTTAGCTATTTATATATATATATATATATATATATATATATATATATATATATATATATATATATATATATATATATATATATATATATATATATATATATATATATATATATATATATATATATATATATATATATATATTGAATGAAATAGATTCAATAAAAGAAAATAATGATTCCATCTTGGAGTTTTCCATTCCCTCTCATATTGTGGGTGTTGTTTGTTTCAAAGTTGATGTTTCGTGCGTGCCGTAGCTCGAAGGACTTATTTTGCCCTAATGCCACGCTGGAATGAGCTAGCTTTCGGGATAAGGCACCTTGGTAATCTCGGAAAAAAGTTTTTAAAAATTATGCTGCACTGGCGGCAGCTCGACAGAGCTCTGTTGGATGCAGGTGGTTGCATATTTCCAAAACATTATTTTAAACGAGCTTAAAATTATATTTAGTTTTCGTTTCTGAAACTAATTACTACCAAAAAAGCCCATCAATATCTTTATATTGATTGGCTAAGTTCATTAAAATCACTGCTGTTGCCAAAGAAGAGTTTACAAGAAAATACATTGAACCGTATTTTCTTGTATATTAAAATATCAACTACAATTCACTCACCTACAATATTCTTTGAAAATTTTAGTGTAATGGAATAAAGCACTTCGGAGAAGAAAATATCATTAAAAATGGTACGGGGAAAAAAATTGATCTGTTCTTTAGGGAAGGTTCTCTCAGATACGGTCGAAAATTAAGCAGAGTTTGACAATTTTTCGAGGGATAATGAAAAAACATACGAGGTTCTGGTTTTGATTATTTGATTTGTCGATCATTTTAAAATCGTTCAAATTTTTATTACGATGAGATTCAATGTGGTGGCCCCAAAATCGCGGCTCTCTTCTGTCTCTGCACGCGGGATATCGTCCGGTAACTTCAAGTCTACAGCCTCTTGTAGTAAACTGATATCATTCATAGTTTAAAGTCATTAAAATTTATGAAAATCTCCATGTCTTATACCTAATCAGAATTAACTGGGCCAAAATATAAATCAAATTATGGGCATTTTAAAAAAATTGCAACTTTTAACCCGGTTTTTTTTCACTTTTATCTCGCTTAGTAATTATAAATGGAAATTTTTCATGCTCATTTTAGGTATAAGACATATAAAACAGTATAATCTTTTGAGCAGACTTAAAATGAAGTGAATCGGATTTATAGATCGACACCTGTGCTTGAAGTTATGATGAAAAATATCGTTTCAAGTTAACGCGTTCAACGCAGTCAACGCGTTTAAAGTTTTTTAGTAAGTTTGCCTTGGGATAACTTTCTTGTTTTTTCAGTTGTCACGACGAGTATCAATGATTATAGGGTTTTGGGGTCGTTGATTACGAATCTGAAGTCAACTTAACAAAATACAAGATGGCGGATCCAATACAGAGGATCAAAAAAATTTCCATCTGTCAGTTCGTGGTCGTCGATCGTCAATTTGCTCCATTATTACTCACATTAGGATCTAAGTCAACTATTCCTGTGCCATATAGGAATCCTTCCTCGATTTCAAACCACTCCTGGTTGGCCTGCTCCGGCAGACGTTGCGCGAGGCGGGCGTTTCGAGCAGCGGGCGATATTCGTCGTTACGGATATACAATTTTCCGATGCATCGGTTATTTTTCGCATGTGCTGCCACATAAAGGGTATTCCAACACGAATAAGTATGTGGTAGTACAGATCGTAATTAGTTCCGGTATATAAAAACCTTCTGAGGCCACGCGGTGAATCAGCTATACCTGAGCGTTCCCCAGCGCACGTGAGGTAGGTGCGTTTGAGACGCTCTAATGCGATAAATTTGTTCCAGATCGGAATATCCTTTTGGATACATATTCTACACGTATGTAGCTTTCATATTTTGAAAAACAAAAAAAAAACTGATTTGTATGAAAAAATGTGAAAGAACCTCCCCTTAAGTTGGTTATGATAGTGTTTCCGAAATGTTGAACCCCCATATGGGCTCTAAGTCTCTAAACGTAGGCAAAAAAAAATTGCAACATTTCGAAGTGCAATAGTTTCTCACAGAGGTGCCAGACCATCACAGAACTTACAGGACACACTAATGGTCAGAAAAATACGCCTGTGATATTTGGGATGAATTTGCTTGTAATCCAGGGCATTTACTGGACAATCAGGTAAAGTTACAGAAAAGCTTCGAATCAACGATTCTCCTGAAAAATTTTTTAACTTTAGACAAAAACAAAATATACATATTTGAACAGCTTCATGCATTGTCTGCACGGTCAAAGTAAAATTTTCTAAGTTTCTTTTTGCACAAGAATGGTGATATTTCACAAAATTAACTCCATTTTTAGCACGGAAATTTGTAATCGCGAGAACTCATGATCCGATTGAAATTAACAAGATGTATTGGCTTTAAGTTGGACCAGGTCCGATATACGTGATTGTGCAAATGTGGGTAAATCTAAAGCAGTGGTGCCACCTTGAAAAATAACTGTTGATTGCTCTTGAACTTTCTATTGAGCAACAGCTGATGGGGAATTCGTGGCAAGTTTAGGTTCGAAAAGTGTTTTAGAATATGGAAGAAGATTCTGCAAGTTATTTCAACATATTTTCTACTTATTTAGCAGCCAACAGAAATAAAAAAACATTTGGTTGCGACTGGCTTTACGTTTAAAAGTGCTTTTTAGAAATTTCATAGATTTACTTAGCCATAGATTGAGCGAAAATATTTTCTTAGTCACATAGAATTGAATCCGGGAAAATTAGTAGCCAATAACTATAACAATTGTAAAAGCTAATAATTCTAATCACTTCCTTCCGTTATAGACAAAAAATGCAAAATATGACCAACCGAACCAGATAAGCTCGGTCCCATTCTCTTCACTCCTCTCATCATCATTTTTATGCCAGCCTGGAACATTTCATCACTCCAAATTACCATAAAATTAAAGTCACGTACCAAGTAATTAACAATTAGTGTGGAACGCTCAGGACGTTGTGAATTTGCATCCCCATTCTCAAACCCCCTGTTCGTTTCCTTTTCGTTCCTGAATTCCACTTCAGTTTTTTTTTTCAGTTTTATTTTCCTGTGGATTTTTCGCTTTCATTTATTTCTCTGGTCGCTGGCCGTTCAGTCAAGGTTGAAGCGGATGATTATAAATGGTCTGGGTGACTGCCATTTCAGCGATATGACTGTCATTTGAATTTCAGTAGATAGATGGGACGCGATGAGTAGTTAGTTCGTTTGAATTGCTCGTTTTGTCCGATTTGAAGGTGTGACCGTGGCAATTAGCATTAAATCAAATTTGCATTTGGTGAAGTTGAGTGGGAGAAAATGGTTTTTTTTTTTGGTAAAAATTTAAACTCTTCGGCTTGGGATTAACATGCTTATTAGTAGACGGAAACTCGCATGTGTGGAGAGGTGGGACAAATTTAACATAATTAAAAAATTAAAAATATTATGAATATTGTTTGATGAAGTGTGTTAGTTTGCCAGCATAAATTAATTTAGAGCGTTGGACTTCTGAAAGAGTATAATAATAAGAGTAAAACGTGAAAGAGTGTAATCCTATAGGTTTTTTAAAATTTATGCTGATAAATGATAGCTTAAGATATAAAAGGCAAAAAGTTTGTTAAATATTTTAATTTAAAAATGTCATCAAAATCAAAATCTCACAAGTCCGAAAAAAAGACTTTTTTGGTGTCATTATACAACAAAATTTTTAGACGTTACTTGAGACATTATTAATAGAATAAATCCATCGATTTATTTTCACAAAAGCTGCCAAACTATGGCCAACAAAATTCAATTCTTTTCAATTTCACCTTCCTCGAACACATTTCGACTAAGTTGTAGGTAAACCGAGACGAAATTTTCGCATAACAAAAAAACTTCTAAGAATTAAGACTAATAGCAAAACATTAACGTCTGTGTACTTTAGCATTGGATGGCTGTCATTAATCTTTTGGTGGTCGGACAAAGACTTTTCATTCTGCATGCAAGTAAGCAAACTAGCAAACAGTGAAAGCAAAACAACCGCATGGTGTGAATACCAGCAACTCAGAGCATGCGACAGAGAAAAACGGGACAGAAAATCGAGACCAACTAACATTAACAAAAGCCTTACAACAATACACTAAAGTTAGACTAGGAGTAAAACTACACCAAGCATAGCAAGAACAACAACAACACGAGCACCAGCAATTTCAATGCATGTCAAGCAAATGAGTTGAAGTTTTCGTGAAAGAGAATTTTCATCGACCAGGGGTGTGTTCAATGTGCATGCTATAGCTGCTTCAAAAGCATAGCATAGTATCACTTTAGCAAGATTCAAAATTTGAAGTAGCTAGGTGAAGCAGCTATGGATATTGGACAGCCAAGAGCTGCTACGAAGGTAAGCAAATTCAAAAATACTTTTTCAAAAAAATTTTTTAGTTGAATATTTGTGTTCTCGTGAATTAGTTCAATAATTCCATTGCACTTTGGAAATTGTATAAAATTTAGGAATTTTCAACATACAGCTGCAGAAACCATTGAGATTTTCCTAACATATTTAAAACGTATCACTTATTTCCGGCTTTTGACGCCATATATGTGAAAAAGAGCAAAAAATAATCGTTGAAAATTTGATGGCACATGAATCAGTGCACCCGGCCTTTTGCGATTCATGCTCGCCTGCTAAAAACTCAAGATGAGCTGCACTGTGTGAAAGCCGACTTAACTCGAGTTGAGTTGAAGTGTTTAAAAGCCCGTATTTAATTTATGCTGTCACTATTTTCAAATTTATTCCTCATCTCCTGTGTCACAAAAACGCAAAAACTTCTTTTCATTTCAATTTCCAATTGAAAATGACGTTTGAACTGCATGTCAGCTGTGTACACACGGCCATTTTGTCTTAGCTACTTTCTTGCTATCCTCCAGACTGCCAGCAGCAAATAGCTGCTACCTTAGCAGCTATGCCGGAATCTTCGACAGCCCGACTGTCAAATGTCAAATAGCAAGCATCAGAAAGTAGCTTTTTCGTGACATTGGACAGCCAGAGCCAAATTTGTGGTATTTAAGCGGGAATCAATAGGCGGACACGTGAGTCCATAAGCGGGAATCAATAAGCGAAGAAAGTTTATCATATATTACCTATTCGAAAAGTTTTTATCGTATATCACCTTTTCGAAAAGTTTCGGAATCAAAAACAAAATAGCAATGCCCCTGTAATTTCCGATACAGTGTCGATCACCGTTCTTGTATATGAGTGTGGCATACAAAAGCTTCCAACAGGATGGGACAACTCCCGACGAAAATGATCTTTTAAAATCAATATGCAAGGGAGTAATAAAGTGCTCTATACACTGGCACAAGAAGGTCGGAGGAAGAATATCAGGCGCAGGACCTTTGTTGCAGTCGAGATTCAAAATAGTTTGTTGACAAAAGGTTGACAAAAGCTGTTGGAGCTTAGTCAGAGGAAGAAAAGTGTGAGTTTGATGGGTCTGGTGTATTAGAAATTTTTTGGAAACCATCAGCAAATAGGTCACATATATCTTTAGGAGAAAAAGACGTTATATTATAAAGAAGCATCAACGATGAATAACCAGTAGTTTTTCGCTTCACATTAACAAAATCGAAGAATTTTTTCGGGTCGTGGACTATATTTTCGTCGGTTGTCTTAATGTAGGTATCATGAACCTCATGAGACTTTGCTAAAAATTACTTACAATTTCATTATACTTTTCCTGAATAGAAGGACTAAGATCAGTATTTTCTTCAATCAGCTTATAAAGTGTGTTCCTGGCCTGAGTGGCCAGTACGATGTTTATGATGAAAGAAGAGACGAACGGCGGCAAAGAGTTGGTAAATCACGGCAAATTGAATTTATGATGAAGTTTATGAAACTTAAAAATAGATGACTATGTGACTACTTCTAAGATTACTTCTAGCTCATCTCTAAAATACCTCGGTGTTGATTTTCACAAATTTCTAAAATTTAATCCTTACGTGCGGCGTAATTCGCAAATTCGCAATTCAACGCATCAGACATCTTTTCGCCAAAAAGATGGGTATGACCACCAAAGCTAAATCCATTTGCTATCAGACCCTGATCCGGCCTATCCTGACTTATGCTTCGCCTTCCTGGATTACCTGTTCAAAGACTGTCATGGCCGAAACGGAGATATTCGAAAGAAGAATCCTCCGCTTCTGCACTGGTAGGTTGTACAACCCGGTAACTAAAAAGTGGCCGAAGAACCTTCTCCTCTATCAGAAGTCGGGACTGAAGGCACTTAGGGACCGGGTTGTAGAATCAACGACAAAATTCTACGGACAAATTGATGGACATGAAAACGGAATGATTTGGTCAATAGGGTGTACAATTGGCTCCAATGAGCCATTTATGCGCCCCGCGAAGTCAGCGTATCAATGGCAGCTCATGGATGCGCTATTTAGCTATATAGGCCTTCCGTCGAACAGAAGGGGCTAAATGTAGGACCTAGGTTAAGTTTTAGGTCTAATTTTGTTAGGTTAGTTATAATTAGGTATAGGTTAGAGCTTAACTGTAGTGTAAGGTAGATTTTAAGTCAAGTTTTGTTCAGGTAGTCCCAGCACTTGTACAAGCTGGGTATTATTATTAGTGTGTAAGACAAAAACTGTTTAAGGAAAAATATTTATATAAAAAAACCATAAGAGCCAGCAGGCCAAAACAGTATAGCCTTTTAGACTTTAAATTATCATTGCAAATTATACTTTAAGCTAGGTTAAGAATGCACAACTAAAATGAAATAAAAATCTTCTTCAATCAATCAATCGAAATCAAATCACTCATGACTATGTAAAGGTTTTCGCTATAAATTGACTGGAATGCTTTATGAAATTCACTTAAGAGAGTTTTAAATTGGGTATTGTTACAATTTACGAATGTAAAAGATGTTAAGGCAAAACGTATTTTTGAATTTTGAATACCTATGATTGATATTGTTGTTATTGTTTACATTACATTTAAAACAATTAGATTGCTTTTTATACTTTGTAACTGAATTTAGCAAACTTATGTTGACGGTATGGAGCCTAAGATGATGTTTAAATTGACGAAAGCCCCGAAAACTTATCTTTGTTCAAGGAAAAATGTATCAGAAGCTTGTGAACTCTTGACTCTAGTGAAAAAAGTATTGTTGGAATTGTTTTAATTTAAAACATGTTAAGTGGAATAGTGCGGTTATTGTGGGTGTAATCATGCTAATATCGATAATTGATTCCCCAGGGCCGGGTTGTCAATGGCGTTGGCTAAAACAACAAACTCAATGCCAATGAAATCTTCACAATATGTTCTTAAGTTTTTCAGTCGGTATACTCTAATCCACTACGCTGGAATTGAAATTACCCCTTAATCAGTATTTCCCAGAGTGTCCTCCAATCAGATAAGCTCATCTCCGATATTTTGAGCTGAGTCATTCCATGAAAAGCAACAGCCCACAAAATTAGCCGCTTTGCATTTTCCCCAGGCATGAACGTTGCCATAGCTGTCGTCTCCAAAACTCATCCAACCCAGACGTTCTCTGTGCCATCTAAACGCCAAGTTATTGGGCTCTTTCTTCTAACAGGACAACCTGATTCTTATTTTCGTATATGTGCTGCGGAAGGTGGTTGTCATCTGCTCTGCCTTCTAAAGCATATTTTTTCCTGTTCCTTCTTATGCTCAGCGGTTGCCTCTGTTTCCTTATTTTGAAGAAGTCTCTCTTCTCTTCTTCTGTACCAATGTCCCTGAAACTTCATGGTTTCTTCCGGGCTCGATTCAGCTTTCCTTTCATATTTCTTGGAATTGAGTTACACCTGGGGCCAATGAAGATGTCAGCACTTCACTGAAATGAAACATTCTTTTGCTTGCTTCAAAATATTCTGCTGAATAGTAGCAGCCGAGCAATTCATTTTTATTCAATAAGCATTTCCTTCATTCAATTCACTCGTAGCTTATATAATCACTCTTTCGTTCATCTGTGGGCTTTTGAGTTGCTGCTTCAAATGTTGGCTTGGCCTAAACCAGTTCTTTCGTCCTTTTTCTAATAAAAATTTTACGCACAGTAGGATTAATCACTTCATCGATTCGTTCAAGAGTTTTTGCCGTGGAATGAGAACTTGTTTCGAAATCTTTAATCTACTAGGAAATACAATGGACCTGCCTGTCCTTTCAGTGGACCTATTTGTCCTTCATTGCTCTAATGATGGGACATTTTTGCAACAATTCATTTATTAGCCAATTCCTTTTCAAATCAGGTTGAACTTCTAGCCAAAACTTAAATTGTTCTTATCCTTCAAAGATGACGTTTCTGCTAGATTTTCAAATTCCTACCTTTAAAGCCTACTATATATTCATTTAATTTTCAATAGCAAACATGGTACGGAATTCTCTTTTGGATCAAATGAAACTCACAAAAATACAAAAAATAATCAGCAAATACAATGAATATTTAAGGTTCCATTTATAGACCCACCCGAAATACCTCATCAAATTAAGTCATCCACCACAACTTCTCAATGTGATAAATCTACCAAAAATTTCAGCCACAATTGCAATCAACTCTCCACTTATTTTCAAAACAAAAGGCAGCGTAGGTACCCTTTCTTTAGCGAAACGATAAACTTGATAAGTTCATTTGCGGGAAATTCCCACTTGTCCGTTACTTCCTACTACTCGAGTGGGTGCGAAAAGAACACCGAACGGGTTGAACGTACACAAAATCCCACCAACATAGCTACAACTACGCTTCCATCTAAAATTCGCTTGTGTCTTGTCCGCATCTACTACGACCGTAGGTATATAAAACAACAAGAAACGCTCAGCCTCGAGAGAAAAAAATTACATATTTTTCACATGAATTATTTTCATCTGAATTATTCATGCGAATAACGTTCATGCACAACAGCAACATTTTCTGTCGAAAAAACACTTTTGGTCCGTTCCTTTTGTACGCCACTCGTCTTTTGTACACCCATCGTCCTGGTTGGTGTCCGTGTCCTGTGTCCTTCATTCTAACGCCCGCGACGTGCCAAAAAGCAAAGAGGCTTTTGTTCCTTTATCAAGTTTGGTCCAGCTTTTCTCACTTGCCGGTGTCAAGAGTGGAAAATGGCACGACAGCGGATCGGAGTCGAGGCAGGGGCAAGGATGAGTTTGATAAAACGATGATATCTTGTGCCAGCGAGTACGTGCAAAAAGATAAGTATGTACTATATCTTCGTCGAGTGTTTCGCGCGCCTCTCGTCAACGGATGCCTAAGCAATGATGAAAAGAAAATGAGTTACGATATGATCGCGTAGCGACAGGACAACAGCAGCAGCAGCGACAGCACAAACTTGAAATCTTACCCGGGCAAAGTCGCGTAGCAATGCTTTTATGACACAGCTAACACACGGGGAATTTAATATTTTCGGTGGAAATTACTTTCGTGCCCCGACGGGACAAGGCTGGGGGAAACGAACTGAAATAGTGCTTATTATTTTGATTTTGTAGAGGAAATTCGGAAGACTATACTATTTGGAAGAGGCTGGTGTAAGTTTAATAGGGTAATAGCTTGGTAGTTTAATTGAAGTTGACATTGTTGGCTAAATGAGCTTCTATCGGATAATATTGAGTCGTCTTTTGAGCTTGAGTTTAGCTAAATTGTTTTCCTTTAAAGCAGTGTAAGGGTGAAGAAACTAATAATCTTTGGTGGAATCAATGCTTAATTTGGGTGTTAAGAGCGAAATTTCTAAATTGTTTTTCTTTAAAGCAATGTAAAGGTGAAAAAACGAATAATCTTTGATGGAATCAATGTTTAATTTGGGTGGTAAGAGCGAAAAATTATCAAATTAGAGATATGTTTTCTTTTTGTAAAATTACGTATTTCAAATAATTTTACTTAAATATTAGCTTAACTGTAATGTGCAAAGTAGGCTTTTACTAATTAAGTTTGATGTAAAACCATTCATAGACTTCATCTATATTTTCCTACCAAACATATCACCTTGGACGATAGCGCCCAGCGTGGGTCACTTAGTAGACATTTTCTAAATTTAAGATACGTTCGCCAAAATCCTGTCATTCTTAATTGCTTCTGTAGCTCTTCAACACTTTCAAATGCCTTAAACGATTATACAGCCTACTTGCAATGATTCTATTCGTATGTTTTTCATTAAGAATTCCACATGAAATTATGCTAATGGCTCTTGAAGCCATATAATTCTACTAAATGAATGATCACGCTACTGTCGCAATGATGCAGGTTTTGAAATGAACATAAACAGATTGTATTTATGATTATCTACTACATTGTATTTATGATTATCTTGAATAGAAGTATACCGTTAAAGTAGAAATTTTTGATAAAATTCATTTAATCCTTTCGAATTTAATTTGATTTTGGTTGAAGGGATAAGTGAATAGAATGTATGGTGAGTTTTTGAGAATTTGTGAAGCAGAAAGAAAAATACATTTTCCAACAAAAATGCACGAGTTTGAAAAAAAAACAAATCTTTTCAGTCATATGTATCTTCTCGAATGTGATCTCAAATTTGATATCGCTTAACAAGTATAAATCAACGATCGCTTCAGAGTTGTTTTTTTTTTCTTCTTCTAAACTATCAAAAACTGAGCTGATATTTAAAGTTTTTTCCACAGTGTTTCTTAAGTGGGCTAAAACTTGAAAATCTAATTGTAATTTTCATATTTTTTTTTAGGGGAAAATCAGCAATAAAAACTCTGTTTTGAATTTGAAATCTTGCATTTTAAAGAGTAACACCACTATACATTTTCGAGATAACGTTTTTTTTCGTTTTATTGGCTTCAAATATGCTTTAAACCTTCCAAAATATGAGGCAAAAAGCTGAAAATGTTATTCCCACCATTGGCACCGGAAGTCAATAGGAAAAAAATAATACTCCTGTTTGCTGAAGAAGACGCACGGTTGATTCACTAAAACATCTTAAATATTTTTAACCAAGTGCAAGGCAAAAAGTTACCTAAAGGGGAAGTCTATGGGGTATCAAAATGACTATCATAAATCCCGAAATTTTTTTCCGAAGGACTTTTACGACCGCCCAAATGGATGAGGTATAGAAGGTCCTAGATTAAGGATTTCTTGTGTTCTTGAAAATCACATTCATTGCTAGGAAAGAACAATGGCTGAAACCATGCGTAAAATAAAGATAGAGAACATTAAAAGGGTTAGCATTTAGATCTTATCGGATAACCAAGTGGTTGTCAAGGCCCTCAATTGCATTTGAATAAAATCAACTATGCGATTGGATGCAAGAAAAGCTGTTAATTGAATGGGAGGCGCAGAACAGCCTCGAGTGGGCATGAACCGTTGCTCAAAAGGGGTGCCAAAGAAACGAGGAAGCTGATTCCAATGCCAAAGACGGAGCTAAATGTCTTTTATGGGTCCCAATCCGTACTGACAAGTTTCTTGACCTTATAAGAAAAAGCTGGCTGATATGAACAGGAGAATTAAAACAAAGATTAAAAAAATAATCAAAGTTACAGGTTTCAT